>WEKX01024441.1:439606-518021 GCA_013390025.1 Pitta sordida
TTGAGCGCCGGGCCGGGCGGGGAAGCGGCGCCGGGAGCGTCTCGCCGTCCCGGGGGGAGGGAGCGAGGCGAGGCCGCGTGTGCCCCGCTGGAGGCGGCGAAACGGGTGTCGCAGTGAGGGAGGCTCGCAGCCCCTTCCCGGCCGTGTCCCCCGCGCTCCTCCGGCACCAGCCGAGGTCCTGGGTGTTCTTTCTGTGGGGGAGCGGGTGTTGTGCGGGGGTGGGGAGGGCACGGGCGCTGCAGGGCTGCGGTGGCTGCTGCGGGCTCGGGCCATGATGTAATGGGAGCGCTGGGGGCACGGCGGGGGCGAAGGGGCGAATCCCTCTCCTTGGGCGGAGGATGCAGCTGGGTCTCGAGGAACTTGGCGTTGGTGTCTGGTGCCGGTACATGACGGATTTCAGACGGTTGCCCCCACCCTGACTGGTTGTTGCTGCCAGAACCTAAGCCCAGAAAAAGAATTTCTTATTTCTTAAATAATCAAAGATTCATCTTTTCACGTATATAAGAAATACTGGGATTTCTTCTTTTTTTTTTTTTTCCTCCTTCTTGTGGTTGACCCAGGAAGTCATCTTGTCGCCAGCCTTTTAGGGTTTTTTTTTTGCTGTAGAGGTGCAGGGAGGAGGGTGTTGCTGTGCTCTGGATCCTGTGGGTAAGCGTTGAAGGCAGTGACAGCAGCTGCTGTTGGCTCTGGAGCTCTGGTTGCTATGAGAGAAGCTTCACTAGACTTGGCTGCTATCTCCAGGGAAGGACAGCAGAGCAGCCTCCATTAGTGTGGCGGTGGAGGGATGGCTGGCTCACATTCAGCAAAGGGCTTTACTTTTCAAGCCATTTCCACAGGCCCAAAGCAGAAGCAAGGGTATGTTTTGGTCCAGTGGGACAGAAACCTCCGAGGTGGGTTTTGTTGCTGTTCTGGAGTTAATGGAATTGCATTTGAGCGTGGGCTGAAAACCCTGAGTTACCCTTTCCACGTATTTGGGTCTGTGTGAAAAGTAGGACAGTGAGAATTGATATGATCTTCCTGTGAAGTGAAGGCTGCAGTCGTGTCTCTTTTGAACTCCAGGCTCCTTCTCAGCCAGTAACAGAGCCAGATGCTTTTCTTATTGTTTGTGTGTCTCCTTCCTCCCCTTCCATCGCCTGGGCCCCACTTGCCTTATTGACTGGAATTTCTGCTGTGTGCAGTGGGTGTGTGCAGCAGACACCAGCCTGCTAGTGCTGAGGAGGGATTTTCCATTCACAGACCAGGGAACAGTCAAAATAAAGGCCAGGCTCAACTTTGGCACTGGAAACAGAAAGTGGGGAGAGGAGTTTCCCTCTGCTGCATAGTAAAATTTATTCTCTGTGCTTCTTACATGCTTGTATGTCAAACTGTATAGAAAATTCTGCTCTGCTGTGGAACAGGGAGGTGAAACTCCAATGGGAATGATTCGTCCCTTTCAGTTGACTCAAATGCTTGATGAAGGAACAGTTTGCAGGAGGCCATTTTTGACGTGACTCTGTATTGTGGAATCTGCCAGCTCCCATCCACACTCTGTCTGCCTGACTGCAATAGCTTCCTTTTTTTTTTTTTTTTTTTCGAAAGGAAGAATGAGTGCCTTTCTTATCTGCTTAACTAACCATTTGGCACTGGCCACTGTACGATATTGAGTTGGAGCTATCAGCATATTCCAGTGCAGTTTGTTAGAGATGAAACTGTTAGTTGAGGTATGCAGCATTGGAATACATTAGCATTGCAAAATACTACCATCCTTGGAAACTAACACCTATCATGGGGAGCCCCTTGGCCCGACCCCGAGTTACCCAACTCAGAATTACTGTGAGCTTGAAACAAAAATTCCAGGACCAGAATAATGTGAGAGAGATTAAAATACGCCCTTAAATCCGCTTGACTGGCAGCAATCATGTGGTAGATGCCAAACTCTGAGTAGCTTTTATATTTGAGGATCTGTAGCACCCGAATTGTTTCACAGGGTGAGGTGAGCAAGTTCTAACTCCTGAAATGCATCAGTCTCTGGGGCTGAAGGTGTCACCTGCTGCCTACCATGGAGTGATATGGCAACAGTAGTTGAACTCTGGATATTGTGAATATGAAAGCTGGCTCCTCAGCTTAATGAAATACAGAAAGTGATCTTCATGGCCCCTTAGTCTTTGTTTACAGTCTTTCTCTGGGTTGTTTACAGTCTCTCTAGTCGCTGCCTCACATTCTGTTGGATAACTGGCACTGCTTTGACAAGGCCCTGGCTCTTCGTTTTACCATCATATCCCAAGTGACCTGAAAGTAATAATCCTTAGCTAATGTTGTCTGAGATTTCCCCACTGCAAGGTGGGGTGATGAAATCCCATGTGTATTTAAGTAGCTTTTTAGAAAGATCCTCAGTTACAGCCAGATCCTATTTTGAAAACTAATAGGTCAAAGTTGAAAAAATACAGAAGAGAGATGGTGTTGGACTGGCATCCCAAAGCATGCAGAAGTTGGTACTCTTCTTCTGGGGACAAAAAAACCCAACTAGCAATTACTGATTTAAGTTTTCCAAATGTTTCCTGAAGTAAGGAAAGCATTTTTAATTCAAACTTTCATGTGCGAAGTGTGCAAGGGAGAACTAAATGTGTGATGTCCCAGCCATGTAACTTATTAGTCTGTCCAGTCTTTGCTTTCTCCCATTTTGGATGGTCAGACTTTGACAAACTTGTATCAAATGATGTGATGGGATAAAAATGTTTCTATCTATTCTGTCAATGCTAAACCAAACATAATGAGTGTTCAGAGGTTTGAATACTCAAAAATCATTGTTCTGGTGGCATTATTGCTGTATTACAAAAGCACATTTGTGTTTTTACTCTGGTGCTGCTTGTGTGTGTAACTCTGAAATTTTGCCAGTGAAATCCTGTGTTCTGTGCAATAAGCAAAGTGTTCTTTATGTGTGCAAGATGTAGTAGCAGTGCTTGAGTTGAAAGTGTTAAAACTTGTGCTTAAATGTAGAGCATGTGAGCTGTTAAGTCTCAGTTGCCCCTATGAAACTTAAGCTGCTGTTTGATTTTGAAATAAAGACTTTGTTGCATTTTACTTGTCTGTTTAGGTGGGTTTTTTTCTCTCTTCGGAATTAAAAGAAAAAATAGCTGTGTGTATTACAGCTGTTCCAGATTCTACAGGCAGTCTTTGGCTCCCATGACTGCCTTGTGGCAAGAGTTAGTGCACAGTAAGTTTGCACTTACATTGTTAGGGACGGGTTTGTATAAATCTGGCTTAACCTAAACCTTTTGCTTATTTTGATCATGGAAAAAAGCCCCACACTGTAATGCAGCAAGACTTCAGCATCTTGAAACTGTGTGAGCTGAGATTTTTTTTCCTCTTAATTCTTTACTGAAGTTGCTGGGGGGGGGGGTTCTTGGGTTGGTTTTGGGTTTTTTTTTTCCACAGGGTTTGCTATTTTGGTGGCAATTTTCCAGTATTCCTGTAGCAAATCAGCCGAGCTGCGGCCCCTGTCCCTGCTGAGCAGGGAGAATGTGCAGTGCTCCAGGCCTCCCCGCTGAGCTCACGCAGGGGTGGGACTTGCTAAGCTGCTGAAATCGCAGCTAATGCCCACTGAGCATGCTGAGAAACAGTTTTTCAACTGCTCCTAGTTTAAATTTTTTTTTTCTTCTATAATTAGCAAAGATGCTCTTTGTCTTGAAGGATGATCTACATGACAAATCAGGAGGTTCTGGTTCATCGTCCCCCTTCCCCCCCAGTCTCAGCTAGTGGTGAAGTACTATTTTCCTGTAACAAAAATAGCTAAAGGGATTTTTCCCTCACTTCAACTGATGAGTCTGAACTTGAAAAGCTGTAGCCCAAAAAAAGAAATCCTCAGTGAATAATAGCCTTAAAGCCAGTTTTTGTTGCCACAAGCCCTATAGGAGCATCAATATTGCTGTTTAAATTGTAAATCTGCAACATTCCAGTCATTAAATCTAATTTAAATGCTGAAACAAGTAGAACAAACAAATGATATTTTAAATAATATATTTGAGAAAGAAAATCTTTCTTGGTAAGTTTTATTTTCTGCCTGCCAAACACACACAAACCCCAATTATTTTAATTAGCAATATGGGAAATATTCAGGAAAGTGTACTGATGTGCTCAGACTCAAAGGTGGAAAAATGTAGAAGGACTTGTCAGCAGTTTGAGTGGCAAGCTTTTAGTGAGAGGGAGAAGTAATGTGCTTTGTGGTCAGTAGTCTAATAGTCCCACATTCACCAAACATGAGTTAAAATGGGGGAATGAAGAGAGAGGAACACAGAGGACTGGCATTGAGAAATAGTCGGGATTTGGCTTTTAGAGTGAAGTTCAGAAATGATCTGTTGTTTATGCTAAAGTTTAATCCTTATAAACTCGATAACGTAGACAGGTCTTGCATTCCTCCCTGAGGGTCACGGAAGGGCTAAGTTTAGCAAAGGGGAGGGATCCCAAACACTCGGATCTCTGCAGTTTTCAAGGCAGCAAACTTTTTTTGTTTTTTCCACATGTTCTAAACAATCTTGTTGGGTTTTTTATTCCCGCTTACAAGCAACATTTTGAGGCACATTGTGAGCTGGCTTTAAAACCAAAATGCTCAAGCCCTAAAATATTCCAGAGTAATTTCATAGTAGAAAGGTCATGGTGCTTTTGATGTGTTCATATTTAGAGCATGATTACAATTGCAATCATACACATTTACAAGAAGATATTGTCTGGATTTGGTAGCTGCTCATTTTGTGACTCAGCCTTATTCCTGTTGTCCTCATGGAGCTCATACCAGGTTTTTCTTCTGCAGCCTTGTTGATTTACAGGACAAAATGTTTTCAGTGACGGTGCCAGCAGCCCAGAAAACAGTCTGAAGTTCTGATACCGAGAAGAATCCTCTTGACTCTGAAGTGAGCAGTTTGAAATGGAAGTTGTTGATAGGGAAGGAGGGTGAGACCCTGCCATCAAACCTTTTAACAGAACATGCCTGCTGCTGCTGATTCAGTGAAAGCGGGGAAAAAAAAAAAAGTCAGGATGCGGCTTGGAGTTTTAGTTTGTCTGGGTCAGATAATGTGGTCTCTTGGTTTTGCATAGACTTTGACTTGTGAAAATAAGTGGCTGAAGGATTTTTGAGGATTGTGTTGATGGTAATATTTGGATAAGGAAGCCCATGTAAGACAGTGTTGCTCAGACTGTAGGACGAGAAGTCACATTTTTCTTCTGGGAGCAGAGTATGGGATCTGCAGAGGTGATAGCTGGTGGGAGGATGGAACCAGGAAGACTGAAAGTTCCCATCACAGCTCCAGGTAGTACAGAGAACAGGAGCAGAGGAGTATTTTTCAGTGTGGCTCTGTTTCCCAGCACTGCCTCTGCCCGGGTTACATCTCTCTGGGAATGCTGACAATTGGACTCTAGGACTGGTAGCCTTGCAGAATATGATGGTGTGGAAATTGCTCCCAAGGAGCAAGTCTCAAATGTTTTTCTGGGAGAGAGTGAGGAGGTGAGAACATATCCTTGCTTGTAGGCAGGAAGGAATATACTGGGAAGAGTTTGAGAACCAGTGATTTGGGAAACTGAATTGCCCTCGGGGTTCAACGTGGAGCCCTTAAAATAGCATGTCTCAACCTGAGCTGCACTATCAATTTATAGATACTTGGAAGAGTATATGAGCCGTTTGCATTCATGTGGCCTTTAACTAAAGACACTAAAACAAATCATTTCCTGTGTTTCTGTGGCGTTAAGTTGGAATAAGTTATAATCATGTTACAAGAATGCTTTCAGTAATGTGGCTGTAGATTAACTTCTGCCACAGCAAAAGATCTGGAAGCTTCCTGTATAAATACAACTAAAGTGAACCTTTGAAGAAAAGATGACTGCCTTGATCAAGTTAAGTAGGCTCTTCTTGACTATAGGGGAGACTGGCTTGCTGGTTCAGAGTTCTCTTGCAGTTTTATGAATTTCAAGGATGTTGAGGTTCAAGGTGGCCTGGAAGTTAAGAGAGAACAAGGGTACTTGTAGGGTGAAAGTCAGGTTCTGAGCTTGCCACAGACTCACTTTGTTGTGCAGTTCTTCTAATTTCCACCTCAGGGTTTGCTTGTATATATGGAAATTCATGTGTTAAACTGGAATGGGTGTTTGTGATGCAAGGTATGTTCACTGTACAACTTTGTGCAGGTTTTTGGTGCACAGTAGTATTCCATGGCAATTCAAGTCCTGCTCTTCCCACTGTGACTTTTGCCTCTGTTTTGGCCTGTGCCTGCCCCAGTAGTGAACTATGCAGGAAGGCTACCATGCTGAAAACAAGTGCATTTCATTTTTGGAAGAAAGGCTTTTCTTCTGGCTTCTTCCTGACTGACTGTGGGGTCAGGTTAGCACCAGTGCAGGGAGGGGAGGCTGCACTGAAGCTGTGCCAGCTGAAGTCAGCTTGAAACTATTGCAGAACTGCACCCTGCGAGCGAGGTTACTCCGGGTGAAGTTACACGAGACAGCTGAGCACATCCAACAGCTCTGCTGCTGAATGGGGGAAGTTTTGTTCCCCCTTCTCTCCCACCCAGCGCGGAGTTCTGCCTTTTCTGTTTGCCAGCTCTGGTTCCTGCTGGATTCCTTTTCTGAACTCCTTCAGCTTGCTAGCCCAGCAGAAAGCTGTCTTGGGGTTATTTTATGTTTTGGTTTTTGCTGGATTATTTTTTTGCCAAGATAGTGAACTGAATTGGCTCCCTGAGAGATCTGTCAGACATCCAGAGCCCTCACAAAATAAATAGGGGGGAGCATATGGGTGGAAGTGCAGAGGATGTGGTGGGGACCGGAGAGGGGGAGCAGGATCTCCGCCTTTGTGTGCCGCACCCACTTGGGCCAGCTCAGGCTGTCCCCTGTAACTTCACCCTCCTCTTAAAGGAGAGGGAGCCACCGTCCACTGCATGATGACAAATCTGTGCCATACTGTGGGCTTGTGCCCTTGGTTGCTGTGCATGGAGTGCTTTTAGACAAACCTTTTGCTCCCCAATTGAAAATTTTAATGTAGGCTTGATCTGTGGTGGTGGTGAAGAGTTAAAGCCTAAGCATGGTGCTTAACTATTTCAAAATAGCAAATTTTTGTAGGTATACAGACTTTTGCAGAAAGTCAGTACAGCAGAAAGCTGGAGTGATGGCTCACTTTGGAAGATTGCAAGAAGTTAATCAGTATAAAAATACATACTGCAAATCTACTTTTTCTAACCTGGCAATTAGAAAATCTTTGCTTTGCATTTATTTGCCAGTAATTACAGTATCACAGTATTAGTAAGGTTTGAAGAGACCTCAGAGATCATCAAATCCAACCTGTCCAACACTAGGTGTCTAAACCATGGCACTAAGTGCCTCATCCAGCCAACTCTTAAACACCTCCAGAGACAGTGACTCCACCACCTCTCTGGGTAGCCCGTTCCAGTGGCGGATCACCCTTTCAGTAAAGAATTTCTTCCAAATATCAAATCTAAACCTCCCCTGATGGAGCTTGAGACTGTGTCCTCTTGTTTTGTTGCAAGTTGCCTGAGAGAAGAGACCAACCGCTGCCTGTCTACAACCCCCTTTCAGGTAGTTTTAGGCAGCAATGAGATCACCCCTGAGCCTCCTCTTCTCCAGGCTAAACAGCCCCAGCTCCCTCAACTGCTCCTCATAGGCTTTGTGTTCCAGCCCCTTCCCCATCCTTGTTGCCCTTCTCTGAACATGTTCTAGTATTTCAACATCTTCCTTAAACTGGGGGACCCGGAACTGGACACAGTACTCAAGATGTGGTCTGACCAGTGCCAAGTACAGTGGAAGGATAACTTCCCTAGTCCTGCTGGCTTAGGAGATACTGAGGCATGCAAAAAAAAAAAATGAATTACTGAAGATGCACTGTCAGTTAAACGTAGAAAAACCTCATGGCATGAATTCCATATAACGTCACTGAAAAAATATATATAGAAGGACTGGAATAACACAAAAATTTAATTCAGCCAAGGCCAGTGGCAGCAGAAACTTGACTCTCCTATTTCTTTAATATGGAAAACTTGGTTATAGCAGCAGATACTTGAAATAAAACAATTGTCTGTACTGCAGATCCCAGTGAGTGCTGCTCTGTCTGCTCCCTGGGAGCTGAGGCTTTGTTTTGTACCTAGTGAGACTGTTTGGTCTGCTACAACTTGAGGCAGCATTTTGGCTATTTGTGTTTGAATCAAGTTATTTGACTGCTAGCATGTCATGACATCTCCAAATGCATATTGCTGTGCAAAAAAATTCATGATGGGTGTGAGCAGTATGTCTCATAAGCACAAAATCTCATCTGTTTTGAGGGTAATCTTTTGTTTGATGAAAACTTTTGCAAATAGCCCCAAATCAATCACTTTACCATATGGCATCAGCAGTGTATACACTGTCTTAACCTTCAGAGCTGGCAGCAGTTGTGACTTTGCAGTGTGGCAGCCCAGGTGAGCAGGGGGGTGACATGTAGGCAGAGTCCCTGCGGACTCCATGTGAGCGGTTGTGTCCGTGCCCCCAGATAAGCACCTGGAGTTGGAACACATCCTTTATCTGACTGTGGCTGAGGGCAGAAAGTGGAAAAGTTTACTAAAATGTTGTGTTCTGGGCTATGCCATCCCAAATCTGTCTCTTCAGATACGTGTCTCACCAGTAGGAAGATCTCTGCTGAGGTTAAAGCTGTGACTTGTGAGATAATATGAAGGGAGTAGCTTGATGTTGCCCTGTGGTGGCCCTGTTCAGAGGGGCTGTTCCTTGAGTGCTCTGCCTGAGGTGGGAGGCACTGGGATGCCTAAGGCCCAGGCTCATGGCATTCTTTTACACGACTGTGGAAACCACGTGGAAACCACTGCTGAAAAGACTGGTGCTTGTTCCTTTTCCAGCTTAGCTCTTGAAACCTTGGTGCACAGTGTGGGGCAGTCGGAGGAAGTCAAGAAGCCAAGCACAGAAGTGCTTGTATCTGGCAGCCCAGGTCCACTCCAGTGGATTCTCTTTGGCCACTGCAGGTTCAGAGTACCCTTTAGCAAACATTCAGATGCAGAACTTGTAAGAAATTTAAAAATCCGCAAACTGGGAAAAGATTTTCCCCTCAAGCTGACGGAGAATATGAGAGTTGAAATTGATGTGTCACAGTTCCTGTTTCCTGCTCCTGCATTTCTAAGTCTTACATACACAGACAGAAGTAATAAATTAATAAAGAATAAAGCACTGGCATGTTCTAAAAGTGAGACTATACTCTGAAACCTGCAGTCATTAGTTAGGCCTCTCTTGGGTGCAGCTTGGGACTGTCAGCTTGAAACGGGTCAGCAGAAATTTGTTGAATCACACATGGAGAAGAGTCTCTCAGGGAGAATGAAATGGCATGTCCAAATGCTGATGTAACTTCTCTGTTTTTTGCAGAACTGTATGAAAATGTAACCAGGATCCTCGTGATGAAATCCCTTGACTGAAAAGTCCTTTTTTTTTCCTTTGGTTTTTTTTTTTAAACCATGCTATGGATGGGGTGATTTAGGAGCAGGCTGTTCTTGTAAGCAAAGTTTGTAGCTTTCTGTTGTTCTTCAAGTGTCAGAGTTTAGGGGCACTCCTTTGTCTGAGTAATAGTGAAGCAGTCAGTTCCCGCGAGAGTCGCTGTGCTGAGGTAACACTTGCAAGGAATTCTGAAATTTTCAGTTCTGCACAAAGAGAAAGTTGTGAAGGAGGAAATAAATGGCCTTGACACATATTTAAAACAAGTTGGAAACTTTTGACTGAAGTTGTTGAGAGTGATGGTTGTTACTGAAGTTATATATGAGTTTAAAATGTAAAAATTCATGTTGAACAATGGGACTTTCTGTGGAATTCTATTTGTATTTAAAAGGTGTAATTTAGCTTAAAACTCTCCAGTTAAACTGGTCATTGCTGGTTTTGGGGAGTCTTCTGCTCCTCACCTGGGATGTGTGCATGGGTTCTTAGCCTTTGCTTACTAGGAATGAAAGGTGAAGTGGCCACAGTGATTAAATTTTTTTTCAGGTGCTTTCCCCTCAAAAAAAATTCAAGATGCAGGGCTGCCAGAACAGCCTGTCCCTGCTTCTGTTCTGCTTGGAGCCAGATTTAGCTGTGGCTTTCATGTCTAGAAACACTCTGTGTGACATCTCAGGAGTGGTATTCTGATCTTGCTGATAGGAAAATTAAGGTGCAAAAAAGGAGTTAGCTTGCATAGGACTTAAAGGCAGCGTGGAGGTAAAACGTGTTTGGGTTGGGGGGATGGGTTTTGGCTCCTGGTCTAGTGGTGCAAGTTGTTTCTCTTGGACTGTTCCACGTAGCTCTCTCACCCACACAAGTTCTCACCTCTGCCCACATGTCCGTGTAGCTTCTGTGTCTATCTTTGGTTTCTTTCAGTAAAGCCATTGGTGATTTTAATACTGCTGTTTGTAGTTGGGGTGGGGGGAGTGCATTATGTAGTGGATACAGGTGAAAACATCTCCAGTATGAGCTGATAATGAGGAAACTGTGGTAGTATGAGCCAGGGTATTCTTCCTGCTTGTTTTCACTAGCTTTGCAGTGCTACAAGGTAGTTTGGGTTATGAACAATGCTGCTACTCATTTGTACCCATCAAGATTGATAAGCTATGTGAAGAGGCCTTCAAAGTATTTTGGCAAACTGTGTTTGGATGTTTAGTGCGCACAAAATCTATCTACATTATTCAGGAAGATAATTCCTGTCTGTGTTGAGATCATTCTCCTATCCCTTACCCAGCTGAGGTCTCCGTAGTTCTCAGTTTTTCCATAATGACAAAATCAAATTAGCCCTACAATGAGTGGTGCATGTGAAATTCCTTTTGGTTAAAGCACATTGCCCTGAATATTTTCTGACCCTTTTTTTTTCTTGAGAGAATTCAGCATCTTGTGTTTGAAAGAAAAGGAGAAAAAGATGCAGATAAGGAAATGCTGTTGCTTAAGGTACAGGGAGGAATGCGTAGCTTGTTTCTAGAACATAATCTGTCCAGCTGTGACTTAGTCATCTTCAGTCTTATATAAAACGTGTCCAATCTAAATAGTTGAGCATCTCCCTCCTGAATGCGGCAAACCAGCTTTTATGCTTATGTGAAGCTGTAGCAGGCGCAAGCCATCATCTTAGGAGTACCTTCATACTTGTGAACCTGCAGCATCCATCATACTGTCAAGCCTCATTTACTCATGTGATGGGATTTTTTTTTTTATTTTATTCTGTTCCATGTTTTTTTCAAGCTTAAAGAGATTCCTTGCTGTTGGCAGAGAATACAGAACTAATAATTCCAGACAGGAGAGCGGAGAACGTAACGTGAGAACAAGAGTGACTCTCTCGGATCAGACTGAAGGTTTTGTTCATCTCTGACAGGGCCAAAAATTGATGTTTGTGGAAGAATGTAAGGTGAGGAGATCACAGGATCTTGGCTAGCATTTCTAATTTCAGTGTGGTAGTTCACTCTGTTATATTACATCCAGCCCTGCTCTTAGTCACTTTGATTTCACGTAGCTATTCTTCAAGGAAAGGGGGATAACTTGACTACTATGGCATACTTTTATATGGATAAATGTATGTCCACGTTAGTTCTTTGTTTATATAATTATGGAGGTTTTGGAGGGGTGGGGGAGATTTTTGTTAGTGACAAGCAGGAACTTACAAGCTTTGTAGGAACTGGCATGTGTGAGTTGAGATGCTCTGCTGGTTGAGGGATGATGGACAGCCTTGTTTGGGTAGTCAAGGAAACTGGTGCCGTGAGTGTGTTGTTAAATAAGTGTATTGATAAAGAGAGGTGCTGATAAATCTCTACCACTGTGGACATGGAAGACAACATTTAAAATTCTATCAATACATTTTGCCACTAATACATGTTTCATGAAATTGTGGAAGCTGGCATCTTCAGTCGTATGCAGTGGAAAAAGAGTCTCCTTTGGAGGGGCACTTTGAGCTGAGCTTCTGTTGGGTAGTTTGAAGCATTCTTCAAAGGCTTCTGAGAAAGTGTTTGATGTAGTTTTAGTTCTAAAAAAAGTTTTATCCTTTTTTTCATAAGAACTACAAATGTACTGTGCTCACTGTGAAGACTTAATGGCTTCAGTTGGTGCTGCCTGGGGACCTCTAGGCTGCAGTCCATTGCATGATTTTAAATTCCCCCCTCCCAAAGAGCTGTGATAAATCCATGCTCTGGTTTTTAGGTTGTGCTTGACAAACATGGCCTATCTGACTTGTAAGCTGCAATGCCAAGTGTAAAAATGACTAGGTGAGATTTTCCAGTCTTTGTTAGGTGGAAAGCCAAATCATCAGAAGGTTATTTTTGGCCTTAAAATACATAGTTACGCAAAGTCTTAGTGGCCCTGGAGAAGAAATGAGCAATGCCCTGGGCAACTGATCCAGGTTGGTCCTGCTTTGGGGGAAGGTAAGACAGGGTTTCAGTCAGTTTAACTGTCAGTGGTCCTTTAAACCTGGATTATTCTATGGTTCAGTGGAAGTTGGACTGGATGTAGGGGGTGTAGGGGACATGCCTGTTTTGGGTGGAGAGGGCACGAGGCAGGAGGGAGACAGCATATTCTGATACTGGAAATAGTTGTGCTGGAGAAATTGCATTAACAGTGGAGGTCTGAAATACTTGAGATTGTAACTTGGCAAGGGCACACCTAGTTTTGTAGAAGGTTGTGAGATCAGGTTTTAATTTACTGCTCTTTAGATTCTTTTTATCTGGCTGGCATAAAACATTTGATGATTTCTCGTTGGAGACACACTAGTGGTATAATAAAGCATGTTTAGGGATTGCTGAATTGTTTTGCCACATTTCAACAAAATATATAGATCCATCCAGCTGCAGTGTGATGCCTTTGTTAGCCAAAATGCAAACCCACCTATAAATTGGGAAACAACATTTTGGAAACCAGTAGCTCAGAGGGCTCTAAGGTCTTTACAGCTAGTTACCTCTACATTGTTCTTGGGACATTATTTTATTTTAAAAGGTTGATGTGATTCTTGGGCATATTGAGGAGGAAAAAAAGGTAGGGGAAAGGAATGTGAAGCAAAAATAAGTAATCTTATAAACACAGCACTGTTGAGACTGATACTGGAATTGAATTTTGGTTTCCATGCTTCAAGAAGAATGCCAGTGTATTTGGAGAGAATTCAAAGGACAGCTGCAGAAATGATCCAGGGACTGGAAAATAAGCCTCATGATGTGAGGTTTAAAGGAGCTCAACTTACTCAGCTTATTGAAAAGACAATTGAGAGAGGACTTGATCTTTCTCTAAAAGGACTTGTGAGATTTGCTGACAAAGACATAGCAATATCCACTGAGGTTAGACAAATTCAATTTTGAAGTACAGTTTCTTAGTTGTCATAATAATTAAACATTGGAATTGTTTACAGGGAAGGGGAAAGGAACAAACACTCGTCTTTGCCTTTTAAAATAGGCCCAACTTGCTTCTTTCTGGAGAAAATACATATATATTATTAATGATGATAGTACTCCTTTCCTGACACTAGAGTTTATTTAAAGGTTTTGTGCCATGATCAGTTGGTGCAAGTTCAGATACATGAAATTGCAGTCACATCCAAGATCATGAAATCAAGATTAATTTAGAGGAGAAATAGTTTACCTGGTGCTAAAATCTGCCTTGCATGACACATGTAAGATGTGAAGGGAACTCTGAAATTTAATGCTTTGTGACTTGCATCATTGGAACTCAGTTCTTTCCCATCCTGCATTGCTTCAGATGTTTCAGATATGGTTAAGGCTTTCTGAAAGCCCCAACAGAGAAGCCCTGATGTAACTATGTACACTCAGTGTATTCAGATGAGCATTCCTGAATTCTGGTTGACCACAGCAGAAGGCTGTAAATCTTTTTCATCCTTTTTTAGAAACAGTATGAAAAAAAAGTTGCACAATGGCGATATGATTACAATTCCTTCCAGAGGCAGAGCACAAGGTCTCCTGGTAGGTTTCATTCTTAAATAAATGTAGGTTATTCTCTATCTCTCAAGTTAACTGGATGTAGTCAGAAAGTTTATTCACATTTGAAACAAGATTGAATAATTGTCACAAGTGATGTTCTAATGGCACTTGTTTGCTGGTTTTCATGCCATCCAGATGAGAGTACTTCAGCAATTCTACTCGTCCTTCACTTTGTAAATTCACCTGGGGAATTGAGTGACTCAGTTTGGTAATGGCTCCAGATCGTTCTTCTACTTTTTATTTGCATTTGTCCATTCCACCACTCCCTTGATGGCTGCCAAGTTCCTGTATTTCCATAGATTACCTTGTTCCAGATGCCTTTGCAGACATGCAGAGCTCTTAAATTCCCTTCTGGTAGCTCTCAAAATCTGCTGCTTTGTGCAGGTGAAGCTCTCCCAGTTGGTCCTGCCTGTGTGCACGCTCCTCCTTGCCTGTGCAGAGGAGGATGTGGAGCTACCTGGGCTGCTCTCTTCTACTGCATGGCTGCATTCCTGCCTCTTCTCTCCTCCTCCTGCGGGTCTGGCCAGGGAGGAGCCCCATGGTTGCTGTCATCTCTGCAGCTGTGCGGTAGGAAAATGCTTCTGTGTCCTGTGGAAGAAGAGGCAGCTCAAAGTTCTGTAGCTTTTTGAGTGTTGGATCTATCAATTTGTCACATAAATTGTGCTGTTTCTGAGGTGGGAAAGAAGTTGTCTGGCAGCTGCAAGTTTCCTTGCTCAGGGCTAAAGGGATAGCAAACTGCAGAAACATGTTGGGGCACCACACAGTGCAAAGCAAAGGCCTCCAGCTTTGAGATCGAGTGCAGCAACCCCTGCTACTCACCGTGTCCAGACAGCCCTGTCTGCCTTAACCTGCAGGAACAACTCACAGGAAGTGATGCACACAAAAAGAGCTTGTGAAGGCTTAGTTTAGCAGTAAAGATATCCCCTCCTTCCTTGCCTTCCTGCTCGGCTGTGTCATTGTCCCCCTCCCCAGCATTGGGGGGCTGACGGAGATGACCTGCTGGAGGAGGGCTGTGAGTCTGTTCAGCATGAGTAGCTCTTGCATTTCAACCGCTTAAGTTTCGTCATGTGGTTGTACACACATGTGCTTAGTTGCATTTATGGTAATCACAAAAAACGTCCTGAATGTGTTACTCTGCTCATAATTCAGCATTAAAAAATGCCATGATGGAGGTAGCAGAGATAGCATTACACAGATGTGTTACAGAACCACTCACTCGGCATCAGTTTCATGTGAGCTCTACGTGAGCACTCTTGGCCAACTGTTTGATGTCAGTACTCCTGTGTTACCACCCACAAGCAGGTTAAGGTGATTAGTGGTGTGCTGTGCACTCAGAGCAGCTCTTCTCAAAGAAGAAATTACTAATTTATCTTCAAATCATGAGAAAGAAATCAAGTTTAAGAGACTTTTGTCTTTATTCAGTCACTGGTTGCAGGTTTTTGATTGCTAATTTCTGCTCATCTGCATTTACTCTGAAAATATGTTCAACTGGACTATCTGCTTTTTATCTTGTTAATAAAAAAATGGACTAGTCAAAAAAGTGACCATGGCTCTGAGTGCTGTCTGTCCCACTGAGCTTTGCATGTCTTGCCAGGAGTTAAGAAGTAGTTATTTAGGAGCTTCCTGAAGAAGCATTACACTTTCCTCTCTGTCATTGTAAGAGCAAGTCTTTATTTACCTTGTTTTATCAAAAATTTATCAAAATAACTTATCAAAAACTATATTCGTTAAAGCTTGGTGGGGGCCAAGTTGGCTAGTGGCTTTTTCTGTAAATCTGACTACTGGGTGAACATCTACCATATGTGGAGGATCCAGCATGGAGAGCTGAGACATGCCATGGTGCCGTGTCAGTAGTATCTGCATTTTGGGATCAGTGCATATCTTACCAATGCCAAAATACAATATAATGTGAGATGCAAGTAAGCCAGAAAATTGAAACACAGTAAAGAACGTCTCTTGGATGTAATTCAACATCATCAAGCAGTTGGAAGGCCTGGAAGGGGAACTAAGGCTTTTTGGCCTCTAGGCCTTTGCGATTGCGCTCCACCACTGTCCTACTGACTCAGTCTGCTCTCTAACAGGTTTTATGCTGGGAAAAGCACATCTGCAGGAAATGTGTGAATTTTCCGTCTGTCCCCAAACCATTTTAGATGACCAAGTGTGCCATTGGGTACGGGTGCCTGGGCAAATGCAACAGTTGGTGATATTTCCTACAGAGATGCCCCTGAGAAGGGGATGTGGTGGGGCAGTGCCGTGGGCTACGCTTTGAAAGCTGTCACAGCACTGAAATCCTGTAAAATTCACTGGATTTTAGTCCTCTAACAGTGATTATGTAGCAGAAGTAGTAATGGATCTGACTCCTGCTGTGTGCAGCACCGGTTGCAGGTGCTTTGTAGCCCAGTTTCCCACTTGAGGCACATCGGGCAAACCAGTGTTTGTTGGAACGCGGCGTAAGGGCATTACATAAACCTGGAGTAACTTCCTTACAATGCAGAGAAAAATGTATTTGCATGATCTCGAGCCCAGGTGCAAGGCTGCAAAACTTGCTGGTCACAAACCACAGAGACCAGGCTGGAGCCGGGAGAGCACCCAGTGATGGTTTGGGCAGAGGGGGGGAAGGGTCAAAACGAGTCCTGTAATGGGAAGCAAGGCTGAACCCTTCGCGTGGGAGCTGTGGCTCCATAATTGCCACACCGTATGATGTTGCCATGGCTGCCCGGGCAGTCCCTGCGTGGTTTCCTGGTGTGTGAGCTGGGCCGAGGCTGCCCTACGTGTTTGGGGAGCTCGGGGAGCTCAGGCGTGTGCTGGCAAGCTGCGGTGACGGGAGGATCCCTGTGTGGGAGACTGGAGGCTTTGAGCGCAATCTCTTCCCCCGTCTCTTCGCTACCAACAGAAGAGGACAAGCTGTGATTTTTGTTTTTGCAGGACTTTAAACTCCCCTTTTACTTCTTTCTCTCTATTGTGAGGTCTTTCATTCTGCCCTAATCTGGGATCATGCTAGGACCGGGGTGCCAGTGTGAAATGGAGGATCCTGGGGGGCACGAAGGAAGGCCTGGGGGGGGCTTGCAGGGCCTGGGGAACTCTGGCATGTTTTGATCTGAGAGCCTTTGGCTGCGTTGCCATCTGCATAGCCTGTGAATAGTTTTCTCTGGCACAGACCTTGTTCTTCAGTGTTGCATCATCTCTGGGAGAAAAGCCAGGTCCGGAGCCCCAGCACAAAGGCTTTCTGAAGCCGATGAAGCTTGTTCTGTGTGCGGAGCGTCTCTCTCCTTCCTGTCGTCCTTTCCATGGGATCCCTGGAGCGGCCTCTGCCCGAGAGCCCCTTCGTCAACAGCTGCTTTATCTCCGCCGCTTCCTGCACACCTGGCTGATGCAAGGTCTGCCTGGATGGAGTCTCCCGAGGATCTGGGGTGTTTGCCCCGGCAGGGAGTGGCCAGGCAGGCAGCCTTCGTCACGTGGAGGCCTTAAATAGATGTACAAAGGACGTTCAGAGACCTGCGAGGCTGGGAGTGTTTAGTGGGATTATGGAGAAATCTTTTTTCCGATGCTAGGGCTGGAGGTTGCAATCCTACTCCTGGCAACTTGTTAGTGGTTACCCTTCCACTGGTTGTAAGTTCGGGATGCTGCTCTGTGCCAGTAAATTCTGCTGATTCCCCTGCTATATTCAGCGACTTCCCGTGACTCTGGACTGTCTGGATTCTCATGGGAACTGTAATTCTCTGGCATTGGATTTGATCCTAGTTATTGCCCTTTATTGTCGTGTTTCCCTCTGACCTTGCATGTGGTATATAGCCCTTTCTCTGAAGTACCTTCGAAATACAATTTCAAGGTCTAAGGATTTTTTATTTTTGAGGGGGGATGGTCTGACAACCTTTCAAATTTAGGGTTTGTCTACTTAGGGAAGTTTAATAGTTACACAGGTAAAACTATTCATGTAAATACTGTTACGTGCACAAGCAACAAAATTTAGAACTGAGAAGCACTTTAGTCTGCTAAGATTAAACTAATGTTATTTACATTGTTTAAATTCATCATGGATCTTATTTTATCTGTAGCCATTTTCTTGTGTAGGCAAGCCTCTTAAATTCAGTCTGAATGTAGGATATGTGGGGACAAGGTGTGGATTGAGCCGTGGTGTTTCCAGTGTTTCTGTCAGCCCCGTTGCAGAAATGTATTGCCCCTAGAACAGTGTCTAAAAAGGAATATGTATTTTACCTGTTTCTGCTTTTAGTCTGGTCTTCTTGGCATCAACTGCAGTTGATGAGACATGGCAACGTTTCCTTCCTGCCACCTGTTTTGGCAAAGGCTTAGAGGAGACAGTCACAGCAGTAACATCAGCTGCCACAGCTGGATTCACTGGAGGTTAGTTGTCAAGCTCTTAATCTCAGAGTATCTGTTCTGAACCTTTTTGTTTGCATTTTCTTATTTTTGTGACATACAGACATTTGACTGTTCTCCTTCACCTCATGGGAAAAGAGAGGAACAACCTCACAGTATAGGACCAGCATAGCAATTAGTTTGTGTGCCCCTTACTGCAGAAGAGTTTTGCCCCATGCCTGTCACAAAATCAAAATTTTATGGAACTGAAAGGAAGGAGGGATGTTTTTTACTCTTTCCTGTTTCATTTACTTTAGTATTTTTTTATTTTCAGCTCTGTGGCACCTTATGTATATTTTTTTTTTCAGAAAATAGGAAAAAACCAGTATTTGTAAAAAGAAGAGTTTTCAGAGAATGTCTTTATTTAATTTTTGAAAATATTATTTTAAGTGCTTCAAAGTTTGACGGATTTGTCACCTTCACCAGCAACTTGTGATTCTGTGAAATAGAGGCACTGTAAAACAAAGGATTCTTTTTGAGTCTATAGTGTTCTTATGATAAACTTGTTGTGAATGAGAGTTTCATAGTAATGTGAGGTTTTCTTGGAAACTTCCTCTGTTGATGACCCTTAGTGTTATGAGGACTTTGATACAAAGTTCTTGGTCTTCTCTTTACTTTGAGTCTGTCATTACTTTGAAACATCATCTCTGTCACCTTCCTGCTCAGCAGACTGTGCAGACCACACAAATGCTGCCAGGTCCCTTCTCATCAGTGTGGGGTGCAGGCAAAGTCTCCTGGTGTGTGCCTGCCACCTCTCCATAAACATACCTCCGAATAGTTTGAATAATTTTGTCTGCCATGTATCACTGCCACTCTGTAATTTGCTCCCGCTTTCTAATATGGCATGTTTATGGAATTATCCTTATGTATGACTCTTCAGCCAGTTTAAAATCAATAGAAATTAAACTTTCCAGTAAGGCTCTGTGATGCAAATTGGATGTTTTAGGAAAGTCCGAGCAAACCCTTTTCTGACATCTCCAGCTCAGGAGCGTACTGGACTGTCACGAATGGGGCTGAATTGTCCAGAAGTAGGTTATTTCTGGAGGCAAAGTCTTATCTGCCCTTTCTTTATTTATTACTAAATTTTGGTTCTATTTCTTGTAATACTACCTGAAATCCTTAGTGATTCCTAAAAAAAAACCCCCAAAACAAAAACCCAACTCCATGGGATTTTTTTTTTTTGTCTGCAAAACAAAGAGGTTCTGCATAATGTCTTGACTGCTGAAGCAGCAGCAAAATTTTGAGGTTATTCTTTTTGCTTTTTTGAGCAATTTCTGCAGTCTTGGGTCAGTTGCTGAGACTACTTAACTATGCATTTTGTAATTTCTCTGGTTGATGGTTTAATTTCTATCAGTTGCTCACTGTTATCATGTGTAGTCCCTTAGGGTGTAGTTCACAGAGGAGTTAAACTAAAATTGGTGTTTTCTTCATCAGATAAAATGATGGAATCCTGTGGATGGACCTGATGAAAATTGCCTTAAAATGGCTGAAAGCTAGTTTACTTCTTTTTCCAATTAAATTTACTTCATTTACAGCCATTTCCAAATACGTATCATCAGAATCAGTTTAACTTGCTTGTACCTCAGTTTCAACACGGCTTGTATAGTCTTCACCAGACAGCTTTATCATGCTGCTTTGAGCTGGTGTATTCGTAGACGTGTCGAGATTTTGTCCAGTGCTTCCACAGAGCAGTTTAATGGGAATTGTTAATATGGTTTCATGTCTTGTGTGGAACAACCCGACTGATGCATAGACCCATGGATGCCAAAAGTTGTTTGAAATCACCTGTGACCTCAAAACATCAGCCTTGCCTTTCCCTGATCCTTGACTCTGTGTCTTGTGCATGGTGGTGAGCAGGATCAGGTCTCATTGGCTTGTTGCACTTTGACACTTTACAGTTTTAAAATGTTACCATTCTTGTTCTAAGAAGGTGTGGGTGTTTTGTCGAGGTGTTAACCAGGGGACAGTTTTGAGGAAGCTCTAAGACAGATAAATCTTCAACTATTGCACTATAATTGTCAATAACCTGGTAATCATGGTACACATAGCTAGTAATGAATATCCGCATTGCCTAATACTTTGATCCTTTCTGTTGTAGACTGGGACTGAATTCTCCCAGACCTCATGGGATAGATGGATGGATGGATTGCTGTCTTCCCTTGTCAGCTCTCTAGTAGATGATATATGGATCTAATGATAGTAGTGAATACTCATGTCAATATTTCATTTTTTAAAACTGGCACAGTTGTTTCCTTGCTGCTTAGTGAACCCACCTTGTTTTCAGAGTAGAGCTACACAGTTGTATTGGTAGATTGAGGCACACTCAAGTACTTTTAGGAATCTGTATGTTTCAGAAGTTGGAGCTAAATGATTGAAGGACACATCTGAAATCAGAGGAATTTGATGGGAGTTTTTTTAGCTAGCTGTTTTAAGCACAAAAAAACCTTGATCTGATTCTGTTTGCCCTAAAGGTGCTTGCCCTTCTGTGAGGATGTGCCCTTGGCAGGAGGTTTGTGGGTGTGCTGGAACAAACAGGCAGTGCTTGATTGGACTCAGGTGGACTGTGCTCGTATTTGAGTGGCACTGGCCGTGGAAACACTTGATGTTTACATTAGATGTCCCACAGATTTTGTTTATTCTGAAATTTCCAGTGGGAAAGATGAATGAAGAAGATCTAAGATGCTACTTTTTACGCTGCTCCGCATGCGGAGTGGTTTGCTTCTGGTGCAGATGACAGTGTAAGTATGAACTGGTCAGAACTCACTGGCTGGGTCTCACAGGAGGCTGGATACCAAGGCAATCTGCATGGCAGAGCTGCTATTACCAGTTTTCCACCAGCTCTGGACTGGTCTCTCGCAGTACAAGATGCAGGAGACAAACGAGTTTTGAATTTGATATGGCTGGTAATGGCGTGGGAGCTTAAAGATGTGCAACTCATGCAAGGAGCTCATCCTATACTGGTGACCTGTAGGCCCATTGCTGAGCATAGAGAAGATGGAGGTGGTTATTGTTTAGACAATACTAATCCTGGATTGTCAAAAGTCTTGAATGTGTGTTACAGTTTTGTGACTTCAATAACTGAAGTTGTTGGGAGGTGTGGGGAGAGATAAAGGAAGCGCTTGTCTGTCCTTTGGTATCTGTGAGAAGTGGTCACCATCAGTGCACACAGAGGGTATTTCCCTGTCCTCCGTGCCCCAGCTCACATTTTGAACTTGTGTATAATCAGAAAAGGCTTTTCTCAGTTTGTCCAGGATGTGTTTGTACCAGTGTTACATTTTTATCAGTCTCCAAAGTGCAGGAGACACTGGCTGCAACTCAGTAAAGTACTTCAGGCCCTGTGTGGGCTCACAGATGTGCACTGACCCTGCAGAGGAGCAGGATGAATCTCAGTGCTCCCCTGTTTGGTGACTGCTTTGCCCTTGACTGTGACCATGGGAGGGTGCAAGGGGGTGCTCTGTCCCCCTGAGATTGTACAGCATCACCTGAGCAGCATGAAATGGTGATGGCCTCTGAATTTAGGTAACACATGCTGTCTGTGGGGCTGTGCCCAAGGTGAATGTTTCATGGCACTCACAAATACTTCTTGGAGTCTGTCACCAAGTGTTGCACATCATGGGTGCCCAGAGGTGCCCATGTGACTGGGACACAAGTGAAAACAGGAACAACCACATCTTGAAGGAGGAAGCTCTAGGGAGCTCTTTGACTCCCAATGTTTGATTGTCCCTGTTAGTACAGACTTTTAAGACCACAACTAATGAAAAGCGTTTCCAGCAGTAGATTTTCTGCATCTGCTTTATTTGTACATGGGTGGCAGTGGTTGTGGAAGTGAGCCAGTGCAGTTCTGCAGCTGTTGCACCCTAAACAGAATTCTGAACATTAAAAGGACTTAAACCTAGTTTAAAAATAACTTTAAATGCTGCATTTTTAAAACCAGCCAAGTATTTCTTACCTGTTAGGCCATTAAAATTCCTGTTTCCATTTGTTCTCGAAAGGAATTGTATCAGAATGGAGACAGGTTTGTGCTGTGGTCTGAAGATCTTAAGATTCAATTTAAGAGTTTGAATTTTAGTGAAGCTTATTCCAGTGGCACCAGAGAGAAGTGAGTGTGACATTTTCCCCTGCCTGGTTGTATTTTTGTGGGGAGAGGTACAAAGGTCCTTGGGGATTGTATATACAGAAAACTACCAGTTTGATGAGTGAATGTTTTGATCTCAACCTCAGTGTTTTCTGTCAGGCTGGTGTTTTGGGTGTTACCAGGCCAACTTTCATGAAGACCAGACTGTAATGTAGCCTGAAGGTGATGTGGTCTTGGACAGCACTTGAGGTTGGTCTCAGCATTTCATTTTGAATGTCATATTGTCAGAGTTGAAAGTGCACATAAAACAGCAGCAACAAACAGTAAAATCTGAGCAGGGATGATGGTTGAGCAAGTATTGCTGGGTCAACAGAAATGTAACTGAACTGGAGTTTGCCTTGTTTAACCTTTCGGTTTGGTATTTCATGTTTCCAGTAGTCTCCTTCCCAAAAATGGGAGTTATCAGACCGTTTCAGTGCAGCAACCTTTGTACACTGTTAATGGAAATAGAGCTTCCTATGAGCAGTAGCTGAAATCTTGTCCCAGTTACTCCAGGACTGACCAGGTATTCTGTGACTCTCAAGTGCAGACGCTGTACCTGAAACCCTCCAGTTCTGCTGAGTCACAAGCAGGCAGGAGGCTGGAATTTGTCCTGGTGAAATGTCAGGCTGCTGCCAGCTGGGTATGGTCATGGCAAAGGCAATACATCGATATAGGGAAAACCATCTAAACAAGTATAGAAAAAATATTGTGGGGGGAGAAAGAGCTTTCTATGTTCCTTAAAGGGAAGGGTGCTTCAGATACTGAGAAACTTGTCCTATTTAACCTTGTTTTGTGTGACTCTGGGTTGAGCAAGGATTGATGTCTGTAGCTTCTAACTGTATTTTAGCAGCAGTTTGTCTCATGTCAGTGTAGAAATCACAACTCTGGCACAAGCACATGAAAGGGCAAATAAGACACTTCCAAAAGGTCCTTCCCTCCCCCCCCCAACACACTCAAGGACAATGGGCTGTCTTGGGTTGGAACTGCCTGTGAGTTAAGTTCTGCCCGTTTTCTTTTTCATCTCCCACCTCCCTATGAGACCATTGCTTTGGGGCATAACAGGGAATTGCCACAGACCACTTAGAAATCTTTACTATGTGCCATGTACTTCTGTAATTCTCTGTATGCCTGTCATACTGTCAGAAGGTATACACATGAAGGAGAGTGTTTCCTTGTGCCAAGAGAAGTGGCCTGCCTTTTAAGACAGAAAAAGGCAATATAGCATGTGACATTTCAACTTTCTGACTCTCACTCTTCCTTCATTTGCCCTTCTAGCTAGTGTGTGTTTTGGTGTTTCTGGGGGTCTTTGTGTGTTAAACAATGGCTGGACTGTGGTGTCCAAAGGCAGTTCCCTGTGAGAAATTCACTACCCGCAGGAAAACTTGGCTCGCGGCCTCTGTGTAGCCCAGGAGGGTTTGCTGGCAGAGCCCCCGAGATGCCGGGGAGCATGTGACGGCAGGCTGGCTCGGGAACGGCTGCGGAAAGTATTCAAAGCTGCCCTTAAAGTTTAGCGTGCAGAGAGGGCGGTTAAAGGTGTCACCGTTTTTCTTTGGTTCTGGAGCTACCGTTGCTGCCTGTGGAAACGCAGCCTTTCTCTTTTATCGTGGGGGTTTTCTTCCGATCCGTGCGGAATAATAGCTCCTTTATGCTCCTCTGCGTTATTGAGGTTATTTACATAACGAGGAGCTGATCCCGTTTCACCTTCGGCCGCCATCCGACCCTTGGAAGTCGGCGTTTATCGGGTCAGCGGGGAAGGCGGAGCGGGGGCTGCCCCGCGGTGCCGCTCCGATGGTCCCGCCGGTTCCCGGCTGGAGCGGCCCCGGTGACGTGGCTGTGCCGCGGGGAGGGCTCAGCCCGGGCTGTGGGAAGCCGGGCCCGGCTGTGTCGGGGCTCCCTTGAGCGGTGCAGAGCCCAGGATGGCCCTCGCTGGCCGAGCCTGGTCACACCTGGGCCGTCGGCGCTGTGATCGAAAACACAGACTGATCTCAGCTCGGTCCAGCCCGGGCTCTGGCTCCTTGTCCTCCCAGACGGGGCTTTGCCTGCAGCTTGTTTGGGGAAGGAGTTAGGAAATGGTGATGGAGGGCTGTGGGTGATAGGTGGCAGTTGCTGCTTATATGCAGAAGGAGCTAATAGATTGCTTATGTGATAATTAGTCCTAAGTTTACTTCGGGGAAAGAGGGACTATCATTCTCAGTTTTAATGCAAAGCAGCTCATTGCATGTCAGCCCGACACTGAAAAAACCCACCAAATTCTACCATTTGTCTCTTCCCTGGCTCCACATATGAAAATGCAGTAAAAATGATGTGGCATGTCACTTACGGAAATCTATTTCTGCTTTTCTTTTGCTGTGAAAGCCTTCTCTAGGGGTATACATGATGAGGAGACCTCATCCTGTGACAGAGATGCAATGCTTTGTTTCTACCCTGGTAGGTTTCCCCATGTCCGTGACGTGTTGGCCGAGGCTCTGCGGCTCCTCTCCGCCCTCGGAGCGGCCAGTCGCTGCCCTCTGGACTCCGTGATCCCCGACGGGCGTCATGAGCATTGCAATCCCTCTGGGAGTCACCACACCAGATACGTCCTACTCCGACATGGCTGCAGGATCGGAGTGAGTGTTTTACCCCATGAATGAGGAGAGAGGAGGAGGGGAGGGTGTCAGAGGGATGACCTGGTGTGGGGCCGTAGGATGGATGCTGGTGCTTTCTCCACCTGGGAGGAAGGGGCTGCTTGTCTGCTGGCTTTATTGGAGAAGAATGCAGAAACAGACTCTGGGTGTTAACAAATTCAGTGTTACGAAAATTGGTGAGTTTGACAGAGAAGATGGGGAAAAGTAGAATTGCAGCAGTATGAGGCGCTCAGCTATAGGTTTTTATCAGCTTGACTAGTAAGTCTGTACTCAAGTGCAGGCAGTCGTGTGTTTGCTGTACCCATACTTGATGTTGGCAAGGTACAAGGGAGCTCCTTTTCCAAAAGCTGTAACGTGAGGGATCACCATGTTGAACCTCCCTGTTAGTAGAGCCTCCTAGCTCAGACTTGGTACCAGTCTTGTGTAACGGATTTCCAGACACCTTTGGAGCTTGACCAAAGATGTGAGGCGGCATCAGACTGTAGACACCTTTATTTTGTTTCTGCCCATAAGCATGCTTCAAGAACACACCTCAGTGAGCATCTCTCAGGGTCTCTACTGCAGGACCCTGTGCAGGTCTCTCTCTGCAGCCATTTCTCTGAGGCCTGTTGAAGAGGACTTACCATTTCTTTTAAAAGACTCTGCTTCTTCGGAGCCAGGAACATTTCAAATTCAGGAAATACTGCATTGTGATCTCTTCTTAAAAACCTTGCTAGAATGATCTCAGCTCAGATGAGTACTATGTTTTTGTTGGGGGCGAGAGGGAGGGCTCAAGTTATTTCTGTGTGCTTCTGCCTCCTGCTTGCCTGCATCCTTCTTTGAAATACGGGCTGTAGTGTCTCTTGACAAAAATTTGCTAATGGTATTTTGGAGGTAGATCTCCCCCATGTATTATTTAAAGGTACCTACTGTGCAAATACCTGCATGTCAGGTTGATCAGTGTAGAACAGAAATTGCTCCAGACTATTAATTTTGAGCTGTAAGAGCAGTGGGCTAAGGTATGAATCATTGTTTTTCCCTCCATCTCACCCCGATTTGACTATGCACAGAATCTGACTACACAGTCGCACTCTCTGCAAGGCTGCTAATGCTCTTTTTTGTCTGTCTTGGCACCGGCCCCATCCTAGGCATTCTTCTTCATGATGCTTCATTCCATCCTAAAGCTCACATTTTCACATGTTGTTTTTAAGCAGGGAATCGCAATCTAGTAAGTCACTCATCTGCAGTGAGTATATGATCCCTCGCTTTTCAGGAGCTAACAGTCAGTATCGCTTGTCACCCTGCTTCTCCTACAGCAGCACTTTGAAGACTGAACATGCAGGAATTTTAAACTGTTTATGACAGGAGGAAGAGTGCTAAATAGTTTGGTCATGTACTTTGCTTTCAGAGCTGAGCATGGTAGAGAGAAGAGCCAGATACATCTGCGCATGTCCCTGGTAGCGCTTAAATATCAAAAAGACTGACTGTTAACCTTCTGCAAAGCATTTTCTTCTTCCCTTGCAAGAAATTTGTAGGTCCGATCTGAGGCTAAGCTGGAGTGCTTTGAAAAAAGGCTTTTGAAGATTTCTGAATTGGTTTCTCTGTTTTCTAAAACTTGGGAATGCCAGGACTTTATTCTCCAGGCTTTGCATCGATGCACTGTTACTGCTGAAGTGTCCTTTGTGAATCTGTTCAAAGTTAAGGCTATCCTTCACTTTGCCTTTGAAACTCTACTTGTTTGATGAGTAGTAAAGTCTGAGGTGCCTGAGCTTCTTGTCTCTTACAAGGGACTGGTTTCCAAGATACACATCAGGAAGGCAGTGGGAAGGTAAAAGGCAAACTACCTGGCCTTCCTTACAGGCTGAGCTTTAGCGTCTTGTTACAGAGAGGAGGTGAAATGGTGAAGGGTGCTGGTGTTCATCCCAGGGTGACATGGAGACTGCAGACAAGTTTTGCTGTGTTAGTCGGACTGCATGTTGGAAGTTGAGGAAGCTCTTTGGCGCGCTGCTGCTGAGGAAACGTGGGCCCCAGTGTTGTTGCCCCTGGACACCGTTGCACCAACAATCCTGAAGTTTTATTGCTAATGCTTGCGGCAGCATTGCTGGTATTCCAGACTGACTGTGGTTAGGAATGTGGGTGACTTGGACAGAGGAGGTATTTGCTTCTTAGGCTGCTCAGACTCTTTTCCTTCTACTATTCTTTTTGAAAATACAATTAAACCTGAATGGGTTTAACACTATCAATCTGAAAGTACTAAAGGACTGTTGTAAAGGCTTGGGAAGGTTGGATTATGCAGCATGCTCTACAGGGTGCCTTTTATTAAGAAGTATATTCTTGGAGAGGAATCACCACCTATATCTTCTGCTTTTGACAGTTCAGCTGGCTGTAGCCGCACTGAAAACCACCCAAATTTATCATGTTGTGCTCCTAAATTCTGAGCTATGGAAGGTGTTGTTGGCATAGGTTTAAGGTCTTCACCTTTCTGCAGTCCTTTGTGCATGAAATCATTGCTCCTTTATTTTGCAAAGATTGATCCACCTTACTCCAGAATAAGCCAGTTCAGAGGTTGGTACATTGGAGAGTAGATGAGGTTCAGTGGCAGGGTGGGGCAAACTTGAGTGCAGCAGAGATTTCAAGAGCTAATAGGAAGTCCAAAGGGCACAGGGTTAGTGTTCTTGGGTGGTGCCTGTACACTGGCCCACGCGTGATTGCTGGCCATTTTTTGAGAGCCGCCTGATTCGTGCTGACCATGTAGGACCCACTGAGAATCCTGTAAGATCTCATCAGAGCAGCAGAGGTCCAAGGTAAAGTTTTTTCTGTATTTTTTCTTTCCTGTTTGCTCAGCTCCATGATACAATTCTGACAAAGATTTCATCTGCAGATGTGATTCAGGAATACTTTGCAATATTCTGATATGGGCTCTACTTCTAGTCTATTCAGACGTTATCTTGTATCTTCTGCTTGTAACAGACAGCAGGTTTTCTTGCTGGTATTCTGTCTGTAGCCTCATTATCTAATATCCCCTGCATTGAATTGCAGCTGTCCCTCCTCTGAGTAGGGTTTCTGCAGCTTTCTGCTAAGGATATACCTTTCATTTTTAGCTGTTTTTTTTCACCACCCTGTGGTGGAAGAGTGCATTGTACTTCAGCAGCAGATTTCCTGTTCTCATTGCAGGTTGCTGTATAGAAAGCACAGAGTGAATCTGATCTGTCTGTGGCCACCTTCTCTCTAGGTCATGATTTTGTTGCCTCTTTGTAACAGAAATCTCCAACTCCAGGTAGTTGCTGTCAGGATAGGTGCAGGTTTCATGCAGGCTTTATCACAGGACGTTGGACCCAGCCAACAATTGGTATCTGAGGGAGAGAGAAAAAAGTGCAGGTGCAGGAAAGCTGCTTAGCTGCAGTTGAAATAAGCTGTTGCAGAGATAAAATGGCAGTACTGTTCAGTGGCTTTGAGATTAGGCTGGCTGAGTTCAGATGTGAGTGCTGAACTAGACCCAATTTCCTCAACAATAAGGAAACTGAGCTTCTTACGTGCTAATTATCTTTTTAACTTCCCAGACTGAGACCCAGTTTAATGAATTATCCAGGGTGGCCCTTACTCAGTTCCTTCCCTCTGAAAGCTGGTTCATCCTGTACAACTTCAGCACACATGATGCTTGGTGAAGTGTATAATAACACCTTGATTTTGTAAAGTTTCTTCATTTTGAGCTCATGTGTTCCATAGAAAAGAGCAGTGAAATACTGGCACTTAAAAAAAAATGATGTTGTATTGATGGGTTTTACTTCTGGCCCTTTCTGCAGCCCAGAGTCTGTGGAAGCTAGTCCAGCTGTCAGTGAGAAGAATGTGTACTCCAGCCACGGCTATGGGGCCACCCAGAAACACAGCTATCGCGGGCTGCCTTACGCAGTGAGTACTCTCTCTGCAGTGAAACAGCTCTTTACTGTCTACTTTTACTCTTTTCTACTTGTTTCGTAGTTCTTTGCCTGTTAAGCCTCAGGAGTTTTGGCTCACTTATTAGGGAACACTGAGATACAGCTGAGTTCTGCCATACGTTTTTCATTTGTGTGTTTACTGCTTGTGAAGTCCTGCATACTCTACTGCAAGCTTTGTTAGCATTCTAGGTGATAGATTTTTAACTGAATGAAGTATACAAATGAAGTGTGACTGTATATGAACATACAATATTTTCCTGATGGTAATTTTATGCCCCATTTGGTTTATTGTGCATTATTTATACTTCTTTCAACTGCTCAGATTTTCGTAGTGGTAGCTTATAACAATGAGAATCAAGGAACAGTCAGGAAGAATGGGAACATAGCTTGAAGCTATGGGAAGAACAGGATGGCACAGAATCATTGAGGTTGGAAGGGGCATCTTGAGATCACATAATCCAACCTCCCTGCTCAAGCTGTCTCTGCTTGAGCAGGTTGCACAGAGCCATGTCCAGTTGGGTTTTGAATATCTTAACAGGCTTAAGCTCTGCAACATCTCAGGGCAACTGGCTCCACTGTTTAAACACTGATGCAATCTCAGATGATTAGCTGTACAGCAGTTAATGTTGAAATAACCTGGTTGTTTTCCTAGGTTTTGAGTTTAATTCATTGGTGCTGAAGGAAACCATTCACATCTTTCAGAGCTCTTGCTTTGCCTTCTTGATAGATTGAGGAATTCAGGCTACTATTTTGTACGAATTAAATATTAACCTGGGAACTGTGGATTTGGGACTTCAGTGTCTGGGTATCATATCTTCATGTTAAAAGTAGTACTGCAAATACTCATTTTCAGGATCATAATTACGGAGCCCCTCCTCCTCCAACGCCGCCAGCCTCTCCTCCTGTCCAGACCATTATACCTCGTGCAGAACTGAATGGCCTGCACTCACCTGATGAGGAGAATTCCGGAGACAGTGAGAGCTCCTCAGAAGGAGAATCAATTTCCACTTGGTGCCACTGCAGTGTCTCCCAAGATGGTTTCCTCCTCAAGTGTGAAAAGTGCAGGTAAGCTTTGGTGCAGTGCCAGTCTGGACTGCTCCTTGTGTTGACTTCTCATACCGAACCGTGTCACCTTTGGGCTGTGGGACAAGACTTCCTTTTGCTAACTGGAGCATTCTTTCCAGTGCTTTACCCAGTATTGACCCTCCTCCTTTGCGTTGTCAGCCTGACAAGTGTTGGTGGCACCAGGAGTGGAGATGAGGATGTTAAATCGATGTTCTTATCATCCTGGGCCCCACTGAGGGCACGCATCTTGTGACATCCTGTTGAATTTCAAGTGACTTTACTCCTACAAACCAGCTTCAATTGTGCATTCTCCTTTGGCAGAGGAATGAGCAGGGGGAAGGTGATCAGACTCCGCCGCCGGAAGCAGGACAACGTGTCAGGTGAGTTAGAGGGTGTAATTCTGATAATGGTGACTTTTGCTGTCTTCCTATGAGACCTTTGTCTTTTGCATGCTATAATCATCTAACCGTGATCACTGCCTGCTAATGTTCTTTGCCTCCCAATCGCTGGGATTTTCTCCTCTCTTTACCCTTCACCTCAGTTAGCACTTGGGAAAATCAGATTATCTCGTGAACAGAAAAGGAAAATTTTCTTCAGTACCATTCTGTGATATGTCAGAAGTTTGGAAGACATATTCCCAGTTTGTGTGGGAAAACTGAGGTGATACAATTCTCTTAGGGAAGAGTTATGCAGGGTCAGCAAGTCATCTTGATGAAAATGGGCGTAAGGGTCAGCTGTGCTCTCGGGGATGAGAAGCTGTTGCTAACGAAGCACTTCTCTCTCTAGGCGGGGACAGCAGTGCCACCGAGAGCTGGGATGAAGAGCTGTCTCCCTCCACGGTGCTGTACACAGCCACACAGCACACCCCGACCAGCATCACACTGACCGTCAACCGCGTCCGGAGGAGCAAACCTAAGAAGAGGAAGAGGAGCACAGAAAAAGCTCGCACTGCTCCAAAGGCCAAGAAGATCAAGGTATGTGGAGGGAGACAAGGTTGCTGCAGTTCCTACCAGCTGCAGTTCCTACACTGCTGTGTGCAGTGCTGGCAGGAGCAGGTTGACAAGCTGGCAATAGACAAGAAACTTTTGTCCTGTGAGGAATTGCTCTTTCTGGTGTAATAATGTGACGCCGTGGATTTGTGACCTGCTAGAGTACATGGCTGCTGGTTTAAAAATTACCTTACTGGAACTCCACCCTTATTTCCCAATGCTGTCCATTCATGCTCAGAGCTTGGACTAAAGTACATATTTTCCCTTCTGCTCTATTAGGGTTTGGGGAAATAGCTTTTGGAGTCTGTCTGTTTGTGGGAAAGGGTCAGTTTGTGAATGGAATGAAAAGTGAAGGGAGCATGGTACTTCTTAGCAGGCTTTGGGGAGGAATTTGGGCTGCAGAGCTTCTTGACACTGTTTTTCAGGGACAGAGACAGAGCCTGTGTGGACAACTGTGTAGGTAGTGATGAATATTTGTGGAGAGATGACTTTGCTGTCTTGTTTGTAAGGGTTTGGGGACTGAAATAATTTTGCCGATACTGGAATGCAAGTGTGTGAGCAGCTGGTTCTTTCCCATCATCTGCTACCTTTACCATGATTTTGCACAGGTTAGGATTCCCTGGAAGCTCTTCTGAGTGAGATCTTGAGGGGGTGCTTTTTGCTGTGAACAATCTTGATTCTGTTGCTGGACCTTTCTTGTATGAAAGCAAGCAGGTTTAGTTGGAACAGTTTGCTTTTGGTCTTGGCATTTTTACTAAGTGTGTGTCAGGCTATTTTAGTTCAGAAATCTTGGCCATGAGGCTTTTCAGCAGTTAACACTGGATTTGCATTACAGTCTTTTTGTTCAAGTCCATTGCTTCTTGTGTAGGTTTTCATGCAATTCGTGCTGTCTTTTAATAAGGTTTGGCGTAAATTTAGTGTTGTTCTATTGGGGTAAGACAATGTAGATCTGGGGAGCTAATTCTGAGGAAATATACAATCCTTTGTTCTTTCTCTCTGCTTGTTTTGGGGGACAGGCCTTTCGAGAGGGCTCACGGAAGTCTCTGAGGATGAAGGTGAGTAAAACTGGTGGCTCTCTGTGATGGTGGGCAGGGGGGATTCTCTGTGTTTTGTGCCTCTCTTGGGTTGCTTGGGGAATTTCTGATTGTGGGACCAGCCATTGAATAAATTCAAGCCTTAGCACGAACCACAAGAAGGTCTATAAAAGGCTGTCACACCAATTGCCCCTTGAACCTTCCTTTTGCTTCTGATAACTTTCAGTAAGATAATGTCATCCAGTTTCAAGAGATGATTGATTCATGGCATTGGGAATGAGGTGTTTGATGTAAGGGATGTAGAACTGGTTGTGTCTGCTCTTCTGTGGAGGCAGTTATTGTTTGATTGTATCAAATGTATTTCAAGCCTGGACATCAGAGTAGTTCACAAGTTTAATGTTGGGGAGTCCCTGGCAGTGCTGCCTTGGTTCTTTCCACATTCCCTTACAAGGAGTGTGTGGAACAATATCCTTATCTCTGACTTCCTGCAGTAGTGGTAGGTGTGGCTATTGAATAGGAAGATTATTTGACAAAAAAAATCTAACTTGCACTTTGAGCTAAATGCGTTCCTAGAAACACAACTGGTGCCTTGAAGCTGCTCAGTTCCACCTGTCCCCAGTCCTGTAGCTGGCAGGGGCTTCTAGTGGGTGGCTCAGAGGACAGAGGACAATCCTGTGGTGTCTGTATGCATCATCTCCATAATATGCAAGTGCCTTGAGATGATAAAAATGCATGAAAACTCTTAATGTTTATATATATATGAAAATAATGATTGCTCTTCAGCTGTTCTTATCACTAAGAGCTTGTTGTCAAATATGGCTCAGTCCCTTATGGAGCCAATTGAGTTACTGACCTCTGGAATGTTTGTTGAATTATTTCAGCTATTGTCAAGTAAAGAATGAAGCTTAATTTTTTTTTCCCTGCCGGCTTCTGTTTTCCCCTCCCTTATGTGACAGTGTAAACGGATTACATGATTTTGCCCTCTCTTCTTTACTCTGCTTAGGACTTGCAGTTTTAACCCTCTGGGTATTAGCCTATGCTCTACATTCAGTTTCTTGAAACTGACCATTTAATGAGAAGGTTCAGAACTATTTCTGGATCAGTCACTGCAAAGATTGAGATGCAGTCAGCGTCATCCAGCATTGTGGTGGACATGAGTGGGTTGACTGTAGGACAAGCCTACATGAGATTTATTTGCCACTGTATGTTCTGTTCCTTTGCTTTTTTAATTCCCTTAGTTATTTTTGCAAAGTGACTTAATTTTTTTTTGTTGGCCGTGTAGTAGCCTGATTTTATTTTATATAGTGCCCAGTACCAGCTCTCAAGATACGTTATTCTTCCACAGAATTCTCTGTAGGTTCCTACACATGCCCCTCTTGCAGTGTTCTGGAGGGTGCAGGTGCTGCAAAGGTGTCCTTATAACCAATATGCGTAGCTTGGAACAGATTTGCCTTTTTTTGTAGCATATTCATGTGCTCTGAGCACTGGGGCTGGGTTTTCCTGCTGTGTACTAGCCATTCACTCGTTGCTGTTGGGTGCAGAATTCCCCTTCTGAAGCGCACGCCTTGGATGAAAACACAGCTGAAGGGTGGGAGAATCGGATACGCCTCTGGACAGACCAGTACGAGGAGGCCTTCACGAACCAGTACAGTGCTGACGTGCAGAACTTGCTGGAGCGACACCTCAACTCTAATAAAGAATATGTGGGCAAAACTGCCATGCTAGACACAATCAACAAAACAGAGCTGGCCTGCAATAATACTGTCATTGGGTCCCAGATGCAGGTAAGAACCAGCGTGACAGAGGTGGGGTGGGTCAGGTTTGTAAGGCATGGGCATGGTGAGCAGTATCTGAGCTGGTGTGTCATTTCAGACCAATGGGCATAGATTTGATGTGCAGAGAATCAGAAGAGAGGCCAGTACTAAGAGAGACTCAGAAATACATTCGACCAAATCGATGTTGCTAAGTTGGGGATATTTTGTACAGTTCTGTGATATGGGTCACAGGTATTTCACCTTAAATACTTTTGGTCACTGATGGGCTTGAGGCAGAACCTGATCTATCACGTGCTGGAGATAGGAAATTTCCTGCTTTCCACCTGAGATTTCCAGTTTGCTTTTTTTTTTTATTTTTTTGGCTCATATTGTGTGGAAAGCCTTTTGAAAGAGCCTTTCAACGTTATTGCAGTATTTTGGGTTATTATTTGGACTCTGGCAGCTTTCAAATACTGCACAACTACAACTGATTTTAGGGAGCTGTCGCTCCCTAACTTTTCTGCATTGCCATCTTTATGAAGTGCATGTAAACAAGGAGAAACAATAAAACAATATGTTTGTGTGGTGTATATCCTTCCCACTACTATTAGCTGTTGTTGATCTGTGCTTTATTGAACAGAGCACAGCATTCCCACACAGTTCAGACTTTGTGGGGCTTCCTTGTCCAGGAGAATGGAGATAGGTACAGCTGAAGGGGTGGGCTCCAAAACAGGAGTTGGGCAGGTCTTCTGTAGAAGAGGACCAAAGTCAGAAACCTGAATATCAGGTATATATTGAATCATTCATTGATTATATCAACTGACTCACCACTTGGTGAAGTGCACATGCTCCCTCTCACCTTTTCCCTCTGCTTTCATGCAGGTGAAGCACTTTAGGCAGAGCACAGATATTATCAGTAAGGGAGAGTGCAGAAAGAAGACTTTGGTCCCAAGTTTCTTCTACTCTTGCCTCTAGTTCTGCAAAGAACAAGACTCATGAGGCGACTGAGGAGAAACAGCGTATGTGGGAAGCCTCCCTGAAGGGAGCAGTTCAGGAAATAGAGAGAAGGAAATGTTCTGCTTCTCTAGAGATCTTAATCTTTTTTGAGACTAAATGTAGCCTCTTCTATGTCCCTCACATGGATTTTAGGGAAAGTCTTGAAATAAGTAATAAAACATGCTATCTTATCACGTTCATGGAGTACAGCAGGACAGAAGATTATAAAAGCTCTCAGACATAAATGTGCTTGTTCTCATCAAGCTCTCTTGGTCTCTCCCTTCCCAGAACAGACATAGGTTTCCCCACAGGGAAAAGTGGCCAGCATTCCAAATCAGAAGACTCCACATGTGATATATCCCAAAGAAACAAAAAGGTAGAAAGTTGCAAAACTTACTAGTGAGTTGGAGTTACTCTAAACAAGCTGTCAGTAGGTGCCAGGCATTGCTCATGCTGGAAAAATGTAAAGGGACTTGGTGGCTTTGTAGTTCCTCTTGGACACTATGGAATGACCAGATGTCTGTCGTGGGCTGCTGCTTATCAGCTCCTATGTCCTGTTTTCTCTGCTCAGCAGGTGGCTGTGGAGTGTTGTGAGGAGGGAGCAGCCTGCACAGGTGTGGAGTGTGTGCTCTTACCCTCTTTTTTGTTCCACTAATTTTTCTCATGATTTCAAGACAAACTGAGACGGCGTCTTGGTTTGCATCAATTGTCTTATAACTGGAGATCATAATTGAATATAAAAATAGCTTTTCTGCAAGATAAGGGAAAATAGGCCCTAGAAAAACATCAGAAGGCTATTTCAATATGCAGTTGGCAACTGTGTGTATATGGGTTTCATCACTGCTCTCTTTGGCCATGAAGACTCTGGAGAGAGGAGAAAGGAATAAAAATAATGTTTTATATACCCTGAGTATTCTTAACAGTTGAGAGAGGGGTTTGGCTTGAATCAACAATGATGTAAGTGTACACTTCAAAAAAAAAAAAGATATGGAGAAAGAGAAGAACTTGATTATCTTAAGGGCTTTTCTAACCTAAATGATTGGGTGGTTGTAAGATAAACCAATTCTCAACTGTCCTAATGATGCAAAGGGAAACTTGTGAAAATATGAAGTTGTTTAGTGTCACTTATAAAATCATCTTAGTCCTGGCTACTGCCAGTTGCTCGACAAACTGAAAGCTATGAATCACTTTTCTGCCTGTTGTTGCCAAACCAAACCCAGGGTTAGTCTGTGGCCTTTGTTGCCTCTCATAGTTGCTGACTTGAGCTCAAACCCCTGATTGATTTCACATTCTGAAGTGAAGAGCGAAAGGGCCTTTACAAAATAAAGCCACTGAGTATTATGCAGATGTTGCTCTGCAAACATATCAGAACAGTTTTGGCTGATTAGCAGTCAGCAATCCCTAGCCTATGACATGAATAAAATCATTTGTTCTTTTCACACATGAAAGCATGGCAGCTAATCCTCTTCATATTTCCAAATTCAGAGAATGAAAACAAGCTGAGCTAGGGTCTTACCAGAGAAGCTATGAGATCATTCCTGTTTTACCAAACTCTTGATAACTAAGTTTTACAGATGCAGAGCTTCTCTTTCCTTCATGGACTTTCTCCTCCTGTCACTATCCCACCTGTGTTCCCAAGCTGTTTTCCAGCATGAGATGAACAGTAATACAAGTCAGTCATGGGGCAGAGGTGAGAGTGAAGGTTACCAGACATGAACTTGCACCTCTGAAAGATACGATCTTATTGGTACTCGTACTACTGATATACAGTTCAGGTTGGGAGGAGCCTCTGAAGGTCATCTGGTCCAACCCTCCTGCACAGGCCCAGCTTAGATGAGTAACTAAACAGCAAACAAGTGGTAGTACAAAAATTAAATTATTCGATCTGGAGACAAACTTGTGTCTCAGTCTTAATTTATCTTATAACTTCAGATACCTTCTCCTTATTTTCTAACACACGCTAAGAAATAGAGTCCCATTTATTTATTCTTTGTTACACTTTGTACTCTCCAACTATGGTATCTGATGTTTTTAAAATAATTTAGTCATTACTCTGGGCAATGTAAACAGTCTGATCCTAGAGTTTACTCATGTCTTGGGTTTGTTGATCAGAAACCAGGGCCAGCAGTGTGTGGCTTCTTAATCTGGAAATAATATGTTTCTTTTATGCCAGTTGAGTGGACTTGGAGAATCCTCTGTGACTTCCTGTCAGGACCCAACAAGCTGCCAGGCTTTAAAGAGTCTCCAGTATATTCATGCAGGTTTCCCCAGCTGCAGGGAGATACAGTGGTATAAAAGAGAGATGTCCCATAGGCATGATACATGTAGCACTGGGTGTATATCAAGAGGAGCTCTGGACCAGTACTCACATCTGCTTAGGTCTCAAATTAGTATTTTTATAAAGCTGTCTGTATCCTGGACCTGAGTGAGAGAAGTCAGCAAACAGATCTTACTTTACTGCCAGTCCAAGATCTGCAGCATAGTGTCAAATTCAAAGAAAGTCATTTTCCCAAAGAGCTAAAACACAAGATCACTATGAAAAAAAAAGTTTAAAAGATCTGTGGTTCAGTGTTTTCATATGGTCAGTATGAGGGTTTTGTTGAGTTCTCAGTGCTGAGTGTTGCCTTCAAATATTAATTTCACAAGGCTAGAACACCACGCGTTCTGCCGTTGCCCAGGCTGAGCCCCTTCTTCAGTTAATTTTTATCCATTTGATCAGACTGTTCAGTAGCTGTTTCTAATGAGAGTTCTATCAGGAAAAGTTGAGAAACTTGCTTTTAGTAAAAATGTTGTGGTTTACTTCTAATTTAGATACATGACTGTCATTATTACTGAAGTAAGGACATTTGTGCTTCAGTTTACTCTGGAAAAGTATCACAACTGAGTCCTTAGCAGTGAACAGAATGCTTAGGAAGGAACAGGCACAGCACTTGTGGTGAGGCAGCCAGCCATCTTCATGTAATATTTACTTGCAGAGAAGTGCGATCTGTTAAGTAAGAAAAGTACCTCGTATTTATGAAAGAAGTCTTTCCTATGCCCTAGTGCTTAAAATATCCCTTCCATTATTCCATAAAATGTGTCATATTTGGATGTCTGTGCTTAAAGAATGTTGTGGTTTCGTACTGTCAAGACACATTGTTGTGGAAATCCATTGTAATGGAGCTGTAAACCTTCATTTGAAGATGTTTCAACAAACTGTCACTACTTCGTTAAAAATTTATTTAATGTTAAAAGATTAAAAATCAACAGCACTAGTTGAGCAGACAGATGTAGAGAAGTTTCTGGATGGATATGGAAATTGCCAGCTTAAGTCTTTGGCCTGTTAGCTAGAATTTACCATCCTCTGCAGAAAGGAAAACTTGCATTTTTTCCTCTCAATACGTGACAACCCACAATCGAGGGAAGATCTGAATTATTCTGGCTGTGAAAGTGGCCATAATTGCAGAGCAGTTCCCTGTTAGCAGCAAGCGACAGGTCTGGTTATGCCTCCTGGCTGCAAGACTGAAATACTTGGTCTGATAGATGTGTCAGACTTACTGTTGAAGGAAAAGAATAAATTCTGTTGGCTTTTGATTAATATTATCAAGGTCATTGGTTGTTACTGAACTGTTACAGAATAAACAATATATTCACTGGCAGAATTTCTCTGTGTTGGTACTAGAGTAATTTTTCTTTTCATGTTGGTAGAATATTCCTGAGTTAGAGGGCATTGGTTTAAAATCTCATATTTTGCTCTGATTTTTGTTACAGCTGCAGCTGGGAAGGGTGACTCGGGTTCAGAAGCACCGGAAGATCCTGAGGGCAGCAAGAGACTTGGCTCTAGATACCCTTATAATTGAGTATCGAGGGAAGGTTATGTTACGGCAGCAATTCGAGGTCAATGGGCATTTCTTCAAAAAGTAAGAGTACTATGAAGTGATTTATGTGAGAGCATCGTGGCACAGAGAGACTGGTGTCTCTATGGGATAATGTTCACTTACAGGGCCTTGTCAGCTGTGCCATCCATAGAAATGTGAAATCAAATGTACCACCTCAGCTTGATGCTCCTGCTTATGGACCAAACCCTCTGAAATAGATCTCTTAAATTGATGGAAGTGCATAAGCACCCAGAGCAATAGCGCTGATGGAAGTGCTGCTTCCAGTTAAGTGAGGGATACCTGTTGTAAGTGCCGTGGGAATTGGGTGTTTGGGGATTGAGATGTTCTGTTGCTTCTCCAGGCCATATCCCTTTGTGCTGTTCTACTCCAAGTTCAATGGTGTTGAAATGTGTGTCGATGCCCGCACCTTTGGCAACGATGCCAGGTTCATCAGGCGTTCCTGCACTCCAAACGCAGAGGTAAATTCTCTCTTCACCATCCCTGTAATGGCAAATACATGTTTTACATAAGCTTAGTGCTTTCTCTAACTTGAAATGCAGTAAATGGGGTAAACTCTGTGTCTCTTGCTTGTTTGATGGTTTATACTTGGAGTATGAGAAAGTTTGGGAACACGAGGGGGTTTTTTTGGAAGGGAAAGATTTCTTTTATGTCATTGCTTTGGCTGCATAATGATACTTAGGGCAAGCAGGTGGGAGTAGGTGTAAGTGGAAAAGCACAGGATGAAACAAGAGCAGTGAAGCAGGCTTTTCCCTGTGGAGAATTTGGGATAATTACTCATGGAGTAGATGAGAGCTACTTTGCAGAAGGAGGCTTTCCTCTTGGAAGGATGAAATGCAACCTGAGGAGATCTTAGTTTCTCTCTTCCTTGTTTAACAAGGTTCGCCATGTGATTGCTGATGGGATGATCCACCTGTGTATCTACGCTGTTGCCACCATTGCCAAGGACACAGAGGTTACCATCGCCTTTGACTATGAGTACAACATCTGGTGAGTCCTTCACCTCGCCCGGGAGCTCTCCACTGCCCTCCTGGACTGGACATCTTCCTCCAGCCCTTTCCTCGCATTCTACATTTTGCTCCGTTTTCTACTGAATTGCATTTCCCGGCTATTCTGTCCAGTTCTGCTGGCATATTCTACACTAGAGGCCGTAAGGTAGCCTGCTGTCCTTGCTTTGGCACGTGGTGAGATGTTTAGTGGGAGATGCATTGAATGTCTCTGTACAAAGGTTGAGAAATGAAGAGTGACACGAATTATGTTTGTGTTTTGGAGCAGCAATTATAAAGTGGACTGTGCGTGTCACAAGGGGAACCGGAATTGCCCCGTGCAGAAACGTAGCCCAAATGCTGCAGAACACCTACCTCCACCTGTTTTAGGCACACTAATTGGGGCAGAAACACGCCGGCGAAAGGCCCGTCGAAAGGAGCTAGAAATGGAGCAGCAGAGCGTTGCTTCGGATGAGAACAGCAGTCAGCAAACAGAGGAAGTTCCTGAGGGACCTGCAGCAGTCAGTGACAATGAGGTAAAACCTTTGACCCCATGTTGTATGTATTACTGTCATTCAGTGCTGTGGAATGTGGTCCAGTAGCATCGGAATTTGCAGGACAGAAACTGCAGGAGGCCTTTTTTAAAACCTTTAGCACTTTAAATTGCTGTAGAAATCTTGGTAACTTTAAAAGAGTACTGGGTGTTGGCGACATACTAAGTCTAGGACTCTCCTTCAGGTGCCAGAGAAGGAGGAGAAACAAGAAGGGGAGAAAGAGGAGCCTGTAGATGAACAGGGAGCCTTGGTCCACAGCCGACGGGCAAGTACCTCTCTCTGTCTGGGTATCGTCCCCCTTAGGATTTGCTTCATGCAGTGACCAACAGGTCCAGTTGGTTATTTCACTTGTTTCAACACGAATCACAAATCCCAACTGTTAGTGCTCTTCAGTAATTTGATTACCAGCAGCAAATAAGTGGTAAAAATCCACCCAGGTTGACTCCACATCACAGGTTTTATGTTAGGATACACAATAGATTTGTTTCCTGATTGAAAGGTTTAACTGTTACTTTTAGGGCTGTTCTGTACTCTTAAAACATACCATTAGCAAAACTATCAACAGCAGACTCAAAAAAGGTAATTGCACCTTTTTTATGTTCCTGCTGCCCTTCCTTATTGCCAGTACAAGAATTTATGGCACCATATAGAATCATAATAATACGTAGTTGGAGTTGAAAGGGACTTTCAAAGGTCATCTAGTCCTATCCCCCACAATGAGCAGGGACATGTTCAACTGGTCATATCATGCACCAGAACCTGATTTTTATTAAAGTTTGACCTGTTTTGTTCGATGGGATTTGTTAACCTGTATCTGTTCCCTGTATGGGTTCATAAATATGTTTCCATGTGGGAAAAAGGTAGGATCAAGTGGCAAAAGCTGGTAAGAAGAAGGGTAGACCACCAATAGTACTATTGGTGCTTACTAGGAAATATCTCTGTGGTCCCAAATTGTTGTCTTAAACAGTCATCTTGATCAAAATATTTCTTAGTGCTCTGAGATCTTTGGTAACACAGCCATTTTTCAGCCTTCGTCTGTACTGAGTAGAGCTGGTGGGGGGTTTTTTGTGCTTCTTATGGCTCCTGGGATTGCTGCCTGGATTAGAGTGTTTTATGCATGTGGATGGAGCCCTTCTGGTTCTCTTTAATTCATTAATTTAAATAAATAAGCAAAAAACCCAAACAAAAACACACACACGCAAAGAAATCAGCTAACCAAAAACCCAAGGTGGAAAGCCAGACAAATTGCTCCCATCCTTTTAGCAGCCAACAAATATGTTGGAACAAGGAATTCTCTGTTTTTCTTTGTTCACCAATACCATCACCTGTCTTCCTCTAACTGGAGATATGGATCTTCTAAGTGTAAATTTCCTGAGAATGCTTTAAATGTTCCGATAGTGCAGCAACTTGCAGAGCCGAGGGCCATCCAGCGGAGAGATCCTTAAATTATCTCATGGACTTTTTTAGAACAGATGAGATAAAGCAGTCAGTTTCCATTGAAATTTGAATGAGAACAGTCATCCATCAGACTGGCCTTTAGCTTGGAGGAAAGATCTCATTTTAATGCGGGGAAGCTGATCTCTTTCTGGGACAGACTAGTTCAATAAGTCTAAATGAAATGTTAGTTTCCCATGAGCCTGTAAGCCTTGTTCCTGTAGGTTGCACCAGTTAATCTGCTTTAATGCGATTCAGTTTTCTATACTTGGCACCAGGTAAATACCCACATCTATAATTTCCCCAGTTTCTCCTTTTATTTGTGTATTGAGTATTCTTGAAGAGAGCTGTAAAAGGCCAGGCTGCTGTGACTGAGTACTGCTGTGTGATTGAAGATGACAAGTCTCAGAAGATACTTGACCCTACTTCTTAAAATCCTCTTGATTCAGCCTGTTTCTTGCCAGTCACTGCAACGTTATTGTACTGGACCTTTTACATGCACAGTTACCAGTTATTTCTGACACAGCTAGGTGATAAGATTTCCTGTCCTTTCTGTTTTCCTAATAAAAGTACTATTTGTTTTGCCTCTCTATTCTGCCCTGTTCTTTCTTATCCACTATGTAAGCTGCTTAGGCCAAAGCTTTTATTTTTGAGCTGGGTCATCTCCTGACATTGGGAAAGGAATGACTCTAGATCATTTTAGACAGTTTATGTGGTGTGTTAAACTTGCTGCAAATTACTGAATCACTTCTGTTGCCTTTGGCTTCTGCTTGCTTCTAACGTTTGGTCATTAGCAAGTAGTTCTATTTGTTTCCAACTCCTCTCTTCACTCTCCTTACGCTTTCTTGCCATTTTTAATCCTTCAAAATCATGCACTTCCTTGTACCTGTTTTATAAATATAACTTAGTAGTATCTAAGTCCTATCTAAGAGTATCTTAGTCCTATCTAAGAACAAAGTCGAGTTCTTCTAGTTGCTCTGAACACATGATTATGTTGTTACTCTGGGAAATTTGCCATGTTGAAAAATGCTTCTCTCTGTCCCCTGTTTGGCAGTTGTTCTCCTTCCTCTGCTGCTTCCTATATCTGTTCTGGCCTTCTCTTCCTTATGTGCATAATTGACTTCAGTTTACTCTTGTATTCTAGTCCCGGGAAGACAGGAAGGTAGAAGCCATCATGCACATGTTTGAGAACCTGGAAAAGAGAAAGAGGAGACGAGAGCAGCCTTTAGACCGTAACAGCACCGATGCTGAAATCAACACCAATTCTGAAGCTCCTGAGCTGGAGGAAATAAAAACAGAGACTCCTGAAACTGAAGATGCAAGTTCAGCGCAGAGTGCTCCTCCAAGTGTGTCTAACAGTAACAGCAGTACGGGGGTGAACACACGAAGGTCTTCACAAGTCGCGGTAAGATGAAGATAAGATTGTTTGATACCTTGTGTCCAGATAAGATCGTTCAGGTTGGGGGGAGCTTTGTGGACTCTGTAGTCCATTCTGGGGCAGGTAGGGTTAGCTCTGAGGTCAGACCAGGTTGGCCAGGGTTTTGCTCAGTCTTGAAAATCTCCAGGGATAGAGATTAATAGGCCCTTTGGGAAACCTCTTCATATTCGTAACTGTTCTTATGGTGATAAAACATTGCCACTGAACCACTCATTTCAGTGTATGTACATTGATGCACCAGTACATCCTCTTAGTGGCCTCAGACTGGTTGTAGACAGACTGCTGGTCTATCCCCTGCAGTCCACTCTGGGCTCAACAAGCCCAGCTCCCTCACTGAGTGGGCCTCTTCTGTGCTGGAGTGAGCTTAAGTTGGATGCATAACTGTAGTGATGGAGTTCTTTACCCAATCTATTTTGGATGCATGTGTTCCCATTTTATGGCAGGGCCCAGACACTTGGCTGGAATGCTCCATGTCAGCTCAGGTCAGGAGTAGGAGCAGTTACTTTGAGACAAGCGGCAAGTTTGATATTGCTGCTTTCTTCCTAAAGACCCGTGTTCTGGTTGGTCCTTTTAAGAACACAGAAGACAAAACGATACTTTGCCAGTGTTGAAGGGTCCCCAAGGCCATCTTATGAACCAGCCCAGAGTCCAACAAGATTTTGAGAGTCAGGTAGTGTCAATCTCAATTCTTGATCCTGTACGCAGAGAAAAGGAATACTCTTAGAGGTGCTCGGACTAATGACAGTTTGTATTGTAGGATGCTGTCCCTGAGAAACCAGTGACTAAGTCAGCTCCAGCAAAACCCTCCAGGCCCCGACCAAAAAGTCGCTTCTCTCGATACCGGACCAGTTCAGCACAAAGACTGAGAAGGCAGAAACAAGCCAGTTCCCAGCAAGCTGAACTTGCACAGGCTGTCCCAGAGGAAGGAAGCACTGCCAGCTTGGTAACCACAACAGATGTCAGCAATGTGGAAGGGCCAGGAGAAGGCAGACAGTTGACGGGATCTGACCCAACTGCTATCCTGGCTGCAGGATCTCAATCTAACCGAGCTGCAATAAAGTACCCCAAAACTAAAAAGGTAAATATGATCAAGTGCTGAAAGGTGGGATGGCAGGCTGGGGAGTACCCCTTTAGGACAGTGCAAAGAGGGTAGCATTCAGTGTAGAACTGAAGACCAAGAAGGAATGTGACTGCAACTATAATGTACAAGCTAGGCTAAACTTGTAAGGGAAAGGAGGAAACATTGGAGAAGATAGCAGGCAGCCGCTGGCATAAATTAGGTGTTAGTACGTTCAGGTTTGTATCTAGAAACTAGTTCTGAACAAGGTGAACAAGTTTTCAGAGAGTCTTTGAATAAGAGGAATGGAGCATAAAACCAAGCCACTTCTGTAACACTGGGTTATTTGTGCTTGCAACAAGTGAGAATTGGGTTTGACACAGGAAGTCCTGCCTGTGTTCTTCCTGTTGAGGAGTAGGAAGGTTTTAGCGCTGAGCTGACCTGAGCATTGCTTCCCCATTCACCATTGTGCCCTGTTGCCTTTCCTCTTCACCTGTGCTGGTTGTATTGATGTGTGTGTTTTCTCCTTCAGTATCTTGTTACTGAATGGCTGAACGACAAGGCAGAAAAACAGGAGTGTCCTATTGAGTGTCCTTTGCGCATTACTACAGACCCAACAGTTCTGGCAACTACCCTAAATATGTTGCCAGGTCTCATCCACTCCCCGCTGATCTGTACCACCCCTAAACACTACATTCGCTTTGGTTCACCTTTCAACCCAGAGAGACGTCGAAGGCCCTTTCTGTTGGATGGGATTTACAGCTCCTGTAAAAAGGTATGTTTACTCATGTCTTACTTTGAGGGACTGTGTACTCATCCAGCTCTTACTGGCCCCTTTGTAAAGCTGTGGTGTCCTCTCGGAGTTTATTTCCATGCATTCCTGCTGAGCTGGTATGTTGATGCAGCGTTCAGGCTGTGACTGCTGGCCTTCTAGACACAGTTCCATCTTCATCCTTGACTTTTACCGTGGTAGAACAACTGTTCTACGACTCCCCTCTTAGAAGCATGTACTTTCAGATCTGCAGGGCCTGCTTGTTATACAGCACACCTGATTCAAAGAGTGTTAACTGTATCCCTTAGAAAGTTTTATGGTACTGCTTTCACAGTCAGGATGGTTGGTCTTGTGGGGATAGGACAGAGCTGCAGAGGACCTCAGTAATACAGTGCCTCAGTCAAGATCCATTGTCTTTGGAAGAGCCTCTGTGATTTAAAAGTTTTGAGTTTGCCTCTTTGCAAGCGCAAGCACAGCTCTTTGATTAGACAGCCTGTCTGCAACAAGTACTTGAGGCTGCAGCAAGCCTGAACTGAGCCCAGCTGTGCGTTTAATTCCTCCAGAGATGTCCAGTAAATGCCAGTATTTACCCACCCACAGGGGTAGCCAGGTTAGTTTGCTCGATCAGATTTGTATCAGGATCTGTCTTACTGTTGGCTTTGCTCAGAGACTTTTCCAGTTCTTTGTGATTACTGAGAATAATTGTATGGAAATTCTTTCTGATCTACCTGTCTTGGTAGCTTTCAGGGTCAGGTACCATGTCCTGGTTTTTTGCCTTCCGTTGTTTGAGGGTGTTTTTCCAGAGAGAGTCTTTGGACTTTACTGTTTCCACCTTCGGCCAATTTGTTGTCATGCCCTAACAGGCACTTACAAAAAGAAGCTGAGTTCTCTCTTTGGTATTTCCTTCATAGGTAAAGCTCTTTATGGTGTTATATATGTGCTGTATATGTATGAACAAAACCTTGTCTGTTTTGGTGGGCCTGAGCAACCTCCTCAGGCACCTTTAAGCTGAGAACCGCAAGGTTCGAGCTGCTTTTTGAACCTTAGTAGTGTCTTTGAGTCTCAGGGAAGAGAGGAGCATCCAGGCCAAAGCTGTTTGGAGAATTTGGAGTTCTCTGCTCAGTACAGTTGCTGTACAGCTACCAGCAAGCTCACAACTGAGTGAAAACTATTGTGGTGGAACACGTCTGCTGATCTTTTGATACGTTTGACTGTTTTCTAGTCTAATGATAATTCTCAGTGCTGGAGAGGGAATGGACTAATTTCACTATGGATGACTTCCATTTAGTCCACACCTCCCTTGAAGCTGAGTGTCCGGAACTGGATGTTGTGTTGCAGCTGGGACATTTTCAAACCAGAAAGTTGCTCTGTGTCTTTTAGCCTATTAGTAAATTTTATGCATCCCAGTATGATTGAGTTTTCTTTGGTAAGTTGATTTAGACTCATGTTCAGTTCATGATTTAGTGTGTTTGTTAGAACAAGCCATTGGTTTTCTAGCCTGTAATTTTGTTTCTGGATTGACGTGGTACTTTGTTGTAGGCTGTGGTAAGCTGTGCCTTGTTTTTCCCTATCCATTTCCCAGTGTAGGAAGATCATGAATGCTGTCATGTAGCACGTTCCTGTTTTTCAATCTGAAAACTTAAATACACCACCTAGTCCATTATCTAGATAAAATAATAAAATGCTTTGTAGGAGATCCTTGGCTTTTTCTTGGAAAATGCGTGTTAGCATTTGGTGCTTTGATGACTGAACAATCTGGAGATATAGAAGTCTGCTTCTAATGGTCAGGAATGTTTAGAAAATTCACAGGGAACACCTCCTTTTCAGCCAGCTGAGGTTTAGAAAATGGTCCAGAACTTGATGACATTGCTCTCTCAAGTCCTGATCTTTATTGTCTACTTTTGACTACTCAGCCAGAAAGGTTGATTTATAAAGGCTGTTGAAATAGATCACGTATTTTCTTGGATTGTCAGCAGGCCTCATCCCTAAACTACTGAGAACTGTGCCAAAAAACTCAGCTGATGATCTCAGTTTGCATCCAAAGCATGGCAGTGTCTGAACCTCGCAAGGAAACTGAACTGTAACCTGCTCTCACGTTAATCACACACTGTGCAGTGACCTGGCTCTCAGATCAGATGCCACGTTGGAGGTAGTGGTGCTCCAGACTGGCTGGCACTTCTCACCTTTCCTCGTGGCCACAGTGGAATCCATTGAGTTACATTTGAACAGAGAAGAAGCACCTGCTGTACAGTAGTGAAGGCCATCAAAATATATCCTGTTACCTGCTCTTCATTCTCGCATTGAAGTTTTCACTTGGAGGATGGTGGCCTCTGAGTTTCTGATGCACTTTCACAATAGTTTTGAGGAATCATAAGACATACAAGTGTATCTCTAATAGGATGCATATTGCTGGCATGCAGATGAACTGTGGATTGCTGAAAGGTAAAATTACAATTTTAAACCTCTCTGGGAGAAGAAAAGTCCAGTAAAGTGAGTCTGCTCACTGCTTACTCTTTGCTTTTTTTCAGTAATGACAGTTTGCTGTCATTTTACTCAATCACCTGGGCGTTTTCCCTTATATTGTGGCAGTTATTTTTATAGTAAAGATTGTTCCTACCTGCATCAGCTGTGAGTTTACAGCAAGATACTGGGGTAGCCCACCTGCTGTAGCAGCTGATTTGCTGAGGCTTCAACTCACGTTTGCTTGTGTGAGGTGTGAAACATTCTTTATTCTCCATGTTCAAAAGACCACTGTGACTTTTATCTTTTTTATTAGTAGCTTAAGCAAAGATTATTTTTTCATGGTTTGCCCTCCTTGAAAACTGCTGCTTGCATTTTTATCAGATTTGTTTGCCCTTTGTCTCTGGCAGCAAGCACAGTCCTGAAAGAATTGTAATGTGGTTAAACTCAGCCATTTTTCTGCTGAAATCATTAGAGCAGAATTTATGTTAAGCTCTAATATGCCTCAGTGGAGCAAGGGTCCCCCGTGTGTTTGTTCTCCTGGGCCAGGAAACAGCTTTTTTGCAAACATCAGGGGTTGTAGATGGCGCATCATTTGTGTCCCTTTTCCTTTAAATTACGATTGCTTTTAACAGTTTTTAGGTGCCAGTGTTTTGCATTTTTAGAGTTATCATTTGCTCTTCACTTACCTTTGTGTTACTGCTGATGGCTGCTGGTCCCAGGATACATCTCCAGAGCAGTCAGCCCCGTCACAGTAGGTGGTGGGCTCAGTGCTGAGCGCACGCGAGGGAGGCAGTCCCGGTGTGCTGAGCAGCCTGCCCTGCTCCACACAAGTGCAGGAGTTGGAGTGCGTCCTGCAAGATGACACAGAGAGTACCCGAGGAGTTTCACGTTTATGTAGTCTCGTTCTGTTTCAGCGCTGGATCAAACAAGCCCTGGAAGAGGGGATGACTCAGACCTCACCAGCTCCGCAAGAGAACAGAGCCCAGTGTCTATACCAAAGTAATGAGAACAGCAGCTCCTCCAGCATCTGCAAAGATGACACAGGTAAGAGCTCAGCACAGGCGCTGGAGTCAAACTGGGGAAGGTGCTGAATGGCAAAGGCAGTTGTACAAGTATCATCTCAATGTGTGTTGCTGCCTGATGGCACAGCTTCATGGCAGGTGAGAATGTTACCTTGCTGTTCATTCACATTGCTGCAGAACCATTCTAGCTTGGACATGTGTAAAAGTTTCTTGCATCATCAGCCTGAGTGCTGAGTGATCTTTTGTACAATAGAAGGGATGGAGCTGGGGAAGAGAGCATAGTATCATCTCTCTTCAGCAGGGTGTTCTTACATGGAGAACTAAATACTGCTGATGTCTTACAGGCATGTACGTAATAACAAATGACTAAGTAAGTCTCAAAGGTGGAGAAGCTGAAATCTGTGAGTAAAGCAGCAGAATGGTTAAATAATGTGTCTGAATCCTTTTACAGAGAGAGTTAAGATCTGCCCAAAGATCAGTTTTCCAAGGATGACATACAGAAGGCTAGACAACACACAGATAATACAGAATTGATTATTGAAAAGTTAGGTGAATAGGGGATGAACAGAATGCCAGAACCAATAAATCTATGTCCTGAGCAAGACCTGAAGAAACAAATAACTGAACTGTAGAATTTAATTATTTTCTCTTTTTTTTTTAATTGAACATCAAAAAAGATTATTTTTGGAAGAGGGGTAGGCCTGAAGGAAAGGCTTCAATCTTTTGTGGAAATGAAATGTGTTTGGGCTATTTTGATGTAGCTTATAGGGGACTGCTAAATTCAGTTAATAATAATTAAGGTGCCTCTGGCTTGTGGCAGTGACGTATCCTCTGACCCCTCTCCTCCTTTCCCTGTCCTCTTTTTGTCCTTTCCTGTCTTCTTTCCCCAGCTCCTTCTTGTGCTTCTTGTTGAAATACAGTATTCCCTTTCCTTGTTCACTGCATGCTCTGGATGTGTTGTTCTGTCAGCAGTAGCAGGACGTTGCTATAGAAGTAATTCAGAGCTACTTCATTTTTAGGGATCTTTTGTAGTTGTATTGAAGACTCATGGGCTTCATTTGGGCTGGGAGTAGGGAGAAGGAGACCACATGTGATTTGCTCATGGTGCATGGTTAAGGTTGGTGCTTCAGCCCTGTCCTCAGCTCAGTTTGCTTTTCAGACTTGCTGAGTCCCCTGAAGAAATGGAAGTCTCGCTACTTGATGGAGCAGAATGTTAAGAAGTTGCTGCGGCCGCTGTCCCCCGTCACTCCTCCCCCGCCCATCCCGTCGGTTCCCGGCTCAGCGAGCCCACAGCTGGCTACGCCCTGCTCCTCACTGCCCGGGGAGGAGGAGAGCCGCAATGGCTACGGCGTGATGTTCTCACCAATCCCTTCTCTGGCTGCTAGTCGCTGCAATACTCCACTACAGTTTGAGGTAAGTCTGCCTGGCCCCCGGGGCTGCTAAAGACAAAGGTGGCACTAGGGACACCTTCCTTTTGGAGTCTGTGGCTTTATTCCTGAGCAGCGTCATAGTGTCAGCCTCAAGAGCACTGCTTGCTTTCTCCTCTACTCCACTTCTGGCCAAATCTCCTGGTCTATTAAATGTCAAACCTTGCTGCAGCTTAGCCTCCCCTCACTTCATAGCTATCACTAACATTAGTCTTTCTTTTTTTTCCTGTATCTGCAGAGTAGCTCCCAAATTTTGCAGATTTTTCAGTGATCTTTAATCATCTTCCCCACTTGAGATCTCTATGCCAGTGTGGCTTCCAATCGCTGCCTCTCCCAAAGAGTGCAACAGTGTCCCACTTCTCAAATGCTCTCTGTCACCCTTAGCACCTCTTCTCCCAAACAGCTTTCAGTAACCTCAGATATGGGAGAAATACTTTACATCAGCGTCTGCTGTATCCTTTGGTTTTTCTTTCCTTTGATTAGGTAGAAAAAAAATTCTATGCTACCTTTGATTCCTTGATATTTTCCTTCTGCAGAAATCAGCAGAAGTAGTGAGCAGGCTCCTTAGGTGGTTTCCGTTGCTTTAAACTCTGCAGGAGCATTCATCCAGCCAGGACCTTCCCCTTTGTTTTGCTGCTCTGTACATGTGAATAGGGATCATGCTGTTTGCAGGTTTAGTTTTATTTTGTAGCATTACATATTTTTATTACAAACCCGTGGAACTCTTCAGACCAGCTGCTCATACTGTGCCAGTTAGAACCATTAAAAAAAATAGTGCAGTGATGGACTGCTCCATACTAGGGACTCTTTTGCAGGAATCCCTTATCTGTTTTGCAACAGGGCAAACGTTCCTTTGTGGTATTTTTAGCTTAGTGTGCTTTGATTTTATTTTTTTTTTGAGAACCCTGTCTTGTAATCTGTTTGAGAGGCAGCTCTATAGAGGTTAGCAGGGAAAATTGTGGAGCATTGAGCAGAGAGATGAAAGACTGTTCCAGGCAGAGAGCTTGATTGGAAGCCGTCCTTTCCCTTGCAGTGGTTGAGGAGGCAGATCAGGGCCGTGTTGCTGTGGATCTCCACAGTCTAATCACTCCTTTGCTGTCCCACCTTAGTGTTGGTTAACTGGCCTTGATTTCACTGGGAATCTGTCACTGGTCTTTTCCATTTTTTCTTTTTGAAAAGAGTCCAATATCATTCATAAGTTTCTGAAGGTCTGATTGTCAGACTTTTACAGATTGAGTTTTTTCAGACTCAATGAATGCTTAACCCCTCCATATTCTGAGAGTGACTAGAAGCATGAGAACGTGCATCTGCTTTTTCTGTGGAGTTTGTCAGTAGTTTTTCTAGCTAACAAATTTGAGATTCCTCAGTTTTCTGAGGTTTCCTGCTTTGCAGAAGACAGTGACTCTTGCCATATTTCTCTGATGGCAGTGTATCTCTGGGAAACCTTCTTCCTCTCTGATTCTGTTTTAGGCCTGCTCAGTAGCGTGGAAGGGGAGGTGCTTGGGAAGGAGCCCTTAACTGTGCTGTCAGGGGCATACGCTGCCTTCATGGACAGGTGCTCAAATGACACAACATTTCATAAAGCTGGCTGCTCACACCTCTTCTCTTGACTGTAGCTGGAAAAGTGGCCCTGGATTGAAGGAGACATTTGTGATTTATAGTACAATATCTGTGAAAGATCACTTATTGTTTGATCTTACTTTACTTTTTGGGCTAAACCAGGTTTTCTGTCTCTCCCATGTTCTCAGACTAAACACCTTGAATTTCTTTCTCTTTCATGGTGCAAACTCTATCTAAGAGCATCAGAAATATAAACAGAAAATGCTTTTCTTAATGTTCATGAGCTGGTTTGGGTACCGAGTTGCATCATGAGAGCAGTAACCCAATCCTGTGTCTGCGCTTCCAGGAGGCTTTAGAAACCACTGAAACAACCATATTGCTGTCCAGCCTAGGGCCGGTTCCTGGGATAGGTTTTGTTTAGAATAGCCACTGCTAACCTCTTGTGCTTATACTTTGTACATTGCATTTTGCTTCTTGACTTTTGAAGTAGGTGAATAACTAGATGCTTTTCCCTCCTCTAGAACGTTTCCTCTCCCGAGAGCTCCCCTGCGCATAGGCCCGAGTCCATGTCACCTGAGGTAGTTACTGCACCTGAGCCCGGGAGCGCGTGTGCCTGGTGGGAAGGGAGGGATGAGGGGCAAGGAGGCAGTGGGAATAAGGGTGGAGCATTAGTCACAATAAGGCTGAGGAGAGTTTTCAGGGTTGTCGCAAGAGAGCGAATAAATTGAAGACTGGGATTTGTGGTTGACTTGTTGACCCTGCTGGGAAGCAGGCAGTGCAGAGACTTGGCATGTCTCACCTGTTGAGGTGAAGGCAGGAGATCTGGGGACTCTGGAAATACCATCATCAATTTCAGACCCTGCCCAGCAGATAAATGGTCTGTGATATCTACTCAGTAGTAGCAAGATGCCTGCTGGGGAAGGTAAAGCATTTACCACTGATTTTGACTGACAAGCACACCTCACCTGCTCTCTTCAGCCTTGATGTGTCTAAACCTCCTCACTTGCAGACTAAAAATATTGAGATGCCAGAAAGTAATATTTTGCTTACCTTCTAACCTGTTGTAAAATGTAAGGTGAGCTACCTTGCTCAGAGGCTGTTTCATAGTAGAAAATACGTCCAATGTGGTGGATCACTTGGAGCTGTAATGCAGCAGGGGGAAATGTTCTCAACCACAGCAGGAGAGCAGAGCTGGTGCCTGGTGCTGCTGTATTTTTCCCTCTGCACTGTAGTCCTACAAAGAGGATGAAATCTTGTCAGTTGTACTCATTGTCTGAGATCTTGACATATTAACGTGGTGAAGGAGATGATTATTCTGCTGTCCTGGAGGGTTTTTGGCACTTCAAGTAGATAAATGGAAATACTGTGGTATCAGTGCCTAGTGTTCCAGAAACTGTGACAGTACAAAGATGATGCCATTGTGGTTTTGTTGGAGATTGTAAAATGTAGAAATGCAGTAAAAATTAAATGAATGTACTATTGTTAGAGATTTCCAATGCTCACAGTAAGTGAAAACAAATGGCTTAGATGTCCTGAGTATTTTATTGTTAGGAAGCTAGTAGTGGCTGACTTTGGAGAGTCAAGAACTTGGCTAATAAAACAGCTCAAGGACAGCAGAAGTTTTCTGTTCTCTCCCCGTAATTAATATAGCTACTGCTGTGTGTTAACATCAACTTGGGGGCATATGAGGCAATTGAAAATGCTGGTTTCAATTCATTGTCTGCCCGGGGATAGTGCCAAGCCTTATCCTCTGGCTGCAGAAAGACTTCTGGAGGGGAAAGGCATCCCACACTGGACAGCTGAACTAAGTGATCATTGTTTAGTCTCAGTCATTCTCCTGCGGAATGAGCAAAACAGTGCAGGAAAGGACCTAGGGGATAATCAGAAAGGAACTGGGAATCAGTAAGCTGGCATTGTACAGAATACTTTCTGACTGAAATTTCTCTCCCCACCCTTGCCTGACACTTTTCCTGACTTCCACCGCCCACCCCACCCCCCTTTATCCCTCTGGGACTTTCCAGGTCTGCCTCCGATCCGACCTGGATTTGAAGGGCGGGTACTTGGATTCCAGTGCAAACACCTGCCAAGAACGGCCGTCGCTGCTCAGCTTTGGATCCTCTGATGTGGCTCCACAGCCTTCCATAAACTCTTCTTCAGAGACAAACTTCCCAGGGAAAAGTGGGGAAGCACAGATGCTGCTACGAAGCTCTGATCAGGCTTTTCGGACAGAGTTTAATTTAATGTATGCCTTCTCCCCACTGAACGCTATGCCACGTGTAGATGGGGTGTTGCGAGGGTCTCCTCCTTTGGGAGAGAGGAAGCCAGTGAATTCAGAAGGAGGATGCTGCAGCTCTCCTGCCGAAGGGTATTTCAGCAGACACGAGTCAGGGCTGCTCAAAGAGACAGCACACGGATCCATGTCTCCCTGCAGCGAGAGGGCTTGTGAAGGCGTCAGAGCTGCTCCCCAGAATCCGCCACAAAGGAAGAAGGCAAGTATTCCTGTAAAAGAAAGTCTTAGATTGCAGGAACCTGTGTGGGAACTGTAAACACCATGGGAAACACTGACAGGGAGACCAAAGTGAGTCTGGGTGAGTAATCCAGGTATTCAGCACTGGGGTGGAAACAGTTGTTAAAAGAGAGAGTTACCCTTTAGGCAAGGTTTTGTGAGGGATGCAAGAAAGAGACCACAGTGAAAATACCTCTTGCAGGAGCACAGAAAGGAGACCAGAATGCTGAGAGCTTTAATCGACAGCTGTTAAACTGAGACAAGACCCAGAGCAATAACGCAGTGCAGCTGTTCAGCTGGTGGAGGTGTTACTCATCAGGATGAAAAGGGTCCTTCGTAGGAAAGAGTACCTTATGTTTCAAAAGAAAACATAGTCTGTTTATTAGAACATATTGAAACATATCCCTAACACTGTGAAGAAAGTAGATGAATATCATTACTTAAATTTTAGCTCTTTGAAACTAAAAGCACAGGAATATCATTTAAAGAAAGCAAATGCATATTAGTTTCTAACAGCAGGCCAGTGACCATCATGGGACTAGAAGTAAGTGAAAATGGTAAGTCAGGGTGGTGCTGTGATAAAACTGGGTACTTGTGGGATAAATATCCTTGCCTTTTCCTGAACTTGGATTTCTTTTTTTATGGTAATTGTGGTAATTCAGATCACTCCATAAGGGTCCAGCTGGATGGAATATCTTATTTCCACTCCATTTCTGGCGGCTCTTGATTTCTTTTTTTCCTTTGGTTTTCTTTTAAAGATACACTTACCTTAAAACCATCCTATGTTGAGTTACTTTTGGAAATAACCCTGTTCAGTCTTTTAGCACTATAAAGTCTCCTGTACAGGCATTGAGTCATAGTTGATAAATTCTTCAGCAGAGCTGCCTTTTCTGAGGCCTTTATGGCTCTGTGTGTCATAATAACTGAGGGAAGGCTGAGACAGAAATGCTCAGCCGGAAATATTTGTGTCTGTTTGGTTCTGCTGTCCCTGTGTTACAAGGCTGCTTTATCTTTGGTTGGTGTCTTTGATGAATGTGAGGCTGCTTTGCACAAAACACGTTCTACCTTTGCTGAAAGCAGTTTTTCTAGGTGGTAGAGCTGGAAGTTTGCAATGCTTCCATAGCAGGAACGTGCTCTAAGCAAATTAAAATTCTGTGCAAGGCTTCACATGGCATTCACGTGGCTGAACTGGTACAGATGAACAGGGCACTGAAGATGCCAGTTCTGTGGAGAAAGCTTATTATCTGTTTGAGGGGTGTACAGATGTTGAAAATAATTTTACATAATACATATCACAAACCAGAGAGAGTGTGAAGGGTTTTGAGAGGAGGGAGGGTTCAGAGGCTTGATGCTTGAATATGCAAGCATGTCCTGAAGTAATGTGAAAATCCATGTTGTTAGAGACACAGACTAGCTGGATGTTTCTGCTGAAATACTGGTCATATAAAGTAGGAGGAGGTTGATCATGGCAGTCTGGATTTGTACCACTTGGCTCTTTCCTGGAGTGCCTGCAGGTTCAGGAAGAGTTTTCAAGTTGTATCTGCAAACTCAGAGAAATAGACCTTTTAAATAGTCCATGGGCATGTTCTTCCCCCGTCCTAGTCCACTGTGTTCCCTACCTCACGGCTGCGTTCCCTCTCCCAGGTATCCCTGCTGGAATACCGCAAGCGGAAACAGGAAGCCAAGGAGGGCAGCGATTCCATGCGAGGTGCAGGGACCCCCACCCGGCAGGGCAGCAGCAGCTCCACCACCGACACAGACGGCAGCGGCTCCGCAGCGCGAACTCCATCCTCCCCACAAAGTGGCTTCTCTCCTTCTCATCCCTCCCTGCCTCACATAGAGGACATCAGCCCACCAGATTCCAGGGGCTGTAGTTCATCATCACTCAGCAAATCCCAGGAGAGCATCAGCAGTAGGTGGTGAGTGTTACCCTTCCATGGCTTCACAGGGAAGGACTGAACTCTCTAGGGGGCATTTCCATAACAATATGTGCAGTGGGATGCATTCGCTTGGGTCTCGTGGCATTGTTCTCCTTCGTAATTGCTACATAACCATGAAGGATGCCAGCAGCCTTCTCATCCTGCCCTTTAGTTCTTGGTTTAGATATCAAAAATCTGTCTTGAAAGATACAAAGTTAAGCAGTTGTTGTTCTTCCACCAGAGCCCTTTTGAGGTCTCTGTCGAAAGGTCTTGTCCATGCAATGAAAACCTAATCCAAGTCTTTTCTTGCTGGACCTGCAGTCTTCTTGGATATGAGTGATACTAAGTGCCCTCCTATTCTGAAGGAAAGCTCACAGCCCTCTGCAGCTTGCAGGGACAAAGCAGGGACAGTGGAACAACTCCAGCTTTCCTAATGCCCTGCAGGTACAGCTCAAAGAGCAGTTATGAGAAGTGGTTGGTGGCTTGCCAAAGGCACGAGAAAACCACCCTTATCGTGTTACAATGGGCAGGTTTGATAAGGAGAAAGGCTGGTCTGCAAAAACATTTGAACCTGATAGTAAGGTCTGATCCAAACCATGAAGTACTGCAGCAGTGAAATGCAGTGTGGCTTTGCAGTGCCAGTGCAGTGATGTCTGGGATGTTCTGGCAGGAGCTGTGTAGGGCACTGGCTCTGCTGCTCTGCAGGCAGGTTCTGTTGCTGCACAGCACAGGCAGAAGGGCACACACACCTTTGCTCATGCTGATCCCCCACGTACGTGGCTGTGTCACTGCTCGGGCAGTGGCAGGGGGATGGCAAGGGGAGAAATACAAAGCAATGCTGGAGCAGTGAGAACTATGAAGTTCATGTAGAAAGTGCTTGGGAACTTGGGTGAACTTGCAGGAGTATTAAGATCTGTTTCCTTCCTTTTTCCATCGCTTTTCAAGCAGAGATTAATAGAAACAATTTGTCTTGTACCTCTCTGACACTTCTCTGTGTACCAGATGACCTTCTGCCAGACTCTGGTACTGGCCACAGCTGAGACAATCTGCTAATGATCAGTTTATCTTCATTATTTTATTATCAGATATTCTATACAAGTGATAATATCCCATGCTCTTCTCCTGTGCCACACTTCCTTCTGCCTGTAAAAGATCAGAAAAAAAAATCAAAACAGCTGAATGAACTAAAACTAGTTCAGGGTGAGGTGTCAGTGGCATTCTTTAGTACCATGTTTTATGTGCTGTGAGCTTCATCTGCTGCTCCTCAGTAGGTGCTGCTCCAGCTTCAGTTCCTCACATGTTTTCAGGAGCAAGTATTGTGTGGGAGTAAAGATCCTATTGTTCCAGGACACTGGATGTAAAGTTGAAACCACGCTGATACTTTCTGAAATGGGATTAAGCAGATTTGATGCTTATGAAATTCTTCGGTTTCTGTGTTGTGATGGGCAAGGCTGACAAATGTACAGTAACCTTCTACATTTAAAAAATATATTAGAAACCTGAAGGTACTGAACTAAAGTTGTGACCTGATTCCGTCTTTAACTCCAGGTGCTTACATGTCAGATACATTTCCAGACATGGACAGTAATACTAGGAGCAGGAGAAAATGGTGGGAACTAAAATTCCATGCCTTAATTTGTAGAGTTTTCCAGATTTTTGCTGAATTCTACAATAATTCCCGATAGCTTTCATTAAGAAGTGAATTTTCTGTGTCCTTCAGTTGCCAAGATGCAACCAATGTGAAGTAAACAGATGTGCTGCTGCCCAGTAAACCCAGCCTGGCAGAAAACTGACTCCAGCAAAACAATAGCAGCAAGGAAGGTGTGAATTCACCCTCTCACCCCATTCACCTCCGTGAGGGATGAACTCTGGCCCCTTCTCCCTTCTGCTTCAGTGAGGGGAGAATTTCGATGTCTGGGCTATTTATTTAAAAAACAAACATAAAATAGGAATAACACACACACACACACCCCCCAATATAAAGCACAGTTTTCTATATATTTTAACAAAACATAAGTACAGAAATCAGTTAATATGCTGTTATGCTCCATGCTTACATGGTATGCAGTACATTTACTATAATCCAAATATGTAAATTCAGGCATTTTTAAGGCACATATTCTTCATTGTCCAGGGTAAAGGTGTTGTAAGTCCCTGGTCAAGGTGATGCTGTCTTACATGTTAAAACACATGTTTCTATGGAGATTTGGGTGGTTCTGTGCATGGTGGATGGAATGCTGGCCCTGCTTCACCCTCAGACAAGACACTTACATAATGGCACAATATCTAGCCCTAATCTTGAGTGGAGAGCTTTCACACAACAAAATAAATAGGACAAAGTGACATTAGTGGGCAAAATGGCCAAGCAAGCTCTGCCCTAGCAATGTTGCATTATCCAACTGTATTGTCTTGGCACTGTATTATCATAAATGTATTGAGTTTGCTTCTTTTTCGTTTGAGTAAAAGCAATTACGGAAAATGACTGCATTTAATCTGCCAGGATTTTCAAAATGCTGTTGAATTTCAAACCAGTTTTTTCTGTAATCAGGTCACGTACTTAACTGGATGTTTATACCACATTTTTGATACAAGACTTGGTTTTCTGAGGACAGTGGTGTCATGATAGCCAGAGACTGGCAGTTTGAAATCCCACCAGAGGTTTTTTACATGACAAAAGCATTTCAGAAGTTAATCCTCCCTCCCTCCCTCCTGCAGCAGGGGTTTGCACTTGCACTGACACTGTACTGGTGAATTTAAGCAGAGACTTTAAAGACAAACCCCTGTTGTGGTTACACCAAGGAGCCTCCTGTGCATTGGTCACGTAATTGCAGTCGGTCCTCAGCTGTTCCTGGGGCTTTTGTTGCAGGATGGTCCCGACGTCGGTGGAGAGGCTCCGAGAGGGCCGGGGAATGCTTGAGAAGGTGCTGAGGAGTGGTGCAAAGGTGTCCCAGAGACACGAATCCTCCCCTACCTGTGACAGTGCTGTTGAGAGGGATGCAGGTAGGACAGTGAAACTTTTGGACGTTTGGTTGGTGGGAAATGATGGGTTCCGTGGGACATGATGGCCAGCTATGAAATTAGTTGTACTCGCATCTTTAACAGTATCAAGGTTGCTTTTTGCAGACTATAATTTATTGTTATATTGCTTGAGCCTACATCCCTATTCTGTTACACCTGGGAGACCTCTAGTTTTCTCCAGGGATTGGATTCAAGACTGCCTGCATCTTGGCTCTGACAGGGACAGCTTCTTTGTCCTTGGACAGATGGGTTAGTACCTTCTGTGCTCTGAAAGTGCCATCGTTTAACTCTTATGGGCTTGAATATTCAGACAAAATGTAGTACTTCTGAGCATTTTAGGGAAAGCATTATTTACTTCATTCCAAATCTGACTTTTTTCCCCAGTTGTGTAAGATGTATTTGAGATCAGCCTCTGAAAAACAGCATCTTGTCCTGGGTTTTCCTGGTTTTGTTCACATCTTTTCAGTGCTTCTTGTTCATTTAGTCTTGAGAGGAAATCTTCTCTATCAAAATGGGACAGTTTTATGGGACCTCAGTGGGAGTCTGTCTTCCCTGTCTTTCCTGTAGTGGGAAGTGACTTTCTGGGTGTTTGTTTTTCAGAAGGGTAGGCAAAATCCTGGCTCTTGCAGTAGGTCTTTGCCCACTGTAACCTGTACAGCTCTGGCTCTTCAGTCACATTCAAGATTTTGGCTGGAATTAAACTTCCATCTGCAGTGATATCTTCTTCTTTCTTGTTACATAAACCCCATCCCACTCTTGAGTTGTGAAAACCTAATGCTGCAGCTTGACAAAAGTCATCTTTTCTCCTTCATCCTAGCACAGCAAAATACTTTTTTTCTTCTTTTGCTTACTCTGGCAATTTCTTCAGCAGCTTGTTTAGATTCTTGTTTAGATTCTGGAGCCACCTTCCCTCCTCCAGTTGCTGCTCTGCTTTTTAATGAAACAAACGAGTGGCTGAGTCCCTGCTGTTCCTGGTGGCACCTGGAGGAGTGGTGAAGACGCACATGTTACTTGATGCTGTAACAGATAATATTGAGGGGAACAGAAAAAAAATCCCAAACTTGGAGGGTTTGCTGATGAAGCATGTAGGAATGAAATGCAATTTGTGTGCATTCCACACTTCTGAGAACTGCAGCTGCTCCCAGCTAAAGCTGTCACTTCATATATGCTTTAAGTTGACACAGGCCAGTACTGCCGAGAAAAGGAGTTCCTCATGTCCTTCCTAGTGCAGGTATTGGGGAATGGGGGAGGCAAATGTTGGCTTTAGCTTTTAAGTTTACATAAAACAAATTCAGGAAGGCCATAGGTTATTTACCCTTTGTAATTTAGCCCTTCAGTAGTCTTTAACTTGTCTAGTTTTTTTTCTGAGAAAGGCACTGCCAGTAAATTGTGCAGCCCTGCTGCTGTGCCTGGCCATTTGAAAAACAATTGCTTACAAAAGTCTTTAGAGTTCTTCCGATTCTCCTGCTCACCTTCTGTGAATCACAATGATCTCCTGGATTGAACTGTTAGTCTCTTCAGTGTGTGCTTAACAAAACATGCCCTGAGCTTCCAAATTTTGCCTTTCTGCAATACTGGGAATGTCACCTCTACAGGAAACAGCCACTTGCTGCATCAATGCAGTTTCCGAAGTGCAAGGTGGCACAGGACACCTTCATGCTCTGTGCATGCCAGTGCCCTGAGGAAGAAGGTTTCTGAGGATCAAGAGCAGACGAGCTCTGTCCAGATCCTTGTTAGCTCAGCCAGCACTGTGTTGTAGCACAGAGAGGACAATGGCAGCAGAGCCACAGGCGCTGCTGGCACTGGTGCTTGTGCCAGTGCAGCTGGGGCAAAGCCAGACCTGTCTGGCAGAAGTACAGAGCAGACTGAGGCAGCGTGTCCTGTTTCACGACTGAGACACATCTGTCATATAAATTTGATACTAATACCAACACTGTTTCACCAAGGCATTTCAAACCTGGCTGCTGAGAATCCCTAAGATGCTGCAGATAGACAGCTCTGTCTCATTAGTCTGCAACAGAACTCTGATGTGAAATCTCCTAGTCCCAACAGCTTCACCCCTCCTGAAGAAAGCAGGATGCCAGCCATGGTTACAGGGGGTAGCAGCTGAAACAAACACATGGCTCAGTGGCTGGGTCACTGCAGTAAGTATTTCTTGCCTACCCCAAAACAACAGTGGTGTGGTAAGACAATAAGCTCACCCACCCTCGAAGATGCAGATTCTAGAGCAGCTCACTCTGTTAAGAAGCAACTTATTCCTCTTGGTCTCTCACATTACTCAAGTGGATCAGTATGTGATGTACTGATGGTGTCCTTCAAACTTGAAAGCAATTTTCATCACCTTGGCCTGTTTCAAAAATAGGTATTGCTGAGGTCTAAGAGATCTCCATTTGGAGGAGCTCAGTTGGCTCGTAAGCCTCGGCTGCACAGGAGCTTGGTCTTTGGAAGTGTGTGGATCTGCCTTTGAAGAAAACCCACCTCCAGATCCTGCTGCCAGCCCTCTAAGAAAGGACAGTTTTGTTTCCTGAGCTGTAACTGTATCCAGTGTGGATTCCTGTGGCCCAAGGCTGAGTAGAAAATTGCCAGAGCCGTAGAAACCATCTTCTGCCTCTGGTGTCCTGCTGAGGAGCCGGGGGAGCCCAAGCTCTGTTCATGTGGAGTCGCCAGGTGCGGCTGTTGAGAACAGGCTGGTCCAAGGCAGGTGTGCCTTGTGCTGAACCTGAGCACACTGGTGTGAGAAGAGCGGCTGTTCCTCACACATGTGGATGTTTGCACGTGTTAAGGTTTCCCAGTTGTCTTCTGAGGTTCTCCAGTTTCTGAAATGCTGATGGCTAGAGAGGCTGCTCTGGTCTCAGCTGCTGCTGGATGCAGAACACGAGGGCTGGACTGTGTGTGGTGTAATTGGAGAGGGAGCTGCTGCGGCCTCAGTGCAGAAGGTGAGGTTTAATATGTTGCCTGTACATTGCAGACACAGCAGAAGGAGACACTCCAGAAGCCCACAAAGGACCAGCGGTTTACAGTCCTTCTCGATACAGCTACCAGGTAAATGCTTTCATGTATTATCTACCAATTATGAAAAATCTTTTAAAGAGATAAGGGGTGGAAATTGGGCTTAGCTGCCAATTGTCCCCAGTCCTGCTGCACAAAATACCTTCGGCATGAAAAAGAGGTCAGAAATGGGGAAATCAGTCTGACATGCCTTTTTCTTTTTTTTTTCCTCGCATGCCTTGTTCAGCTGCTGCAGTCTGACAGTCCCCAGGCAGAATCACAGACCCTGCTCCAGCAGAGCTCCTCCCCGTACAGAGGGCACCTCGCGCCGTCTCCTGGATACAGCTACCGAGCAGCAGCACAGAGGACAGGGCACAGCCTCTCTCATGGTTCCTCAGAAACATCCCTCTCCTCCACCTCGTACTCCAGCCCTGCCCACTCGGTCTCCACAGACTCCTCTGCCCTGTTTGCAGGGACTTCGGGGTATTTCAGCAGCCAGCAGCACTCTGGCAGCGTCAGCAGCAGCCTCCTGAGGAAGAGCTGCCCCGCGGCTGCCAGCCCGGCACAGCAGACAGCTGTGGACTCTCTCTCCTCCGAGTCGGGCTCCCAGCCCTGCACGGGCGTGTCGGGCTCCTCCTCCGCTCCCCAAAGTGCTCGGTCACTACAGTCAGACTTGCGGACTATCAATCTGCCGAATTCCGGGCAGTCTGTTCTCTACCAGGGCTCCCGGGGCGCAGTGATTTCCAATGCACAACACTATCCACACCGCGGGGGAAGCAGTGTCCACCAGTACAGACTGCAGCAGCTTCAAGGCTCTGGAGTAAAGACTCAAACAGGACTTTCCTAGGGCTGCCTGGACTCCAGGAGGACAAAACTGCCCATAGCTCCTTCCAGTCACCTCTGGAAGTGGCTCCTGGGCCGGTGTTGGGAGCTTGCACCTGATGCTGGGGTGCCAGGGGTCAGAGGCTGAGGTCTGAAATGCACGGGTGAGATTTGTGAGCAGTATTGGCCTCTGGCTTGGTAGGAGAACACGGATTTCTCTGAGGCAGAGACTGTAGCAAAGCAGTTCCCTGATGTGTGGGTACATTGCAAAAACAAAAGAAAAAAACAAGACAAAAAAAAAAAAAAAAAAAGAAAATGGTTCAAGTGCAATGACTGTGGCACAGCCTCTGTCTCTGGTCCGTGCCCAAGGCCACAGTCACTCATGCAGCACGGACACTGTTCTGAATTTGAAAGCAGTTTAAAGGAAATGTTGGGGGAAGTTAACTCCAATCTCTTTATAGGTCAGGTTCTCAGTGCGTTCTGGGGAGGGCTTTAATCCGTTATGATCATTCCAGTCACAAGCAGACGAGCACACACAGCTGCCTTTGGGCCTGGGTCACCACTGCCGCTGTCAGAGCTTTTCCAGGACAGCAGAGTCTCCCAAATGGGAACTAGCACAGGAGAGGGTTAGAGCGTGTGCCTGTTGCTGCAGAGGGTCTGGGGTGCGCTGTCATGTGCTGCTTCATTGCACGGCTGTCTCGAATGAGTGTTTAAGGTTGTTTAAGGAGTCTGTGAACATGTGCCGCCGCTCTGGGGGGTCTCTGTCTGCCAGTGAAGACACACGGGGAGTGACCGGGGGCCTGATGAGTCAAGTGATGCTGCGGTGCACAGGGGGCTGCAGGAAGAGGAGCGGGGGCTGCTGAGAGGTGGGGGGTGTTGGGTGGGGACCCCGGTCTGTGCTGAGCCAGGGGCTCTCTGGGCAGTGCCATGCGGGGTCGTTCCCAGCTGCCATCACCCGCTGAGCGTGGCAGGAGAGCCAGCCCAGACACAGTGCGCTGTCTGTTCAATTCCATACGATTGCCAGCTTCTTTCTCACTTGTTTACTGTAATATCGGGCGTGTTTTTATTTATCTAATTTTATATTCAGTTATAACCATAGTAGGTTAGCTAATATATGACAGGTGTCATCCCTGGTGCTGCAGTGGAACTTCTCCTTTCTCTTGGATAACATAATGCTGTGAGTCTGTCTCCCCTGTCCTTTCAGATGCACAGTCTTCTTCCTCTTTTTTTAGGACTGTTACAGGTTTCTCTAATTCACAATTGAAATCAGGTGTTTGTTCAGTCTAGGGGAGACTTTTAAAATATTGAAACAAAGAGTAACTTTCTCACACTGTCTGGCTGTGAGCGTGTTGGGATGGAACTTGTCACCCCGCAGTTGGGTGTCTGTATACTGTATAAAATAGGTGTAAACTTCACTCGGCTTAGCCCTGGGGGTGCAGCCTCCCCTTTCGTGCTCTGAGCAGCACGGGGCAGGCGGGCTCTGCCCTGCCAGGCAGCGGGAGGGGGCCAGGGGGGCCCTGCCCAGAGGCTCCAGCACCTTCGGGCACAGCAGGGGGACAGGAGGGAGGGACCCTGAAAAGCTCTAGGAAAGGTTGGGGCCGTAGCTTCTTACTCTAGTGGAGTTTTTACACCATGCTGTAACATTTGAACTTTCACAAGAGATGTAATAATTTTGATAATAAAAATACTTAACTTGAAAAACAGTGGGTTTGGGTTTCTTTGTTTCCTGATCACCTTGAGCCCTGATGTGTGGGGATGTGGGGTGAGGGGGTTTGGGGGCATATTGGCCTCCCTTCCCTGACCCTGCAGGGTAAGTAAATCTTCACAGGAGCAGCCCTGCAGACCTCCCTTCTGCCAGCATTTTGGGTGAAACCAGGAGCTGCTGTTCCTCAGGAAAGGAAATTCTTCAGGCTTCTGGCTGGGGTTGTGAGACTTGCTGATTGCTGTGCTGTTCTTGCTCAGCCTCATCTTGGGAGGAGATGGGATGAAGGATGTCCTCTGCACCACTTCACCTGCTTCAAAACCTGGTTTCCTGTGTGCTGGTAGCCAGAACCTCCATGTTGCTTGCCAGTTCCTTAGGAAGCCTGAGATGGGCTGTGTCTGGAGTTGGGCCTGCCAGGTGTTGCCTGGAAATGCTGGTCTGAGGTGCCCATGGCCAGTGTCCAACTGCCCTCACTATAACAACATTCCCCCTGACACCTTGTTATGATTGTTGTGACTCATCCTGTCCCTGTGCATCCCTCAGGAGAGTCTGGCTCCATCTCCCATACTCCTTCCCCAAAGCAAGTGCGGGGCATCAACCCCTCCCACCTCTCCCATCTGCCAGTGCGGGGCTCACAGGGGCTCTGAGCGGGTCCTGTACGAGGGAGGCCAGAGGCGGCCAAAGCTCTCCAGCTGTCCAAGAGCTCCGCACGCTGTCCTCGCACAGCCTGGAATGCATCCCCACTCCTCTGCCCGAGCACGCTGCTGCACTGACCACCCATGTAAGTTGGTTTTTATCAAGGCACTGTAATATGATTAACTTCTGGAGGCTCCTGTCAGCCACTCATGGAGCATTTTGGACAAGCAGAAGGGCTCAAAGGCTCGGGATGGATGGGATCTCTGCCCCATCTCCTGCCTTGCCGTGGAGTGGGACAGACCCCCTCACTGGAGACTCGCTTCGGCCAGAGTCCCTCTGGTGTGCCAGCCTGTGTGGGTGGAGGCTCAGCCCCCAGGGCACAGGGTGGGCTCTCCACCCTCCCTTCCCCACCCTCCCCCACCACAGCTCGGACACCCACATGGCATCCTCTGACCTTGCAGACCACTTTGTCTGTGTTGGCAGTGCTGGGAAGAGTGTGTCCCAACCCTCCTCACACCACAGGGATCCGAGCTTGTCTGGTTTGAATTATATTTTTCAATAAGGTTTTGTGAAACACTGTATCAAACTTTGTACTAAAATACAGATATATTACAGCTACTGTATTCCTTTCTCCACTGATTTTCTTGGTTTGTTTTTCCAATTCAGCTGGCAACAGCACTCTTAAGCTGGCAAGACCCGGGCACTGCCAGGCACAGGGGGTTCCTGCTGACCTCGTTCCAGGGGGGGAGCTGCCGGAGGGATGCGGGCACCGCCAGGCTCACACGCCGTCCCGGATGACTTTGGCTCCCAGATGGTGTTTCGGCACAGCTCTATCCCTCACCGCCACCCTGCAGGGCCTCGGGGCACCACTTACCTGCTCCCACCCGGTGCGATGATGGCTCCTGCAGAGCCCTTCCGTGCCACCCCTCAGCAGCCTGCGTGCTCTGTGGTCCCACTCTGCTCCCTGCTCCCCGGCCTTGCCAAGGGCCTGGGTCCAGCCCTGCCAGGACCCCAGCGGGCCCTTGGGGGGCCCTCCCCTACCCGGGGCCCTGCAAGGAGCCCCGGCTGCTCGCACTGAGACGCGGCCAGTGCTGAGGACTTTATTGCATTGCGAGGCTGTGGTGACCCAAGCCCCCGTGGCCGGGGGGAAGCCTACACACACCGGTCTGGCCAGCAGAGCCACAGCCGGGCTGCGGCCGCCCGTGCCGGGGTGTCGGTGCCGGCTCTTGGGTGCTGTGCAGCACAGCCCTCGGGCCCGGGTGGCGATTGGAGGCCGCCGGGCTCGGCGCCGTCCCGGGCAGCTGCCACCGGCTCCCCGCGGGACAGCGAGGGGGGCACAAGAGGGCTCGGGTACCCCCGGCCATGCCGTCACCAGTGGAGATAAAGCACCGTATGGGGATGGGGAGGGAAGGCGTTTGGCAACAGCCCGCGGCCGGCTCGGAGAAGGGGCTGGCGGGGGGGGCTCCTGTGCCCGCCCAGGGGGGTTTGCATGTTCAGCTGCTCCCACTTACCAGGGCTTACATTCAGCGGCGGCGTGAGTCGGGTGTCCCACGGCCGGCGGCAGCGAGGCCCTTGCGGTCCCCGTGCGGGGGGAGTGAGCGGCAGCCCCGGCCACGCACCAGGACACCCCACGTCCTGGGGCCGGGCTCCGGGGGTGGGGAGCGAGGGGGCTCGAGTCACTTTACCCTGTTTAGAGAATATGAATTTACATGTAAAAGTAGGGGCTGGGCCCTATCCCGGCCACCGGCTCCCCTGGCCGTGGAGNATCCCTGACGCGGGCGGCGGGGCCCGGGGGGCGGCACGGGACGCTGTGTGGCCGCTGGCAGCAGACGAAGGGCAGGGCAGGGAGGGAGCGCCCAGGCTGCCGGCCATGGGAAGAAGGTCCTGCTGCGGACAGTCGGCCTTATATCCTCTGCGGGGAGAACACAGCGGGTCGGGGACGGTGTGGGGCACGTCTTACTGCACCATCGTGCCACCAACACGTAACAGTTCCCATCCCGGCTGCCTCATTTTCCCATTGCCCCCAGCCTCACCACCCACCTGCGGTTCCCCCATCCCAAGCTACACAGCTCACCCAGCACAAGTCACACCCAGACATGCCACACAGACAGAACCAGGGGACAGGGCAGTGACATTCAAGACTTACCGCAGTGCCAACAAAATCTGTGGAAACAGAAGAGACCGGCGTCAGGCAGGACAGAGGCTTGTCAGCCCGCTCCCACCCTGCCCAGCCTGCCTCGCTTTGCACATGGCAGTTGAGCCCATGGGAGCCCTGCTCGGCTGCCACAGGGGCCAAGCCCCCTGGGCTGTTCCCACCCAGGATCCCTCCCGGGACCCTCGGCAGCGTGGCACTCACCTTTGCTCTCTGTCTTGAGCTCCTCGTGCAGCAGGTCGTTCTGCCGGTTGCCGAGGACGAAGGCCAGGAAGGAAAGGATGAGGGCATTGAGGATGCCGATGATGGCCAAGATGTAAGCCCAGCGCACGGAGCAGTCACCCAGGGAGTATTTCCCTGTCTTCTCCCCGCACATGTCCCGTATGGTCTCTGCATCCCAGCCATCAGGAAAGATCATACAGCCCAGCACCAGGCAGAGCGCTGCAAGGGGGAGAGGAGGGAGAAGCATCGGAGAGGGCATGGTGCGGCAGTGCCAGGCACTGAGCACCCCAGTCAGTGCATGAGTGCAGGGAGCCCACCCCTCCTGGCAAGGAGCCCACCTTGGCTCCACAACAGCCAGGCAACATGGCAGGTGACAGCCACCACTGCCCCAGCAGCCCCAAGGACTGTACTTGCACGTGACTGCCCCAAACGTGGCCCACGCACAAATGGGGACTTCAGGCTCTTTGTTTCTTCCAGCATCAGTCACAGGATCAGTGGTTCCCCATGGGCTTTCCTCATCACTGCAGATTCCCTGCACGTGGGCAGGAGGTACCAGGCAGGAGCTGCAGGCTGGGATGCTGCCTGCTGAGAGGATCGTTGTCCCCAGGAACCCCTACGCCTGACTGCCACAGAGCCTGCAAGCACCGCTCCCAGAGGGGTCACCTTCCCAGAGTGCCTCTGTCCTGCAGGCTTCGTGCTGAGCAAGGAGACATCAGGGAGGGAAATGCCACACAGAGCCTGTGACTGTCAAGGTAAGGAGGCAATGTTTTTTTCTAACTACAGCAAGTATAACAGCTCCTTGTCCCTATCAGCTGGGAAGGCTAAAAATAGTAATAATGTTAGCTGGGTGCCCTGCAGGTATTTTTGCCCTGAGTTAGGGAACAACCAAGCAGCTTGAGCCCACACCAGTGAGAAGTCCTCTCCCCATCTCTTACTGCTGGAGGAACAGCAAACACCCCGCAGGTGGTGGCCCCAGGGGAGGGCAGCCAGTGATGTGGCATGAGCTCTCCTGGTGCTGGTGCATACTTTGAACTGCCCTCAGTAAGGAAGGAAAATCCCAGGAGAGAGGGAAGTGCATGCAGGGCATCACACCGGGTGTAGATACAACCCTCGCATCCCAATAAGCTGCACCCAGAAAAGAGCAGGGATGCTGAGGCAAGTCGTCCATGCTCTGGCACATAATGCTACATGCCAGCTGCTGCCTGGTCTCTGCCTCCTCCATCCACATCACAAACCTGCTCTGTAAAATTGTCATTGTGGANACCCTGTTTAGAGAATATGAATTTACATGTAAAAGTAGGGGCTGGGCCCCATCCCGGCCACCGGCTCCCCTGGCCGTGGAGACAGGATCACGGAGCTGTACAAAATGGGAATGGGGAGGGGTCCGGGACCCGGAGCGGCCGGCACGGGGCGTCACTGGGTGCGCGTTCGGGTGGGAGGCAGCAGGTCAGGAGTCCTGGGGATGTAGAAATCTGTTAAAAACTCCGAGATTGTTTTTTCCTTGAAACAAAACCGCAGTTGGATGCTGTTCTTGAACGAAGCGGGTTTGAGGCATCCTCCCCCGGCGGCGGCCTGCGGGCAGCGGGGGGCGCGGAGCTGGCGGGGTGCGCGGGATGGCGGTGCCGGCGTGGACATGGAGGTGGCCGTGGATGTGGCGGGCGGGAGGCGCATCCCTGACGCGGGCGGCGGGGCCCGGGGGGCGGCACGGGACGCTGTGTGGCCGCTGGCAGCAGACGAAGGGCAGGGCAGGGAGGGAGCGCCCAGGCTGCCGGCCATGGGAAGAAGGTCCTGCTGCGGACAGTCGGCCTTATATCCTCTGCGGGGAGAACACAGCGGGTCGGGGACGGTGTGGGGCACGTCTTACTGCACCATCGTGCCACCAACACGTAACAGTTCCCATCCCGGCTGCCTCATTTTCCCATTGCCCCCAGCCTCACCACCCACCTGCGGTTCCCCCATCCCAAGCTACACAGCTCACCCAGCACAAGTCACACCCAGACATGCCACACAGACAGAACCAGGGGACAGGGCAGTGACATTCAAGACTTACCGCAGTGCCAACAAAATCTGTGGAAACAGAAGAGACCGGCGTCAGGCAGGACAGAGGCTTGTCAGCCCGCTCCCACCCTGCCCAGCCTGCCTCGCTTTGCACATGGCAGTTGAGCCCATGGGAGCCCTGCTCGGCTGCCACAGGGGCCAAGCCCCCTGGGCTGTTCCCACCCAGGATCCCTCCCGGGACCCTCGGCAGCGTGCCACTCACCTTTGCTCTCTGTCTTGAGCTCCTCGTGCAGCAGGTCGTTCTGCCGGTTGCCGAGGACGAAGGCCAGGAAGGAAAGGATGAGGGCATTGAGGATGCCGATGATGGCCAAGATGTAAGCCCAGCGCACGGAGCAGTCACCCAGGGAGTATTTCCCTGTCTTCTCCCCGCACATGTCCCGTATGGTCTCTGCATCCCAGCCATCAGGAAAGATCATACAGCCCAGCACCAGGCAGAGCGCTGCAAGGGGGAGAGGAGGGAGAAGCATCGGAGAGGGCATGGTGCGGCAGTGCCAGGCACTGAGCACCCCAGTCAGTGCATGAGTGCAGGGAGCCCACCCCTCCTGGCAAGGAGCCCACCTTGGCTCCACAACAGCCAGGCAACATGGCAGGTGACAGCCACCACTGCCCCAGCAGCCCCAAGGACTGTACTTGCACGTGACTGCCCCAAACGTGGCCCACGCACAAATGGGGACTTCAGGCTCTTTGTTTCTTCCAGCATCAGTCACAGGATCAGTGGTTCCCCATGGGCTTTCCTCATCACTGCAGATTCCCTGCACGTGGGCAGGAGGTACCAGGCAGGAGCTGCAGGCTGGGATGCTGCCTGCTGAGAGGATCGTTGTCCCCAGGAACCCCTACGCCTGACTGCCACAGAGCCTGCAAGCACCGCTCCCAGAGGGGTCACCTTCCCAGAGTGCCTCTGTCCTGCAGGCTTCGTGCTGAGCAAGGAGACATCAGGGAGGGAAATGCCACACAGAGCCTGTGACTGTCAAGGTAAGGAGGCAATGTTTTTTTCTAACTACAGCAAGTATAACAGCTCCTTGTCCCTATCAGCTGGGAAGGCTAAAAATAGTAATAATGTTAGCTGGGTGCCCTGCAGGTATTTTTGCCCTGAGTTAGGGAACAACCAAGCAGCTTGAGCCCACACCAGTGAGAAGTCCTCTCCCCATCTCTTACTGCTGGAGGAACAGCAAACACCCCGCAGGTGGTGGCCCCAGGGGAGGGCAGCCAGTGATGTGGCATGAGCTCTCCTGGTGCTGGTGCATACTTTGAACTGCCCTCAGTAAGGAAGGAAAATCCCAGGAGAGAGGGAAGTGCATGCAGGGCATCACACCGGGTGTAGATACAACCCTCGCATCCCAATAAGCTGCACCCAGAAAAGAGCAGGGATGCTGAGGCAAGTCGTCCATGCTCTGGCACATAATGCTACATGCCAGCTGCTGCCTGGTCTCTGCCTCCTCCATCCACATCACAAACCTGCTCTGTAAAATTGTCATTGTGGACAGTGGTGAGCCCTGTGTGCCGATTTCCTGCTGCGCACAATCCCATGCCACCCCGGCACCTCATGGCTGCACAGGAGCCGCCAAGCCAGGACATCGTCACCAGGGACTCCCAGACAAGTACAGCTTATCTGGGGGAGCTCCCTGCCCACAGGGACTGGGCCAGCCCACAACCATCCCTCTGCAAGGAAGAATACAATCAGCACCATGCACGGTAAATGGTGAAAAGCAGCCTGGCCTGCTGCTGACCTGGATGTTGTGGAGCAGGATGGCATTTGTTCAGCCAAAGGCCTGAAATACAGGGGAGCAGGTGCAGCAAACCTGTGCCAGGGACTGTTCCTGTGCAAGCAGGATGCTAAGAGGATTTTAGGATCCACTGAGTGCAGTGCAGCTGTGACACAAGCTAAGGTGCTCTGTGGCCATCCCCAGCAAGGGCGTGGGTTTGTCCCTGCAGTGAAGGGCAGCTCAGTGCTCTTTTGCTCCCATCTGTCCTACATGTTCCCAGCAGCAAGTCGAGTCCTCTGCTCTGTCACAAGCAATTCCCTTTTCTGCACATCCCCAGGTCACCCGATGTCCTGGAAACACCTTCTTGTGCCTGCAGCAAGGAGTGACATTGAGAGCAGAGCAAGAACAAGGAGGGGATCCCCACACAGTCCACAGGTCTCAGCACTGCCCTCTCCAACAGGTCTACGAGGCACCACGCAGTTCTGCCTGCCCTGACCCCAAATGCCCCAAGATCCCCTGCAGACCTGCAGGAAAACCTCGACTTTTGTGTACAACAGAATTTCAAAACAAGTGTTTCTACACCTTGCAACCACATGAAAAACACCAAGTGATGATTCCTACGAGAGCCACAATAATAACTCCCATCCATTTTGCTTTTAATTCCTGTTCTTCTGAGGGTGTGGTGCTAGTCCTTACTGACAGCGGCACAAAGGATGGCTGGCTGCTCTGTCACACCCCACAGCTGCCATCCTTCCCCTGGACCCTGGGCTCCAACTCCCTCTTCTAGAGTTTTCCCAGCTGGAAAGAGAGATTTGAGATCAGGCATTTGGAGATTGCAAGGGCAGGGTGTATGTGGAGGGAGGATGATCCTGCTGGGGCTCTGGCCCTGAAAAATCCAGCATTGCTTGGCTTGGTTTTCCAGCTTGTTCATGGCTTCCCACTCCTCAGTGCTCCTTTGTCAAGGTCCTCAAGAAATGAAATGGGCATTTCAAGGGCTTTTGATATCCTTGGGAAAGAAATTAATCAAAGGGAATGCAATGTTACGACTCAGGCTGCAACACAAGAGGAGGCTCCTCCCAGCAGGATAGCACCTCCTGGTACAAGGTGCATTTAGCTAATTTGAGTAGCTCCATGTCTGCTGAATACTGTGGCTATCCCGGCACTGCACCTGTCCTGAGCAGTTGTGCCTGCAGGATTAAAATCTGAATTTTTATATCAGTTTTCTGTCTATTTTTTATATCATTTAGTCTGCAGCTGTGAGTGAAGACTGGCTTTAACTGCTCTTGCCTGCCATGGGTTGGAAGCTCAGGACATGCCCTGCAGCTGAGAGATGTAGCCTCTCTCTGAGCATGAGCCATAGGGGACACAAACCAGAAAATGTGGGGTAACAGGAGAAAACAGCAACCACTTGGTCTCAAAGGGGCTTGTTACACCTGACGTGGGGATAGTGAGCCACAAAACCCTGGGGATTTGGGACTGGGCTGTGATATTGGGGTTTGGAGTGGCTGCTTCTCACTAGAAAACCTCCTGAGAGCTGAGCACTGAAAGGAAAGGGGACAAACACAGCCCTCTTCCCTCCCCATAGAAATTGAAATCCTGCAAAAATAAATGAACACTAAGGGCAGCATGCTCAGGACGGCTGGCACCAGCCATTTACACGGACACGAGCTCCCTTACGGCATTTTGCTCCACAGGCTGCTTCCGTGCCAAAAAATCAGCAGGATTCAGAATAGAGTTATGAGCCTGCATGAATCAGAACTGACAGTTACTTTATCTGGAACACCAGTTAAGGGATGTAAGCTCCAGGACACGAGCGGCTCCGAAACGCCCGGCTCAGCCCCACCCTGCGAGTACACGGGCACATTAACAGCCGCCGTGCAAACCCCCGGGGCTGCTGCTGCGCTGGGTGGGTGCAAGGGATGGGCTGCATCCCTGCTCCTGTCCTCGCTGCAGGGCAGGAATGGCAGGGGAAGGAGCGAGGAGTCTTCAGGAAAGGTGTTTTGGGGGTCAGAAGATGGTAATTGAGCAAAAGCTAAGGGTTTTTTTGGGGGGGTGATGCAATTTTTGCTGCAAGGTCAGCAGATGGAAGTGGTTCATCTGAAAGATCATGTGTGTATTGGCAATATTTCTCCCTTGGACAGAGACAGGGCTTGAGGATACAGCACAGAATCATGGAATAGTTAGGGTTGGAAGGGACCTGTGGAGATCATCTAGTTCAACACCCCTGTCAAGGCAGGGTTATCCAGACCAGGTTACATAGGAATGAGTCCAGATGGGTTTTGAGTGTCTCCAGGGGAGACTCCACAAGCTCCCTGGGCAGTCTGATTCCCAGCAGCTGTCCCAGTTATGCTCTGAGCTGGTTTGGAGCAGTGACCTCATATTTTTTCATTAAGAATTTCAGTCAAATGACTTTTATGTAGATGAAAACAATTTTTTTTAAAACCTCAAACTCTGAGAGGAATTGGTTCTCCAGCAAGTCCCAGTAAGGAAGATGAGTCCACCCTGACATGGCTCAGCAGAGCCACCACATCACTGCCAGCACCAGGGAGGGTTTCAAGGCTGTGGCGCTCGGGCTGGACCCTGCACCCCCTTAGGGCTGAGGCCACATCCCCACACCACAAAGCTCTGCTACGCACAGCCCAGCAGCAATGGGCTTCCTCACCACTCCTGTCCCTGGACACGCCAGAATGACCCCATGCAAGGGGTCCCCACTCAGAGGGTGGCAAACACAGCTGAGATGCAGATGAAGCCACTGTTCAGGGCTCTGCCTCTGCTCCCTGCCCTCGGAAGGGCCCATTTGAGAGGCAAGTGTAGCTCTGAAGAGTCTCCCAAAGGAGAAAAGGGCTCAGATGGATATGTATTATCACATTGTCCATCAAGCAAGGTGCCTGGACATGGCACAATTGACTCCAAAGTGCCACTGGTAAGGACAAACCCCAGCCCGACAGTTGATGGCATGGCCCTGGGCGCTGTGCATCTCTAGGGAAGCTGGGAGGTCTCATCACACTGACTGCTGGATATGAAGCACAAGGAAACAGCCTAAAATGTGGTCAGTCTGCCCTCCATGCAAGAGGGACGGTGTGCTCAGCTGGCTGCCTCTTTTGATCCTCAGTAGACTCTAAGTACAAAACTGAAGATCCCCTGTAAACAGACCCCTGGACCCACTTGGAGCGACTGTCTCGATGAAGCATGTGGATGCAGCGTCATGGAGAGGTGGTTGGACTCTTTTGCTTCAGGATTAGTGCTGGGCACCAAGACAACTTTGCTCAAAGCTTGGAGTTAATTCACTGTATGGCTGTGTGTTATACTACAGCAGAGGATCAGGGAATCAGAGGAAATGCTCAGACTCCAGGGCAGCCTCCCCAGTTTATGGTAATGGTGATGTATTCCTGTTCTCCAGTCTCCTGCAGACAGATCCTAAGGGGGATCGCTGTCACAGCCCATTTCTCTTCAAATAAGAACATCCCATGGGACTTTCTGAAGGAGTTCCTCTGCTAATTTTGAGTAATAGGGTGACATCAGGTGCTGTCAGTCACACAGTTGTTGATGTGCTCATGTTAAGGGCCCATCTTCTGTTTTATAACAGAAGGATTTAGCAAAATCTCGTCTTGTGTTACGTACTGGGATTTTGAACAGGGCAGATGGCCACGTTTCTATTTGCGATAAATCAGTCTTTCCTCTTAATTAGATCCAGATTCCTCCTAGGGGGCAGTGGCTTTTGAGCTGGAGCTTTCTGTCAAGCTCTAATTAAACCCTGCCCTGATTGTTGTCCACTAATTAGACATTGATGATTTAAATGTTTTGGTCTGGGTTTTTTTTTAAAGAGATCCTGGATCCCTCATCCTCCTCCCCCACATTCCTGCACTTGATCTTTCTCTTCTGCAGAGCCCATCCATGCCCATGCTCAGTGGCCCTGTACTCTGCACTGGCCATCCCATAGGGATAGGGTGGGGATACCTCTGCCACATCTCTCTGCCACTCACTTTGTTCACGTGTTTTTTACCAGTGAGAACAAGAGACTTTGGGTCTCGCTGTTGTTTCTGCTGTAGTGGTGCAAGTCCTCCTTCAGCTAAAACGTCACCAAGGTGGGAGGAATGTCCTTCCTTTCTCTGTCCCTTTAAGCCTTCTGTTCTGGCATGACCCTCTGACTTCCCAGGCAGGTGAGACTCCAAAAAGTTTGCCATCGTGCAGTGCCAGAGCCTGCATCAGGGCATACCGTTGCCCTGCCATGAGATCTGGCCTGTGTGTCCTCTCCATGGGACACAGCAGCTCCTTCTCCCTGCACAAGGTAACCTCTGGCTGCCTCTGATGTCCCCAGGGAAGTTCAGCCCTGCCCAACACCCTCAGATGAGACTCCCTCTTGCTGGGACACCACACCACCACCTCTGTGTCCTGGCCTTCCCTCATGGGGACACCAGCCTGTCTTGCAGGACAGCAGCTCTCTTGTGCTGCCCCATCTCAGGGCAAGGTGGAGGGTCAGTTTCTGATAATGCTGCCTTGACCTTTCCCCAAAACAGAGATGCCAGGGAGCTGTGCTGCTCTGGGAGAGCTACGAGCCTACCTGGCACAGATGGGTCCAGAAGAGCTGGCCCCTGGGGTTCATACATGTGCAGTTGTGAACAACACAAGTGTAACCACAAGGTGCAAAGTGTGAGTAAGGACAAGCCCAGGGCAGGACAGGAGGCACCGGGGAGGAAGCCCAGGCCTGACTCCAGTGCAGTGCCCTCCACCACACAGCTCCTGGTGCAGCAGCAGCAGCAGCAGCAGCAGCAGCAGCAGCCGGGTGCTCCAAGCCACTTGATTAAGCTGCTGACAATCAGTAGGATTTGGGCTCTGAGCTTGCTTTAAACTGATAAATCTTTAGGACAGGGAAAATTAAAGATGAGGGAATTTCCTGATAAGCCAAGGCAGCTCCCGGTCTGGCTGTGGTCCTGATCTGGGTGAGAAGAGGTCAGGCTTTCTAGCCCAAACCAGCTGTGAGGGAGAGAGCTGGGCTAGCTGCAAAGCCCTGGCAAGGAGGGGCTGTATCTTTCCACAGCAATGACTGGGGCCCTTCTCACAGAGGGGACGGACTGAGTCCTCTCATTAGGAATAAGGACCATTGGAACCTCTGGGTCTATTCACACTTTGAATGCAATGAGGAGTAACAGTGTCTGTCCACAACTCATGCAACTGGACAGAGAAGGGAGCAAAGTGTCCCCCTACCAGAGGAAGCTCAGCATCAATTCTAAGGGTCTTCCTCCCAAAAAGAGAGACCCTCTGTGAGGACAGCTTGGAGGGCTGTGCACAAGGGGATACGCAGGATGCTTAATATAGGCATCAGGTTCCCTTTTGGCGAAAGGTTTGGACTATTGCATGGTGTCGTTTCAAGGTGTGAGTCTATGAGAGTTTTGGGGTACATCTACAGTGAGGTTTCATTTGTGGAGGGAGCTAAGGAGCATCTATAGACAAGAACAGTTTTGGGGGCCATGACTGGCCTTGAGCCTGTGGTCATGTCTGAGAAGTCCAGGTAAATGTGTGGTGTCTCTCTGTGGGAAGCACTGGAGAGAGCTGGAAAGGCCTGTGCTCACAGCTCGTTCATGATGTGGAAAGGAGGGAGGGGGTCTGGGCACAACATGTCTTTAGGGGGGAGCTGAAGTGTCTGTGCACAGGTGATTTTACAGGGCTGGGGGATCCATGCATGGGCTCCTGCCACTGACGGAGGATCCAGAGGCTGGAGGTTTCCCTAAAGTGAGTACCCCGTGGGGATAGGCTTGCTCAGGGATGTCCCTGGGGCTGGGTTGACAGGGAGGCCAGTTCCTGATGTGGAGTGTCCTGGGGTGTCTGGGTCCCCAGGAGCCTGGTCCCAGGTCTAGCGTGTCCCAGGCCATCTTACTGCTGGTCCTTGATTCTGTGCCACAGTCCCTGTCACAGAATGTCCCAACGCTGGTCCCTGACTGGGGAATACTGGGGTGTCCTGACACTGGTCTCTGGCCCAGGACACCCTTATGTTCTCCAAAGCCACTGCCTGGCCCAGCTGTCCCGAGGTACTCTAGGCTGTCCCAGTGCCCCAAGGTCAGTACTTGTTCTGGGGTCTTCTAAGGTGGGTCGTTGATCCAGCTTTTTTGCTGTGTCCCAGTGAGCCCTGTGGTTCCCTGGGGTCAGACCTTGCCTGGGGAGTCCCAGTTTCCAGTGCCCAAAAAGATGCCCATTCCTGGTGCTCTGTCAGTGCCAGCGCCTGGCCGGGGTGTCCCAGGCAGCCCTGGAGTGGCCTGAAGAAATTTCTTGTTTGGGATGGCCCACAGCTCTAAAGTGCCTGTACCCTGCCCAGCTTCCTTGAGCAAACCTGGTGTTCCCTGCAGACACCCTCTGCTTGGGGGGCCCCTGGTGCCAGTGCCACCACCTGTTCCTGGTGCTCTGTCAGTGCCAGTGCCTGGGATACCTTGGGCCTGGTTCCTGGCTGGGATGCTGTATGGATCTGCTTATCCCCAGTACTTGTACCCAGCCCAGGCAGGGCTGTGGCCAGGGGATACCAGGGAGCCCTGGGTGCCGGTGTCCTGAACGGGTGCCGGTTCCTGGTAGTCTGTCAGCACCAGCACCTGGCCTAGGAGTCCCAGGAAGCTGTGGGACTGGATCCTGGAATCATGGCCCCGCAGTGCTTGGACCCAGCCCAGATTCCTTGAGCAACCTTGGTGCTCCCTGTGGCCAGGGACCCCACTACCAGTGCCGGGGGCTGCCGGGGTGCCCCACGCTCGGCGCTGCCCACACTGCCCCCGCCCATCACCCGCCGGTGCTCCCGGTGCTCCCGGTGCCGGTGTGTACCTGCCAGCAGCTGCATCCAGGCGCAGATCTTGTAGACGGTGGCGGTGTTGCAGAAGAAGAAGAGGGCGAAGCAAGTGATGCAGCCCAGCGTCAGCACCATGGAGAGCAGCACGAAGAACGCGGCCGCCTGGAAGGCGCCCGAGGGGATGGTGCTGAAGTCGGTGAAGGAGCCGCGGCACGACAGCTCCCGGCCCGCCAGCCCGCTGCCCACGCAGTAGTGGAACAGCCCGAAGTATCCGGGCTTGGGCGTGTTGACGCTGTCGCCCACCCAGTAGGGCTGGATGAAGACCACCACGTTGATGATGGCGAAGCAGATGGTGAAGATGGCCCAGAGCACGCCGATCTCAAACCGTGCTGAGCCCAGATCGGCCGAGCCCAAACCGTGCTGAGCCCAGATCAGCCGAGCCGAGCCCGGCCAAGTCAAGCCCAGCTGAGCCCGAGCGGAGCCCGGCCGTGCTGAGCCGAGCCCAGACGAGCTAGGTCCGGCCGTGCCGAGCCGAGT
>WEKX01024441.1:519279-553270 GCA_013390025.1 Pitta sordida
CAGGTGGAGCGGATCGAGCGGCGGTGCCTGGACCTCTTCGGCCGCGATTATCGCTACAGCGTGATCCACAACACGCACGGCGAGGTCTGCGCCCACTACCCCCGGCACATCGTCCTCCTGGAGCGCGACGCCGGCGCCGGCCGCGACCCGTAAGGCCCCCGGTTCCCGTCCCGTGTAGCTCACACCCGGCGGAGTAGTTGTTGTTGTCCCGGGGAGCTTCCACGCCTGCCGCTGCCGCCCCGGGGCTCCCGCCGGCCGGGGGAAGCCCTGCGCTAATTATAGCGGGCGGTGTCAGCCGCTGCCGGGGCTCCCCTCGCTGCCGAGCTGCCGTGGGGCTCCTCCCAGCGCCCCGGAGCTCTTGGGCTGCCTCGGTGAAAGCTGAGCTGTAACTCGAGGGCTGTGAAGGAAGCGGGGGTGCTCCGGGGCAGCGCCAGCTCCGCTGCGGGTTTCCCTGCAGTGACCGCGGGCACGGCTCGGCTGCGGCTCCTCCGGAGGCTCGGGGCTCACAGGGAGACTCTGCGACCTGCTGCCTCGCTCCATGAGGTGCCCGTGGTCTTGCTGCAAGGCATCTGATGCGGGAAATTTTAGTCTGCACAGCAGGCACGGGGGTATGACGGGCAGTTTGGACAGGTTCTGTCATCCCAGGCTATTTCATCTCTCCCCACCGTGGAGGGCGGGTCAGGGAGCGCTGAGGTTTCCTGAGCTAACGGGAGACGCTTGGTGGCAGTTTGGTGCGTGTCTAAGCCAATGCATTTCTGTACTTTGACCCACAAGCCCAGGATCACGTTGGTCTCGCTTCTGGCTGAGCATGAGCTGCTCCCTCCAACCACAGCCTCTCAGTTTTATTTTTTGTTCTTCCACCAAGGCATAATGCAGTTTTGCAGTCTTAACCGTATGTCCAAGGTAAGAATAACATCTTCAAAAGGATGGTCACCAAGTCTCCCTCACATGTCCAGCTGCTTTGCCTAAGGAAGGCAAACCATCAGCTGCTGTGCTGGCACCTGGGCTGGGTGCTGTAAGAGGGGAGTCTTTGGAAACCAGCCACAACTGACTGTCAGGTGGGAGAATTTCCGCTTAATGGTTGGATCAGATTAGAAAAGATGAAACTCCTTGCTGCAAAAAACAGGAAACTGAAGTCTGAAGCTGTAGATGTAACTAGGGGAGGGTTTAAGGAAGAGAAACAGAATGCTTCTGCTTTTCCTGCTCTTGCAAGAGGAAAGTATGCTTAATTGTTCTGAATACATACTTACACTTGGTGCCCTGTCTGAGAGAGTCATGGAAACAGACTACACTTCATTATCCCTCTCCTGATTTCTTGGTGATGCTCTCTGTAAAAGCTACTACTAAGTGAAATTTTAGACAAATCGAGTTTTTACTTTCATTGTTACACTCCTATGGAGTAGCTATTACATAGAGACTGATGCACTTCTTGTATTGCAGAACACAAGAGCCTCTTTCAGTGAGCAGGACTCTGTGTTGGTTGCCTAGAACCACAGGATGGTTTGTGTTAGAAGGGACCTTAAAGATCATCTGGTTCCATCCTCCCCTGCCATGGACAGGGACACCTTCCATTAGACCAGGTTGCTCAGGGCCCCATCCAGCGTGGCCTTGGGCACTTCTGCTTTCATCTTCTTTGTAGCGTTCTTAATCAGCTGGTAAGATCTTGAGGCTTCACGCCTCTGAGAATATAAAGTTTTGGAAACAATTTTCACGTTTGTAAACTCAGTGCGGTTTTGCTAGTACAGCTGCTTCTGGAGCATGTAGGGAACCAGCAAAAAATGTGTATTTTTAACTGAGAGAGGTTTCCTGATCCTGTTCATTCTGTGGCTGGGCAGCTGGGGAAGAAAGGATCAAGAAGGCTTGATCAAAGTTTGCAAACAGAACTCTGAAATCCGTGCACATGCAGGAGGAATTCCATGTGTGTTTTTAGCCTCTACATCCCTTGATCAGTTGCTTATTGTGAGGAGCCACAGAAAGTAGCAGAGAGTGTCTGACAGCCAGGAGCCCGTCCCTGTGCTTGGAAATTTCTGATGTCACTTCACGCCACTGCTGAGTAAAAGGAGATGATCACTGCCCTGGTCCTGCTGGCCACACTATTGCCAGTAAAAGCCAGGATGCCCTTGGTCACCTGGGCACACACTGGCTCATGGTCAGCTGCTCTCAACCAGCACCCACAGGTCCTTTTCCACTGGGCAGCTTTCCAGCAACAACACAACTGCTCAGTTACCACAATTGTGCTTAGTGAAAATGTCCAAATCTCAGGCGCAGGCCACATCTTTGGTTTCACCAGATGATCCTGTTATGTGTCTGCACTCCAAACAAATACGATCGCAGTTCTGTTTGGTCTAACAATGTGAGAGGAGTGCTTTGGTTCCAGTGCTGTTGTGGTCACACAAAGAGGAGCATCTCTGCTTCGAGCCTGTCTAAAATAGTTGCCAAAACAGTTGCCTGCTGTTACAGGACACATTTCCCTTGCATTTAAAAAGATTACTTCAAATTTGGGATCTGGTTTTGAGTGGAGGGATGTCAAGAGATAAACTTTGCCCAGCATTATCTTCTGGAAAACTAAACTTCTGAAGAACACCCCCCAACCCCCAAATACCCAAAGGTAACAAAAAAAAGACCCAACCAAAAGCCCACATCATTCCTGGTACTTTGTTATCTGCCTTGTGCCAAACAGCCTTAATTATACTCTTTCACATTGCATAAGTGCTCTTTTCTGAACCTTTTTCACTAGTGTTTGCTCCAACTTATGTTGCATTTAATCACAAGTCTCTGTAAAAACATGAGACCTGTTCTTCAGAGCAGGTCAGCCTTCCCGTGTCCAAAACAGTCGGTACAACTGTGTTTGTTTAGCACGTTTAGCTCTAACTCACGTTTATCTCTCACTTTGTTGAGGATGGTTATTGAGTGCTGTGATGCCTCTCCAGGGAAGTGCAGTGAGTGTGCTGAGAGGTGTAGCCTGTTGCCTTGTCTCGGCCCCTGGGGAAGGACTTATTCAGGCATTTCATTTTTGCTGAATCCCATCTTCTGGGCTTCGAAGCACTGCCATGGAGCTATTCTGGTAATCTCTTATTAAAGTCCTTGTTTCCCTCTGCAGTTGCTTTTGCAAAGGAAACATAAAGGCAACTGAAACAGAGTGCAGGATATGTCTGTTTGTTGAGTGCATTCATTTAAAAGCAACCCCACAACCGAATCTGTGCATCAGGATCTCTGAGTTTCAAAATAGTTTGTGCTGGGAGTTATACACCAAGGCATCTCTTCTCATACCGCTCACATTTGCCTGTGTTTGCAATTGGTACCCTCATTTTAACTGCATTAAAAGAAGATTAGCTTGGGTCTTGTTCTTTAAATTCTGTTATATGTCACAGAATCACAGAATATTAAAGCTCTTTAGAGCTGGACAGCAAAATAGTTGTGTATGCAGGGAAATGTGAAAAAACTAAAGCCTCCACTATGAATTCTGAGAATTAATTCCTTCGTTTTTAAAAAAATGTAGGTTTTGAAGGTCTTTTTCACTCTTTCCCTGCTTCCACTGCCTTGTATAATCTTTTCCATAAAGAGATGAATTTCCATGTTAATTATAGATTAATTTTTTTAATCCTTCCCACAGTTGCAGCTGCTGGCATGTTGCACCACACTCTCACTGATTCTGAAGTTTAGCAACTTTCTTTTAACTTCCAGTGTAGAGGTATTAGTTTGTTCTTAGGCCAGCATTGCCCTTTGCATTTGAGTTACTCTCTTCTTCACCCCATGCACATATTACAGTGTCCTTGCTTCATCTGCTCTGCCAAACAGTCCCTGGTGGTTTCTCTTGCAGCAGAGATTGTCCCTTGGCCATTCTGTTCATCTCACTGTGCCTTTTCAAGCAGGGGTGGGTCACTAGAGTCAGATGCCTTAGGTGAGAGCTTGTGCTCTGCATAGTAATGCTGGTACTTCTCCATCCCTCTGGGGAATTTCCCATGATCTTATTGTTCCCCTTTTTCAGACTTTACAACGTATGAGCATCCAGAGACAGCCAGTCCATCTGGGCTCTTCTGCTGTCCTGCACTACTGGAAAGGGATACTGGGAATTCTTGTTAGTCATCTCTGAGTGCATGGCCATGCAGTTTTGTATGTCCAGACTTCACCTGGTTTCTATTATGTCAGTCGGAGTGCTTCTCCAATTCCTTGTGGCAACTCTGATCCTCCCTGCATTGATAGTTCCTCTGAAGGTCTGTGTAGTTCAGAAGTAAGTTTGGATTCCTATCAAATGTACACAAGTACATGGACAAATTGCACCAATTTTAACTTGTTTCCAAAATGCCTCCCAAGATGCAACACACTTTTAGTTTAACTTCAACCAGAAAACCAAACAAACATAACTATGCAGATGCAGCTGACATTAATCCAGGGACCCTTCTCAACCCAATTTATTTAATTGCCTGGTAACACAAGTGCTTGAGTGACCAGAGCTCAGGTTCATGGAGTGTTCAGGATTTGATTCTCTATTTTATTTGTTTTTCCTTGAAAATACTATCAATCTGGTAGTGAACTCACTGTGATGGCAATTCTGAGCTACATTTTGATGGAAAGGTGGTGGGGAGGAAAGCAGAACATATATTTTTATAGACCTTGTCTTACTCCAGCATTCCTTCACTAGTACTCCACGTGTTAGCCTGTAGCAGACCCTTGTTATGGGGCTGATATTGCCAGCTGTCATGTACTGTGCACTGGCCTTTCAAAATAAAGAGAAGGTGACAGAAAAACGTTCATATGTGATGTTACAGCAGCAGAAACAATTCTAAAGTGGAGTCCTCTTGCGAACTTCAGAGCTGGCTTCTGGGGAAAGGGGATGAGGATTGCAGCCCAGGGTGTCTGTGGCAGCTTTGCTGAAGGATGTGTGAGGGGATGCTCTCTGTACTGACCCAAATCTCTGCCCTCTAGGTCTGAGAGCACTGTGCAGGTTGGCAAACTGCAGGAGCTCATCAACCGGAGTAAGATGGCGAGGTGTCGAGGACGCTTTGTTTGCCCTGTCATTCTGTACAAGGGAAAGGTAAAGCTTCATGAGTTGCCTGTTTTTACTTAGAAAATGACCTTTCTCCTTGCTGTTTGAACTGTGCGGCCACGTCTTCAGTCAGTTGCCAGCTTTCCAAATGCTGTTAAATCTGTGCTTAGGAACAAGCTGGCAGCCTGTAGTAGCAGGTAGCATTTGCTATCTAGTCTGCTTGAGTTATCTGTGGGGACTTTGGGCTATTTTCCCACACCAAGTCGTGAGCCTTGCACCAAACAGTTAACGTTTTTTTTCTCAATGTGTATGTCCCTTCTGAAGGACTAAAGAGATTTGGTGTTTGAAAGGAGAAAAATAATTGTTGTCCCTTTCTGCTCCTTACTCTTCCCAGCAGTGATCTCCCTTTGAATAACTTTTCTCTCTGAAGAGAAGCTTCCCTTATCTGTTCCCTGGAGAGGCAAGATTGCAAAAATGGTCTTATGAATGTGTGGGCTTGCGTGCAAGGGGATCTGTAGGAAAGTGAAATTAGATTCATTTTAATGTGAATTACTTAAACTCTGTGCAAGCCCTGTAGGAATAGTCTCATTTAGAATTTAAGTAATTTAATTCCGTTTTCTTAGTTCAATTTAGAAACACAGTAGGAATAACGGAATCATACCTGTGAAAATTTTAATCTGTCTTGACTGATGCCACTGTGGGCTGCATCTCCTAACCTTTTTTCTATAGGAGAGAACTGCCCAGGGCCATACTGGGGACCATCCATAATCTCTTCCAGAGGAATGAGGAAATAAGGCTCAGGCAGGGTATTAACAGAGCATGGACATTGCTAACTTGGCAGGAACTGACTGTATTAGTGAATTGAAGATCTGGAGATGAAAATGTGATTTAAAAACTAGTTACAGATAAAGGCTATTTGATGGGAAGTTTGATAAGTTTGGAGATCTCAGTCTGGACCAGAGTGGAGAGGAGACTGCAGAGAGGAGATAGTTGTAGGTGCCAACCTTTCTGTGCAGCGTGACAGCAGATAGGCCAGAGAGCTGATAAGGGAAATACTTCTGGAGCCTGTGTGGTTAATAACAAAATCTTCCTCCAGCATATTTGCAGATCAGCAACACTGGCTGGCTGGGGAGAGCTCTATGGGCGCACTGGCTACAACTACATCTTCTCAGGTGGGTGAGAGCCATTTGTCACTGTCTGCCTAGTCAGGCTGGTCAGTGCTGGGACAATGACATACACATGAAAGCAAGTTCTTCCCAAGAGCTGATGCAGGGGTCTGCCTTGGGCCTGCTTGTATCAGACCCTGCATAACAGCAAAGACTGAAACCTCATGTCCCATTTCCAAGCGCTGTGTGACAGGACAGAGCAGCACAGCTCATAAGAAGTGACAGAAGAACTTGAGGCTGAAGCATGTAGACAAGTAAGGCATCCCAAAGGATTCAGGGTACTGATTCCCAAACACTGGGGATGGAAGTAATGGAAGAAAGGTTTAGAACTTGCTGGTGCTTGACTAATCATTGGGAATCAAATCCTGCTAATGATGAGATAACACTGGGCTCTAGGGAAAGCTCTTTAGGGAAGCAGCATGTGTCTGTAGTGTGGGGGCTGAAGCTTGGCTTAACAAAGCACTGTGTAACATTTTGTGGTGTCCTCTGGCTATCAGTAATGGGTTTGATCTGCCTAGGTGCTTTGCAATGATATAGGAAGAGTGGGCTACATTAGAAAACTGTCTTTTCAGGAAGAGGAAATGTGAGGAACTACTGAGAGCACTTAGTTGTGGAGGGAGGGCACCAAACCGTGACCTTTTCGGGTGTGTACATATCTTGTCAGACTGGGGATTGAGTTGGTTTACACGACCTTCAGTTCTTAATGCTTTGCTTGCAGGAGGTTCTGATGATGCTTGGGCAGATGCAGAAGACATTTCAGAGGAAGATCCTGCACTGAGGTTTGTATGCGTCACTGGGATTGGGAAAAGGGAGTTTGGACATAAGCTGACTGGCTCAACCACTCAGTTCTGTTCTTTTCTAGTCTGGGCTTTGGGCACAGGCTTGAGACAATCACATCTTTTTGAAGAGTCTTGAATGGTAACAGCTGGCTGAACCCAGTGTAACTGAAGCTTGCTTATCTATTGCCAAAGGGAAAGGCTGAGTCGCTAATTTCTGTAGAGCCATTTAGAAAGGTGCTTGAACTGTACAGACATGTTTACTTCTTCAAAAAGTACATCTCTAGTCTGGAGAAATTGTTCTGTACCTTATGTGCTTGTTGCAGAACAGAGTGAGATGTGGGAAGGGACTATAAGCACAAAGTTTGCCATGTCAGTTCATTGCAGAGTCTGACTCAGACCTGTGGAGACAAGGCTCATGTTATGCTGCTTGTGGCTAGAAGTGGTTCAGGGAACAACTGTGGCAGTATTGTGCAAAAACATCACACTCAATATGGTCAGTCTTCCATGCTCACCTTGCTTTCCCTCGTTCTGTCTTGCAGAAATGCAGATTCCCAGCTGTTTGACAAGGTCAGAGGACATGACATCAAACTGCTTCGATACCTGTCTGTCAGATATATCTGTGACCTGATGGTGGAAAACAAGAAGGTGAAGTTTGGCTTGAAGTGAGTCTGGGTTACTTTGTTTTTGTGCAGGCTTTGGTTTGCAGCCAGTGCAGACCTTACATGTGAATTGCTGTTGGGCAGGCATTTAGCATCCTGGGAGTACTCCCTGGAAGAATCCTACAGCAGGAGCAGTTGGTGCTGTAAAGAGAACTCCAAGCTTTTAGGGCAGAGGAAACTCTATCAATGGGCAAGATAGCTGCTTTCATCTGTCTTCTGCAGTCTGAGTGGGTTTTCTGTAGCACTTGCAGTGGTGAGACAGTCACCCCTTCATAGGGGGGAAAGCAAAGGAGCCCTCTGCCTGTGTGTAGAAAGAGAGGGAGATGTTTCTCTTGCTTCTCTCACAGAAAAGGTTTAGTGATTTTTGGACTAAACCTGTTTATTTGGATGTGCTGAGTAAGTTCTGCCCCTGCTCACTACTGGGTCAAGTCATTGTGCAGAGAGATGTGACAGGTAATTTTTTGAGTGCTAGTATCTCTATGAAAAATACTCTGCAAATATCCTCTGTTCTCCTCTTGTCCTGTGCAGTGTGACGTCTTCTGAGAAGGTGGACAAAGCTCAACGTTACGCTGATTTCACGCTTCTCTCCATCCCATACCCAGGTACAGGAATGATGTCCAGAGGGACTCCCAAGGGACAGGTGACAATCCATTTCTGGGGACTGGGAAATAAGTGTGGATGTGTGGATGTGTCAGAATGACTGTGGGTTGCTGAATGTTTCCTGTGCTCCCTCTGGAGAGAAGCTCTTTTAAACTGAGAACAGTGCAGTGAATCTGGATGCTCTTGTGGTGTGAGTCAGCATTAGGCACTCTTTGAGGTGGGAAAATAATTTCTCAGCAGTTCTTATTAATTCAAGCATGGAGAAAAAGTCCCAGAGGTGGAGCTGATTAAGATGGCCTTTGACATCTCTGCAGCTACAGAATACTACTTGATGCAAAATACATCTCTTGCCCTGTGTTATGTAAAAGCTCTATTCTTATGGGTAATTTCTAGTCTAGTGTTCCAGAGCTTCACTGTAGGAAATGCTCTGTGCGAGGCAGAGCAGCTCACCTGAGCCTGCAGTGCACGGCAGATGCAGCCCAATCCAGCCTGTCTCCCTGGCTATATCTGTCCGTGTGCCTAGCAACCACTGCTGGGTCACTTGCACTCTTACACATGAACTGAATATTGCTGCCTGCTGATCTCAGGCTCAGCGATAGGATCAGATATGAGGCTGCTGTGCTTGAGGTCTGTCTGCAGATTCTCCTTTTTCCCTTTAAGGAAAGGAAGAAGAATGAAAAATAATACTGTTGTGGATAATCCAGACCCAAACTTTTCCTCAGTTGCTAGTTGTTGCCCTTAAATGAGTTTGGTTTTTTTTTAAAGTATATTTCCTTTTGTACAGAAATTAGTGGTGACGTTGCCATGCAGGTTGCCAAGGTGTACAGAAATAAGAGCGTTTCTGGTTTCTGTAGTACATAGCACAGATACATGTTGCTACTGCACACATCACCGACTTGGAATGTGGGAGAGACAGTGTACACTGGTCTTTTGGAGGGTTGTAAAGAATGAGGAAGAAGTGACTATAGAGTTAAGCTGCAGAGTTGTTACTGTATGGGGACCTGCATGTGGTAAAGCAGTATTCAGTGATGGTCCTTCCTCTTCTGCCATCTGGGACAGCTGCTTTCTTTTAGCAGCTCTTCATTATCACATTAGAGGTAAACCTTTTAAAACTGGAAATTTTCCCTGCAGATGTTGCCTGATTTCTGCATTCCATGGGGGAATGTTGTCACTCTGTTAAATCTAAGGCATACACATCTAAGGATCAGCAACCCCTCTAGTGACTGGCCAAATACATTGTTAGTGATGCTTCCAGGGTTGCATTGGAAGAATTTCTGGTTTATAATTTGTCTCTGAAGATACAGAGGCAATGAGGCAGTGTCCAAACAGAGAGTCATAGAATTGTTTTGATTGAAAAAGACCTTGAAGATCATTGAATCCAATTGTTAAGGCAGCGCTGCCCAGTCCACCACTAAACAGTGTCCCTGACTGCCACATCTGTACAGCTTTTAAATACCTCCAGGGGTGGTGACTCTGCTCCTTGCTGGAGGTGCACTCAATCCCCTTGTCCAGATACTGAACAGGACTGGCCCCAGTACTCAGCCCTGGAAACACCCCTGGTGACCAGCCACCAACTGGATTTAACTCTGTTCAGCACCACTCCTTGGGCTTGGCCATCCAGGCAGGTTTTTATCCAGCAAGAGTAAGAACTGTCCAAAGTGAAAGGCTTGGGTTAAAGTGGTGGAGTATCTGAAGAAGCTTTTGGTGTTTATAAATGCCAACACTTACTGCCATAATCCCTCATTCTTTGCTTTAAGCCATTGTTTAATTGTTCAACTGACAGATTGTGTCCTGACTGTGTTTTTGAGGATCAGTCCTGTCCTTGCACAAAGAGAAGGGGATTTTTTTGCCATTTGAGTTACTTGTGACTTGCAGGGTGGGAATCTCTGTCCGTGTTCTGTGCCTGGTACAGGGTTCTTGGTGCTGTGGGCACTGCTGGGGCATACACAGCACGCTGGGAGAGGTGTTTTGTGTAGCCTGCAGGCCGCTGCAGTGCTAATGGTGCTGCTCAGCTGTGACTAAGTGACTGCAGTTTGCAGCAGAGACTTCAAATAGTGGTTTGAGAAGAGCAAAGCCAAAGGACACCCTTCAGCAGGGAAGGGCTTGGGGAAGAGCTTGGAAGTGGCTATGTACCTGCCTCCTTCCAATGAGACAAATCAGGTGTTTGAAATGAGAGACTTAAATGTGAGAAATCACAGCTGCCTCTGACAGAGCCCCTTCTTGTTGCTTGGAGCAGGTGCCCTGTGAAAGCTGGCTTTCCCCAGGGCTCTTCCAACACCTTTTCCTGGTTCCTTCTCAGGCACCATGTCAAGCTGATGCCTTAGATCTGTGCAGGAGTCCATGGCCCTGCAAAGCATAGCTCCTTGGTGAAACCTCTTGTTTGGGAAAGAAAGGAATTGTCTCTCAAACTCTGTATTTGTTGTGTTTGGAGCTTGCCCGTTGCTGTGTAGGTGTCTTCACTGCTGAGTGCCCTGAGCTGTTGTTGCTGGAGGCCGTGCTGCACTCTGTACTGATGATTACTGCTCTTCTCTTCCCCCAGGCAGCAGTTTTGATTGGTTTGGTGTTCTGGAGCCTGGGGCTTCCAGCACTTCCAGTCCCACAGGGCATTTCACTTGTTAGGTAGCAGTTTGCTGAACTGTTGTTCATTATCTCTTTTTCTTTCAGGCTGTGAATTTTTTAAGGACTACAAAGACCGGGATTATACAGCTGAAGGCCTCATATTTAACTGGAAACAGGTACATGGATGTTACAAAATGGACAGCTGTGGGCTTTACTGGGCTTAAGACTTGCCACAGAGTTTCTGAACACTGGTGTGTATGTCACGTGCCTATTTCTGACGACAAGGAGGAAACCAACAGGACAAACAAAACAGATTGTGGAAGTGCTAATTATTAATTGTTAAATTCATACGTAAAATAAATTGTTATCCTGAACTCTAGTTATGGGTTGCTCCTGGTTTTGAATTTTGATATCTTATTCATAGCCTCCTGCTTCATATTCTGTCTCCTGCTGAGGGAGATGGTTGAGTGGAGCAGTCCTGCAGAAATTCAGAAGCTAATACTGTATCAGACTTTTACTGCTGAGAGTACATAAAAGTACCTCTTGTCCATTAGTCTTTCCAAAAGTCTATGAGTTAATTCTTACATCATCAGGTTTTTGCATCCAAAGATGCTTTGCTGAGATGTTTTCTTCTAATGCACCATTTGGCATTTGTTGTCCTATTTTTTTCCAGAACTCATTCCCTTCAAGTCATTACTTTTCTCTGACCAGCTGTGTTTGGGTTTTTTGCAGGACTATGTAGATGCCCCATTAAGCATCCCGGCCTCTCTGACTCAATCCCTGAATATCGATTGGAGCGAGTACCAGGTGAGCAGAGCAGATGTCTCTGTGGGAGGTCAGAGATGTATTCAGGAGGGATCAGTAAAGATTTGAAGTCTGACTTGCTCCTGTTGCTGTAATCTGTCTCACTTCATGCCCTCCCAGTGGGGGCGAAGCTGCTTTGACTGTTCAGAGCACCAGTGGAAATCCTCCACCCAAAAGCTCTGTAAAGTCAAATCTTTCTCTGTAGCTTTTGAAAATTTGCAATCCATGAGGGAGTTAGGCTACCAACAAAGGTGAGGAACATGACAGGAACTTGTTCTCAATCTCAGCTTGACATGTGCCTGCGCTGGGCAGACTTCCTTGGCTGTGGAGAGTGTTGAGAGAGGTCAGCTCTCCTGTACGTGGGCAGAGCTGAGTGACTGGGCACCTTCTTCACAGGTGTGCAAGGGGCCTGTCCTATGGGAGAGGAGTAGAAAATCATACCTGGCTGTGGCAGGTCTCCACTCCTGATTACTGTGGCAGCGTGGCAAATAGTAATTGAACTCTTATGTTTGCCCAAGCTTTGAGGTTTGCCTTTGTTCACATCAGGGAATATCACCTTGTACTACTGATCAGTGCATTCCATTTCACACATCAGTGGACTTACCAGACTTTGTGACGATTGACTGTGCTGGAGTGTGTCGTGTTACTGTGATCTGGGGCTGGAAGCACCACAGAGCCAGTGGAGCTCCGGGTGCTGGGCCAGTGCTTGTTGTCAGGGATGTAAATGTTTAAGTGCCAGAATAAGCATAATCACAGAAAAATACCTGGCAGTATTGAAGCAGAACTAATAGAACCACAGCTTCTGTAGGGCTAGAAATCTGTTCTCTAGAATACTGAGCAGCCAGTATTAACACTTGATATTAAAAATTGAAGAGGATGTAATAAATAGACACAGAAATTATTTGAGGACTGGTGAAGGTGCTTCACTCAAAGCTGAAGTTCTCAGTCTGTTAGCTAATCACATGTGTACTTACTAATGTAAGTAACATTTGCAGGGAGAAAATACTTATTCTAAAGCACTCTTCAATCTGCAGAAGAAGAGCTGCACAAGAAGCAATATCTGCAATCTGAAATCCAACCTTCAGATGAGGAAAAGCAGTCTTGCATATCGTTTTCAAGAATGATCTGTTGGAACATGCTGCCAGAGGAGTAATGAGCTGTCACCCCTAGCTGAGGTCCTCTCTGGGTGAAGATGTTGCCAAATGGAGGCTTCAGGCTGTACTTGGGGCAACTGAATGGAACTTTCTAGTTTGTGGTATAGAGAGATCAGACTGGATAATTACATGATTCCTTCTGACATAAGCACAAGATAGGATTGAACTGGGCAGATAAAAGACTTGCGTGTTTTTCTCCCCCAGGCTGAATGTTCCCCATTTCCCTACTCTTATGTGGCTGTGCAGGTTTCTTGGCAGAGCAATACGTTTTTTGTCTGACACTGCTCTTCAGTGTGGTTACGTGCACACATGCAAGCACACAGCGAGTGTTCTATTGCTGGTGGTCAGAAATCTGTCACTTATACCACTAATATTTTTTTCATTAAATACATCCCTTTCCTTGCCTTTTCATTGCCAGTGCTGTCCTGATTTCCTTAAGATAGTTCTGACTCTGATCAAACCACTGAAATTCCCTGCATTTTCTCATGACACAGTGGTCAAGTGATGAATTTGGGCTTGTTCTGATGCTTTTCACCTGTATGTCTTGTGGTGTTGGAGGTCTCTGAGTTCAGAGCCCTTCTGTGGTGCTGCTACTACTTGGGGGTTACTGCAGGAGTCCAGTGCCTGTCTGGAGCAGTGTGAAAGGGTCAGTCCTCTGCCAGCAGCCTGGCTGGAGCCATTTCCAAGGGACAGGGAGTTTTGAGAAAAGCACTTGGGTTGTGGGAACAGGCTGCTGACCTTGGCCCACACACCCCGTCATGCTGCTTGCATCACGTACACAGCTGTAACGTGGCTGAGCCACTTGGTGAAGTGCACATGTGCAGGGGCTGCAGAACTGGGTCAGTGATCTGCAGGTGTTGCTGCCTCTCTGGGCATGGTCTGCTTGGAGATTTGGGGCTGCAGGCAAGCGGGTCCTGCCAGCCAGGCAGGCAGTAGAGATGACCTTTTACTGTTTTATTTGCCTACCTGGTGTCTTGTCCCAGAGTGCCTTTTGCAGAGGATGGGGGGATTGATACCAATCAGAAGGTCTGTCACTCTGAGAAGTGGCCATGTGGTTATTTCTGCTTCACTGCTGTTCTCAATAGAGCAGCTCTAAACTGCAGAGGAGCTTTTTGCTGTGGGCAGACCCTTACCCTCAGCATTTCTCTTTCTGCAGAGCTGGGACCTTGTGCAACAGACACAGAACTACCTGAAGCTGCTGATCTCCATCATCAATAGTGATGGTAAGGTGAACTCCTTGCTCCGAGCAGTCACTGTCCCGGGAAGAACAGCTGATGGTATTAGTGCCACTGTGGATCAGCTCCCAAATACAAGAGTCACTTTACAGAGAGCTTCACTTCTCTCCCTTCAAAACAGGCTGATGGTCCTACAGTCTCAGGGCCCTCGCTTCCCCCTTAGAGAGGGACTTGCTGATTCCTTGAAAATCCTCTCCTCCCAAGAAGGAGAAGGGGTATCTGAAAACTTAACCTGTTCTTTTACTACTTTAAACCTGAAGAGAAGAAACATTGGTTCCTCTCCTTGTTGACTCTTACTCTTGTTTTGCTGAACACTTATGTTTTGTCCCTCCAACACAGGGTCTCATCTGGTGCCTGTTTAAGAGCATCTTCCACTCTCTTTCATCACAGCCATCCCAAATTTTTGTCTGTTGCCCTGTGTGGCATCCCGTTCCCTCTGGGCACTGTGTCTTTCTGCCCAGCACTGTTAGGTAGATGGAGCCATGGCTGGCTCTGCCATGATGGCCAGCTGCAGACTCTCCTACCATAGTTGTGTTGCAACGTGCTGCAGATTTTCTGGAGAGCATAGGAGTTCTCTTGTGTGTCCCTCTCCTCAACATGCAGTAGGAATTTTAGTGAGACTGAAAAAGTGTTCAGTTGGAGCAGATTTCTCACCAATTTTGGGATAGATTGTGATAGCGGGTTGCTACTGTGTAGATGTGTATTCTGGGTGGCAATGTAGTCAAGCTCATGACTTGGGGCAAAAGTGTGCTAGTAGCATTCATCTTACTTTTCTGGTCCTTTCATACTGGGAAGAGTTTGTCATGGATAGAAACTGACCTGGATTGCCCTGATGACTTGGTTGCCTGAGCAGCTGTCAGGACCAGGACAGCACATCAGCTGGTGCTGCTGATAACCCAGGACACTCTGAGCAATTTGTTGGCTGCTGTATTCAAGACAGAATGTTCTGGCTTGGTGGCTGAGCCTGGGCTCTGGGGATAAAGGGGAACTTGTCTTTACAGATTTGCCATAAAGAAGTCATTGCTCTCGTGGCAAGATTAATTTTGTTTGTTTTTCTTTCTACCCCTGCCTGGAGCAGATGACAGTGGGCTCCTGGTGCACTGTATATCTGGCTGGGATCGAACTCCTCTCTTCATCTCCTTACTGCGCCTCTCCTTATGGGCTGTGAGTACCTGGCTGACCTCCTCTGTTTCTGGGGGTGATTGTTTGGAGGGTGAGTGACTGTCAGCAGGAAGCACTGACGGAGCAGTTAGTGTTCCTACTGTTCCTTCAGACATGCTATCACAAGCAGGTAGAGGAAGCCGTGCATCTTGGATTACCATGACAGTTTTCATCAGATGATAAATTCCCAAGTTCCAGTCCCCAGAGCTGCTGCCTGAAGGCTGTTCTTGTTTGCTTTGCAGGATGGCCTGATCCACACATCCTTGGAGCCATCTGAAATTCTCTACCTGACAGTGGCCTATGACTGGTTTCTCTTTGGGTAGGCAAGATAAGTTTTACTGGGATGTGCAACCCTGCACAGCAGGAGAGAAGCCTTCAGGTGTCCACTTTGGTGCTTGCTCACAACCAAAGGTGGATACTTGGGCACCTCCCAATGAGCTGGGATCCAAAGGCTGATGCCTTTTTTTACCTCAGGGCACAGGCATCTAGCCATTCTTGACAGCTTGTCTTCTGCTGACTCTGGTGTGTGACTGAGCTTCCTTTGCTCTCTTTCCAGGCACATGTTAGTCGATCGACTCAGTAAAGGAGAAGAGGTGAGTGTTGGATCTGGGGCAGTGACTGAGCACTGCTTGGTCTTCTCAGATACTTGTTTATGGTAGGAGCATTCACTGCCTGCCTTTAGTATCAGTGGTGTGGCTGAACTCTAGAAAGATTGTTTAGGTGCTGAAAATACAAGGTAGAAGGCTTGCCCTGTCACTTCCTGATGCATAAGGTGGGGGACTGCTTTTCTCCCAGTTTTGTTGGGGATGTCAGTCATGCCAGTTTCCCTCCTGTGCCATTACTGTTGAAGCCTCAGGTGAAAGGGTGCTAGGACTTGCTGCTCAGCTCAGTGATGAGAAGGATGCTTAAGTTGTATGACTTTTTTGTGCTTGTCCCAAGTGCCAGCCTTCCTGCCTAGTTGCTGCATCTGTATGTGGCTTGCATGTCATCGTGGGCTCATGGAGCAGCTTGTGCTGATTTCAGTGTTTGTGTTTGGTGGGGTGTGTCTCTGGGTGCACAGATGGGTCTGGGAGGCAATTAAGATTAGTTGAACCATTTCTCTTCAAATCTTTCACTGCAACAGCCAAAAAGATTGCTCTGACTATAGTTGCAGTATAGTGCAATATCATTTTTGGATAGAAAGCAAGAGGTGGGGAGCGTATCTAACCCTATTGCTAATCTCCTGCTCCTCAAACTGTCTCCTCACTAGGGAATCCCCTGCCTTCAATCAGCTGAGCCAAGACCCTGGCCTATTTTCCATCTTTCAGAGGCACAGAATTCCTGTATTAGTATCATTCATCCCATTCATTCCTTTCCTGGAGTTCTTCTGGCTCAAGGCTGGCAGCTTTTCTCCTGGTGCCTGCTTGGCCATGGGTGCAGTCAGTGGCTGCAGTAGGAGAGGGGCTGCCTGGCTGCCTCTGGCATTCCCTGCTCCCCAGTTCTCCCAGAAGAAGGGCACAGCTCTGCATGACTGTGCAGGGATGGCAGAGGCACAGCAGGGTGAATGATGCAGAGCAGACTGGTGTGTGGCAGGGCATGAGCTTGGGGCCACCCATGCTGCAGGTACCTCGTGCTTCCAGATGTGGTACAGCTGTGGTGCCAACAGGGAGCACGCAGCTCTACCTCTACAAGTCCTGCTGGATTTGCCACTTGCCTGGGCATGTAAGCAGCTACTGGGGGCCATCTCTTTCCCATTCTGTACTGATGGCATAAGTGCCTGCCGTGTGCTTGTGGCATGTGTGCAAGGCATTGATAAGGAGACTTGTGCACATTCCTTTCTGAGCCTCCCCATGGCAGGGAGCAGAGGGTCGGTTTAACGTGGAAGAGAAGGCCTAGAATGGGGTGGTGGCAGCCCATGGCATACTGGAGGCTGGTAGCTGTAGATTTTCTGCTATCTGCTTCCTGCCAACGCCTCCCCACCAAGATAAGAGGCTGCATGGAGCCTCAGGTTCATTCCTGAACCACTCTCTCTCTCCCTTTGCTCAGATTTTCTTTTTCTGCTTCAATTTTCTGAAGCACATCACCTCTGAGGAGTTCTCTGCTCTGAAGTCACAGAGGTAAGGAGCCTGTGCTTGCTGCTGCATGGACTACAGAGCCAGGGAGCTTGTTAGTGCTGTTTCTTTGGGGAGATGGAAGCCCTGGTGTCCTGGCCCAGTTTTCTTTAATTTATTCTGCACTCTGAAGGCTGCAAAACGGGGCCGAGGCTTGTGAGGTGCCACGTTGTGCTCTGGAAAACTGTCCATGCTGAAATGTGCTCTCTGCTTAATGACTATCCGTGGCTGCTTTAGCACGGATGAAGCCAGAGATGTGTTCTCTGGCTCGAGCAGGCTGTGGCAGTGAGCTCTATCAGGCATTACTGGGGAAGAGGGTGGCTGGGTTTTAACAGACTACTCTGCATTAAACCCTTTCTTACTTCAGGGGGGACAGAAAGAAACAAAGCCCCACCCTGGAGGCTCTGAATAAGCACATTATGTGCAGGGATGCCTGTTGCCACCTTCTCACAATGTAGGGTGTGTATGTTGGGACTGTTAGGAGTCAGATACTGCACACTGGTCCATCCCCTCTGCCCCTGCACTGCTAATCCCCCACTACTCTGGTGGGCTGTGTGTGACAGAAACCTGACTTTGGCCAGCCTCCAGCCAGCCCTGAAATGTGCCTGAGGTAACTGTCTTTCCTTCCCCAGAAGGAAGAGTTTGCCACCTGGCTTCACCCTGGAAGAGATCTGCATGCTCAGTGAGTGCTGCTGCCAAGCATCAGTGTCCCTGGGTGCTGGTAATGGTTCATCACTTGGGGGCTTGGGTTCCCAACACCCACAGTGGATGTACTTCCCTTGGAGCCCCACAAGAACACAGCCCCAAGGCACAGGGCAAGCATATTGCCTAAAGGGAGAGAAAGTGAGTGACACCAAGCTGGTCTTCAGGTAGCTCTGTTTCCTTTTTTTTTCTAGAGCAGAAAGACCGAGGCAGCACCACAAGCCTGAGCAGTGATTTCTCCCTGGGGATGGAAAGTTCCCCTGGAGCAGCTGGGAGCTTCACGTATGAAGCAGTGGAGCTAATGCCAGCAGGAACACAAGCTCAGGCAACATGGTGAGGATATGACGACTTGGTGGGTTGAGGAACAAAAGGGGCAGGCTCTGGGCACAGTAGAAAAGAGGCGTATTGCTGAAGTGTCTTGCCATCTGGGTGTGCTCTCCGTAGTGTGGGTTCCTTACAGTAGGGGGAGGAATTTGGCTGTCAGAGGCTTTGCAGCAACTTGTACAACGGAGTTTCTGCACCGAAAACTGGAGACCACCCCGTGTTAAAGGCTGTCAGGCTTCTGCAGGGGTGCTCCTGAGTTTGTCCATTGATGAGAGTAAAGCAGCTTTGTTTCATTTTCACCAGTTTCACTGTGAAACTTCATCCAGAAAAGATTTCATTACTTTTGAAAGATGGCTCCAAACTCCCAGAAAAATTACACTTAGCAGCAGCCTCCCCAGGGAAAAGTGGAGACAGTTTAGCTGCCCTAAAATGTAGCTTAATCAGTTCATGGAAGAGATTATGCAGGCGAGTGTCTGCACTTAGTGTTAGGTAGATTGGATGGCAAAGAATCCCCTCTTAACTTTAGCCCCTCTAACAGCATCAGATGTGTGAGCTGAAAGCAGGTTCCTGCCCACAGTGCTGCTTAGAGATGCTTCTGGGGCAGAATACAAAATTCTCACTGCTCCTTGTTGATAGAGGGCCACATAAGACTTGCCTGGGGATGCAGGTGACTGTCTGGAAGTGGGGAAGGTGTCTGGCAACTCTGCTGCTCTAGGACAGGCATTGTACTTGCTTGTGGAGTTTCCAGTGCTGTTTGGGGATTTCAGAACTTTGCTGTAGGGTTGCCCCTCTCAGTTTAATTTTTCTCTCCTCTCCCTCAGCACATGTGAAGACACTATTTTATAGTGCAATTATGTTAAATTAAATCTGGGTTGTGCTGGAGGCAGTTGAAGTCCTCTGAGACTGAGCCTGCAGCCATGCTAGGGGCAGAAGCCTTTCTAAAGCGCATTGTGAGTCTGTAATTTAAAGTGCTGAAGAGGGCAAGAGAGAATCTTCCTGCAGAATCACAAAATGGAGATGAGGAGTCCAAAACCGTTTGCCGAGTGAGCACAGTGTCCTCTAACACACAGAACCTACCTATCCACAGCAAAGTGACTGCAGCAAGTAGAGGACAACTTTACACTTGCAGGGCTGCAGGGTAGTGGAAGCATTTATGTTGCTCTGAGTGCTCAGGACATATACAGACTTGAGTCTGCTGCAGAGAACCTACACATGATTTTCACAAGATGCGAAGTGACCAGCGCATGCTGGAAGAGAACTGTTGCACTCCTGTGGATCAGGGCTTGATGTTGTGCTGTTTTCTGTCTCTGGTTTGTTTTCATTTCTGCGGGAGACATCAGGCTGTATTGCATCTGACTGCTGCTCCACAGGGATGGTTTGGGCTGTGCTGTGGGGCATGAGCCTGGGAAAGGGGAAGGTTATGAGCCTTCCCATGAGTGCTCAACGAGGGGACTGGTCACAGGACTTGCTGCAGGGCAAGACCGTGGCTGTGTATTCTGGAGAATACATAGGGGCTTGCTACAAGCTAGACAAGCTGGGATGTGCATAGGAGGAATAGGGAGAGGAGGTGAAGTGCTTTCTTGTCCTGAAAACAGGTACCCTCAAGGTCCCTGTGCTGGGAGAGGTATTTGATTTTTAGCTGTACAAACCTGTTTCAGCAGGCTATGCTTGGAGATGTTGGCAGCTATGATAACATGAGATGAATAATGCTTGACAGAGGCTGTGGTGTGATGTTTGAGGGTGGACACCCTTCAAGAAATGAAGAGAAGATATGGCTCTTTCCACTCTATGAACCTGTCTTTAGCTGCACTTGCTGGCAGTGCTCAGGATCTCAGTTGAAGCTGTGAGATGCCCTTCCATGTTTCAGGAAGAATAATCTTTTCTCCTTGAATTCGTTTGCTTTAGACTTTTCTTTTTTACTTGTGTGCATGGGGAAGTCTTTGTCCACTTCAGTGTGGTCTTGGAAAGGAAAACATTCTTGGGACTCTTCCAGACAGAAAACAAACAACTAAGAAAGAAAAAATGAACATGGAGTAGCAGTGGTGTGAATTCATCCCCAGTGTGTGTCTGTTTGACATGTAACTGGATGGTACTGTGAGCTAAGACCCAGTGAAGCAATGGACAGTGAGCCATGACTGAGTCTGAATGTGCTGGCTAGGAAAGAAGCCAGTGCAGTTCTGGGCTGTCAGCACAGGCAGGGAGAGGACTGAAGTGCACCTACATGTGGAGTGACTGTCAGCACTGAGCACATGGCCAGAAGTGTGGTCAGTGGTGCCTGAAGGGAATCACTAAATGGGAAAACAACTCCGGTGGTGTGTCCCTGTCACTTGGTTCGCATGAACGCCCACCTGGGCTGATCCGCTCTGTGGAGTTGGAGCAGATTGAAATGGTCTTTCCCCGCTGGGAGGCCCCTTGCTCGAGGCATTTTTGCCGCTAGACTAAACAAAGCAATTGCTGTGTGTGTGTGGGCTGATGCATTCTCCCATCTCTGATTTCCAGGTCACGTGGATGGTGATCTATAAAAGAATGGGCTAAGATGGGCTGAGCTCAGTGTACCCCCCTCACTGAGCAGGGTGACTCATGATTCTTTGGGAGGGAGGAGGGCGGGTTAGGTGGGAACAAGAGCTTGTAGCTGCTGGGGTAAAATCTAGCCTGTGGTAGAAAGGCCTCCTAGTTGGAGTGTATAGAAAAGCCAGCTTTCTCACCCATGTCCTCCATCCCACAGGAGGAAAAGCTGTGCATCATCACCACAAGCCGTGCTCTGGAGCAGGGCACAGCAGTCTGAAGACAGGCTGTCTTCCACAGGGGTGGTTGAAGTCAAGTCCTCCAGCTCCTCCTCATCAACCCATTCTGATAACTTCCTAAGGATTGGAAGCAGCCCACTAGAAGTGCCCAGATCCAGGTGAGATGGGACAGAGCAGAGCATTTCTCAGCAAAATGAGCGTCTGGTAAAGGGAGTGCAGGACTGCACTTGTGTGGCTCTGGGAACACTGGAGCACATGCATTTTTATCTGTGAACAAGCCTTGGGAGGCCTGTTCCTCTCTAGCCTGACCTTGTCTGAAATGCATTAAAACACAATCACTCCTGCCTCAGCCCCTAGAGGAGCGAGGAGCTGTGCCTGTAACAGCTGTCTGCTCTGCCTGTCCTCAGCGCATGCCTCAACTCCATGAGCTCTGGCATCTCTGCATCCTGCATGCGTGGAGCTCACAGCACTTTCTCTGTCTAACACATCCACCGGGCTTTGAAATGGCCGTGGTGTTTGGGATAGGAAGCTTTTCAGACCAAGCAGACCTCTCTCTGCATCTATCCTGTCTCCCTTTCCACCTGCTGACTCTCCTGATGCTGCAGGTTGTAGAAAACTCTGGGTGCTGGTGGCAAGCAGAGGTAGGAGTGTGCTGGGAGCAATCTGCGAGCGCTGTGCCAGCGCAAAGGATTCCGCCCGGAAGGCTGAGTGTTCCTGCTGGGGAATGGGGACCCTGGACCTGAGCCTAATCTCATGCCATAACAAAGGATATTCTGGCACCCTTCTGGAGTCTGATGCTGCGATAGGGCAGAGTCGAGCGGTGAGCTAAGCTGGGGAAGAAAGAACAGAGCCTGTGGAGCAAACACCGTGTGTTTAGGCCAACAGGGAATAAAGAGGCTCTTAGATAAAAGGTTGCTGTTAACAGCATCAAATGCTTGTGTAGTCTCTGCAGGTTTTCCGATGAGTCTTTTTCTAATGATTCCGAAACAGCCACCAGCCAAATTTTAGTACTCTCTCATCATATGGAAAATAAAATGACAAACAAGTAAAGCATTGAAAATTTATGAGACTTTAACAAGTTTCTTGATTTCAGAAAAAAAGCAGTGTCTGACAGTTTTCATAAATGATGCTAACTGTTCTCCCCAGGGAAAGTCACCAATAGGAAGGTTTTGAGTTGTTGCTGGGGCCCACCTCTGCATTCTCTGCAAGATGAAATGAATCTCCCAAGAAGAGAAGAAAGTACTGGAAAGAAAACAGCTCGTCTTGGAGCTGCTTTGTTCACAATGGTAGTGCCACAATTCCTGTGTGTGGTCTAATGCCATTCCCAAGGCCTCACAGACTGTTCAGTGCCGGACTGGTAGCAGGCTTGCAGCAGTGCTCTGGAAGAAGCAATTTATAATGCTTCAGCCAGAATCTGCTCTGCAAGAGCAAAGAGGAGAAACCCAGTAGGCAGAAGAGCACCATGGGAAGGGTTAAGGTCTGCCTTGTCAGACACTGACATGAGTTGCACTTTGTGTGGCCTGATCATGGTAATGGATGTCACAGTACCTTCAGTCACCACCCTCCACCACACTGAAGGAAAGGATGAGTCCCAGTTCAGGTGGAGAAGGAACGTATCTGTGGTAGAAGGAAGAGGTAAATTCTGCCCCTTCCCCTCATGAAAAATGGTGTGACTAAGATGGAAAAGCAGGAGCACAGAGATTGATCAGGATGCCAAAAATACCTTTACCCCTGCAGGGCTGCTGGCAGGTTAACACCCAAGCCTCTTAAGATGAAGAAACTACTGTACTTGACTTCTAATCCTCTGTTTGTGTGGCCATAGCAACAAAACACTTTTCTCAACTGCTGCTGCAATGGTTAAAATGGTTGCTTGTAAAATGCCAGCAGGCATTCTTCAGGTAGTTCAGGTCAACAGCCCATTCCAGGTGCTGGCAGGCAGGGAAGCTCTGGAGGGAACAGGAAGGCAAGTCAGCAGGAGAGATGAGCAGAGCCTGGGAGAAGAACTGGGCTGTCCTAAAAGAAGAGGCCACAATTGCCCAGTCAGACTGTCGGAACCAGGCCACTCTCTGCCCTCACCTCACCAGCCCATCCTGTGCATCCTCCTCTGATCCAGAGATCCTGGGTTCCTATAAATCCTGGGTTGTTTCTTGTTAGGCAAAGCAGTACAAAAGCAAATGCCTGTCAGTCTTTCTGGCAGTGGTAAGATCACATCTGCTAATGTGACACATGATACTGTGTAAACTGTTTGCAGAGAAAGACAAGGTGCTGCTTGTTCTGCAGGCACAGAGCTCTGGGTATGGCAGGCAGTGTTCCTCGAGCCAAACCCCCTGCATGTGAGGGGGTAACAGCTTGCAAACCATGTTTGCATTTGACACTAACAGTCTGAGCATCCCATGACACTGCAGAAAAAATTCTGTGTCAGGGATTTAGCATGTGTGTACATAGCACTAATGTGGATTAGCAGCTGGATAATCTTTGGTTGAATGTGCTTTTGCTAAGTCAATTAAACAAAACCCAAAGTACTGTGATCTGGAGAGTCAAGATCTGCAGGAGTTAAATCGCAGAGAATCTGCTTTGACCAACAGCCACAGAGAGCTCCCTTGTTTTATTTAAGGGCTGCAGGTGGCTCAGCTGTGGGTCTGGAGGTCCAGTGAGAACAAAACGAGACAGAAGCTGCTGCCCCTTGGCTTTGGGTGTTTTGTTGGTAGTGAGAAGACTGTGTGAGCACTGTGTGTCTTGTTCCTTGCAGCCACCTTGCTCAGGAGGTTTATCTGTGATGTGACAACTTGGGATAGTAACCACAGCAGGAGAGGAATTGTTTACAGGAACGTTTTCTGGAATTAACTGTACAACTGTGCCATCAACGGGCTTGTCGGCTGGCACATGACGTTCTGCAATCAGAGATGGCTGTGCTCACAGAGGACTGGCTGCTCAGGCACTATCACAGCCTGTAGATAACTGCCTGGGATTCAGCCAGGTCTCTCAGTACTTGGCAGAGAGCCGTATTCCGTGCCAACATTTCCTACACAAAGGTGGGAAGGGCTGCCCTTTACTCCAGGTTGCCACAGTCTGCCTGTGTGTACAGAACCTACTTAAATGCTTCAGTTTGAGGCACAGAACATATGCTGGCAAAGGAGCTGCTTCCCAAATAGTCCTAGGTGTGTAGAAATATATCAGGTGCGCGGGGGCAGCACGGGGCAGGATGAGAGCCTAGCTGTTGGCACTTGGCACCCATCTCAGTGACGTATTAGTAAAGGGAAGGATTCCTGACTGTTGCTCTGCCTCCGGTATTGGCTCTCATCTGGCAAGCGAGTGTCCATGTGCTCTGAAATGCTCTGCCTTATGCAGCATGTTGCATGGGAAGCACTGACCTAATTAAAAGGAACCATTCCAGGCTAGGAGCTGCCAGTTTATGGCCTGTGAGAGGTCCTTCCTTGTGTGAAGGAACAGCTTGCAGCTCATCTCTGTTTTGCTAATCTAATTTTGTTAATCTTGCACTTTTGAGGGAGTTTCTTCCCACTCACAGACCTGAAGAGGTGGGTGTGTGAAGCTCACTTCGATTCTTTTTCTGTCTGCCATTAGATGTCTCTGGCAGAGACTGTGACTTAAAGCCTTGCTGTGCCTCATCTCCTCTAACCATGTCAGCTTTGCTGTCATTGTCCAACTGCTTCCCCAGACCCTCCACGCTGCCCTCACAGTTAGCCAGCCTCTGCCATGGCTGTCATGTCTTGCAAACGTTGTTCTTACAGACTTGGAGTCTAGTCCTGGTGTCCCAGCAGCTCCAGCTTGCTCTGAGGGCATCACTGAAGCTCTTTTTTGGCCTCTGCAACAAGAGTTTACAAGGAACCTTCAGGGTAGAAATAACAGGAAGACTTTCACTTGTAGCATTGACTGGATTGCACCGGGGGTGCGGTCACCTTTTGTTCTCAAGCCAAGCTCAGCTTTTAAGACACTCTGGTGCTCTTGCAGTGCAAACACAAGATTTTCCATGCCCTGCCTTCCCAGCCTCAGCCCCTACTGTTTCTCAAGGCTGTGCAAGATGCTTGTTGACCGTGACACTTCCTCAGGAGTCTTCCTTGAGAAGGCTTTGGGGATAGAGGGGCAAGTCTGCCATGGTATGTTATCTCTGCTGGCTACACTCAGATCTCTGCCAGGAGAGAGATGACCTGGACTCATTCCAGAGTCAGTCAGTTTATTCAATTAATCGACAAGTGTTTATTTTGCTCCCTGGAGGCAAGACATGGGATTGGCTGCCTTGAACTACTAGACCCCAGTGTACTTAGGTTAGATGTAACTTTACTAAGAGTTTGCACAGGTGCTTGACAGGGTTGGGCAGCCCAGGAAGAGCTGGAAGGCTAGAGAGCCACTGAGAATCAGTCTTGTGGGAGATACATGATGGTTTTATCAGCCTGTCCAAGATTCAAAAGCTGACTTGATCCACCTCCAAGATGGAGGTAAGGTCAGTCTAATCTTAGCTGACAACCATGGAAGGTGACCAGCAGCCCAGGCCCTTCTCTTGCCCTCTTTAAGACCTTTGTTTCTGGAAGGCCACAAACCTGTCCTCTGTTCAGCACTCATTACTTTTATAGGAGAATCCCATCCCTGCCTACTTTCAGCCCAAGCCTGTTGCCTATAGACTCTTTAGTCCTTTAGCTCAATTTCTTGTCACCCTGTGTGACACTCCTGTTTTTCCTGTCTGGCTATGCTGTACTCTCAGGGAGGTGACATCCTCCTCTTCCCTCTGCACTGGAGCAGTATTTGTCCATGCTCCTCCCTGCCTTCCTGCACTGCTCCCAGCATGGCACTGAGCTCTCAGCCCAAACGTTCTGCCTGCTCTCCTTCACACTGACTTCCTCCACTTTATCTTCCAAAGGTAGGCAGAAGTGTAGATGTCACTGAACAGCTGCTCCCCGTCCCTCACAAATTTCATGCTTTCTAGGGAAGGTTATCCCTGTCTGATCTCCAGAAGATCTTAGAAAGAGTATATGCTGCACTTTTGCTTTCACTGAAATGCCCTTGTTCGTTCTTTGGCATTACACACCCGAGGAAAAATATTTTTTTACGAGAAGGGGTTCTCCCAGTACTCTGACCCTCACTCCTTGGCTCATTGAGCAGCCAAAGAACAAGAGCAGGTGAAGTTCTGCCCTTGCTGATTTCTGCTGTGATGCCCTTCCATAGCCTGAGCTGCCAGACAGGGGTGTTACCCACGAAGTGCAGCTGTGATGGGAAGCTGACATGCAGGGAGCTGTGACTCCTCTGCTTGCACAGCCAGCTCAGGACCATGTTTCAGACTGCTCAAACTTGGCTGTATTGATCAGATGAGTTAAATGGCAGGCACGGAATTAGATTGAGATTGCAAATAGGTTTCCTGCTGTGCATCTCTTCCCACCCTTGCCTTCCCGTCTCACTCAGGTCCTTCTTGCTGTGGGAGATCCTGTCTTTCTGGCTGTTCTCCTGGTCCCTTGGGGAGCAGCTGCAGTGCGCCACTGCTATTCTTAGCTGTGAAGACAGCATGCAAGTACCTGGCCCAGCAGAGCTGGAGCTGGTGCACTGCTCTCTGCCCAGCAGAACTCAGATAAATTATCCAGAAGATCTTGGTAGTGTGTAATTGAGCAGCTCTGCCACAGGCTGTGCTTCCAGCTATGTACACTCTGCTGTGCAGCAAGGCACAGTAATTGCTTGCTCCCTTGGAAGCCAAGAGCTCTGGGTTTGTCTCAAGTGATTGTGCCCTCTTCTCTGAGATTTTGGAGGGACAGCTCAGATTCACTTGACATGTTTCATGCTNTCACAGTGTCCTGCCGGTGAGCTGGAAGCGGGACGGGGGAGCGGGAGGGCGGCGGCTGGTCTCTGGGCAGGAGTGGGTGCGAAACGCACCGGGGTGCGCTGCCGGGGCTGCTCGCCGCGTCCCGCTACCCGCCGATCAGCCCCTGGCTCGGGGGGCTGTGGGCAGCGGGGCTTCCTCGCTGGCCGCGTAGCTCTCGGTGCCACAGCTTGTTCCCAGCGCTCCTGTGCCCTGCTGTCACCTATAGGGACGGGTCCTCTTCGCGGGGATCCCGGTGGATGCTGGCACCGGGCGCGGCTGCGTGGAAAGACCCGCTGCCCTCAGCCGGGGCTGGGGTGAGGGATGGCTCCGTGCGGGGCGATGCGTGTGGGACCTGGGTGATGACAGCGGGCTGGGGTGATGCCGCCGGGGCGCGGGGTGCCGGCGCTGGCGGCTGCTCGGCTCTGCCCAGCTCGGCGAGCCCGGTGCAAGGCAACGGAACCGGGAGCGGGGCAGCGATGGCGCTGGCGGGACGGGGGCTGCGGGAGAGGGGCTGCTTGATGCCCCGTCTTCTGGCGGGGGTCCACGGGGCAAGCGGCTGAGCCGATCTGCTGGCGGCTAAATATAGCCCGTCGGAGGTACGGCTGCCCGCGGCCAGAGGTCCCCCCGCCCGCAGGGACCGGCACCAGCGGCCCCTGGGCAGTAGCATCCCTGTGCCGAGGGGCTGGGCGCCCTGTGGCACGAAGTCCCCTGCCCGGGTGGGCGCCTCTAGCACATCTTGCAAACTCTGGGCCGAGCCAGGGGCTGCCGTACCCTCTGCCTGCGGCTGAGCCCCAGCCCTCACTGCCAGGCCCACGGACAGCAGGCAGAGAGGCTGCGGGGCCGGGCAGCTCCGGGCAGGGATCGGCCACCACACCTGGAGACAGCTCAGGGCAGGTGCAGCCTTCGGCTTCGCAGCCTCACGGCTCAGTCCTGTCCAGGGTGGGGCTCTCCTCTGGGCGGTGGGGAGCTGGTTTAGCCCTGCAGCCGCTGGCCGTGCCCCAGCCCACCCTGTGCTGGCACCTCGGGGGTGCGGGAAGTATCCCAGCAGAGCTGGTCGCAGCCCCCGGCACTTTCCGGTCTCACACCGTGCTCAGAACGACGATCAATCGCTCTGCCGGTAGCTGTGTCTGGGGGTGCCCACAGGCTGCCCGGCCTCTGCTTCAAGTGCCTCCTTTCTTCTCACTTCTGCACCCCGCCATTAGCCACGCTCCTGCTGCCGGGGCGCGGCGGGCACTCAGTCGGCGCCGGCGGCACCGGGGAAGGTTTCATCCTGTAAATGGGTTCCCTGTCATGTTCAATTATCATCAGCGCTGGAGATGCTGCTCGCCGCTCGCCCCACCGTTCCACCGAACCTTGCGGTGGAAGTCGGCGTGTCTGCCTGGAGTGCCGGGGCTCTTAGCCAAGGGTGCCAGCTTGGCCTTCTGGCGTGGTGCTGGCCGTCATCAGGGTGGTGGACATGGAGACCCGTTGCTGGGCCGGGTGGGTGGCACTCAGGGTGGCTCACACCCGGCTCTGTTCCTCCAGGAACCTGCTGGACCTGGACACCTTCTCCAAGTCTGACCCAGGTGGGTGGTGGGGCTGGGTGGGGGCACAGCATGGCACAGACACGGCACGGCACAGCAGCCTGGCTCTGCTCCTCTCTCCGCAGTGGTGGTCCTCTTTGTGCAGGGCTCAGGGAGCAGCGAGTGGAAGGAGGTGAGCATGGCCCCGCTCCTGGCTAATCCCTGGCTGGGTTAAACGAGCCCATATGGCCACCCGTGTCCACGCTAATGATCCCTCCCTGTCCACGCTAATGATCCTTCCCGCTGGCAGCGCTAATCCCCCACCGGGATTAGCGCCGAGGCAGCTGCGATGGGGAGGGGTTCTGGGGGGGGCCACCCTCACCCTTCTCCCTGCAGTTCGGACGCACCGAGGTGATCGACAACACCCTGAACCCCGACTTCGTCCGCAAATTCGTCCTCGACTACTACTTTGAGGAGAAGCAAAACCTTCGCTTCGATGTGTGAGTAGGGTGGCCAGGGAAGGGCCTGGCTCCACTCAGGGTGGAACCAAGCACTGAGTCAGTAATAAATAAGGATAATAAGTAAGAAAAATAGNATCAAACAATTATCCTCCCTTGGCTATTTATCCTGTCTTAATAGATGTTTTGTCACCTGGTTTCTGACATAGTCCTTTCTTCCAACACAGAAATTAAATGTTAGGTGTTGGAGGGAGGTGCTCTGGGCACATCTTGAGTGTTGGCTCTGTACAGAGTTGGTGGGAATGCCTCCAGAGTGATCTGCTTTCTAACTGTTGCTGGGACAAGGATCTCTAAGTCTTTCTTAGCACTAACCAAGTCACAACTTTGATTTGCTCTGCTGCCCTGGGATGTGCTAACAGCTACAACAACCAACGGGGGAATGTCCCTTGTACAGCACAACATCCACGTCTGTGAGCGATTCAGGGCAGGACGTGCTGTCGTATCTCACTAATGGGTTTCTCAGTTCTGCATGGCCATCTGCTTCTTGCTGGCTCTCTCCTGTCTGGCTCCCAGTGTGCTCCTGCTGTTTTGTCAGCCCCAGCCAGCTTGACTCTCCCTTCATTTTCAAAGGAAATGCTTGGCCTGGGGCCCAGCCAGAGCTGCATGTTGCACCCTGGTCCCTGAGCGTGAACATTGCTGGCACAGGCACTGCTGGCCATGGGCCCGGCAGGTCCCTGGCACCAGCACCAGTGACAGGCATGTGGCTGAATGACCTGACTGATCGCGCCGTCTCCCTCTCTCTCTGCCCCAGATCAGCGGACCATTCTCTGCCCGGATCTTCTGTTTCCACAGACTTTGGCAGCTGGCAGATGGTGACAGGGTGTGGCAGTATTCGGGAGCAGGCAATCCTGAGCGCAGACGCCTCTCTCCCTTGCAGCTTCTCGGATGAGTTCCCTAGCCCTTGCCTGTAAGTGTCTCAAACGCAGGATCTCTCCTTGAGTCTCTTGTCTGGCTGCAGGCGCTGGAACTTTATCACCCTGGTGCTTTTGGAGAAGCCTGGGAGCCCATGACAAGCTGTTCCATCTTCTCTGCCTTGATGTTTTTCATCGCCAAACTCAGTCCCTGAGCACTCTTTGCTTATGCTGAACATGGAAACCGGCACTTTCTCTGATTAATGATGGGGGAGCACTTTGCTTTCTGTGGGAAGAAGAGGCTTTTCTCTCTTCCACGAAGATGCTGTACTTGGGCACAATTGAGTGCATTTGAAAATGCATGTTTGTCAGGACAGGACTGGTTACTCAGATTTTCTGGCTTTTGGATTTTCCTCACGTACATCTCCTCACCGAGGTCAAATGCTTGCAGTAAGAAAAGGGCTTTCCTTCTGTAGCCCTGATTTTCTCTGGCCTTGCACAGCATCATTTGCAGGTGCTGCGTGTGGCCAGCACAGAGCCACAGAGATCCTGCATCCTGCCACGTCCTGCCATGTGAAATGGCTGGGAGGCAAATGTTCTTACCCAAATAGAAAGCCACCTCTGGATGTTTGAAAGACTGGAGATATGCTTTAATTGCTGTTAGAGGAGAACCTTTGCTTGTGCCTTCAGGCTGCAAAATCTCCATCCAGAAACTGAAATGGCAGATCAGGGGCTGCTGCTAGCAAGCAGTGCAAGAGCTGCGCTGCCAGACACTCAGCCCCTGGCCAAGAGCTGAGTACATGATTTGGAGGCAGAGGGCAAGTGACATGAAACCCAACATCTCTTGTGAGACAGGCTGGCTGCCCTGGCTCTCTGTCTTGTGTGGCTGCGTGCTGTGCTGCTGAACAGAGCAGAGAAGCTGCCCTGAAGTTATGGTGAAGCTACAAGACCCATGAATTGACAGATCAGAAAATCACGAGATGTCGGACATGGCCTGACTGGGATTTGCACGCCTCCTTTCCTGAGGATATGCTAAGCTGCTCCTGCAGTTAGTTTGGAGATGGGCAAGGGAGCAAAAGGGACTGAAGGATGGGCATCTGAATAGTGACTGCTTTACTGTGCCCCAAGCCTGGTTGTGCTTGGTGGCTGCTGATCAGTAGCAAGTTGTTGCTGTCCTTGGAGTTGGATCCAATGTCAGAATAGGGAATTCAGTAGAGAAATGTGAATCAAAGTTGAGAGGCCTTAGGCTCATGTGATTTGGAGGGTGGCTGCCTGGGGCTGCAGGTTCAAAATTAGAGGAACAGTGGTGGTGCTTCTCCTGTGGGTGTCCTCTGCCCTGTTCAGCTATTCACTAGAGCTGTGGGGTGCTTGGGGTCTGGGGACTACACAACTGCAGGTGCTGGCACCAGCCACTGTGTGGAAGGGACAAAGTTCCCAGAAATGATGTGTGGAGCTTAAACTGGGGCCTCTACCCTCTCTCTGCACTGCATCAGCCCTGTTTGCTCAGGACCACATTGTGGTGTTATCCCATTTTTTCTCAGCCTGGCACAGTTGATTTTTTTAAAAATTCCATTTAAGTTCCCACTTTGCATCTCCGCTGGCAGCAGCTCGATGAAGGTACGCTTTTCACAGCCTACTTGTGCTTGTGTGGGGCTTGTCAGGGCTTACTTCGAGCTGGGGCTTTGACAGCCTCCTCTCATCCCGCACCCCAAGCTGCAGGCGAGCGGGCAGGCTGTAGGAAGTGTAGCGGGGCAGAGTGCTGTGGATTTGGCAAGGAAGCACGACCTGCCTCCGCGGTGAGCTGCTCAGGGTCTGCCGGCGCAGCCGGTCTGCAGGGCTTGGTGTGGAGCGGTGGCCGGCTGCTTGACCCTGTGCCTTAGAGTATCATGTGCCATGAAAGAACCCCAAAAATCCAAATGCAATCTGCCCTGTAAAGAAGTGTGAGAGCCACAAGACACAGGACCTAACTGCTGCACGCCCTCGCTTACCTCTGCGCGTGACATCTAAGATCACTGCACTCGGGTGCAAGTAAGTCCTGCCTTCATGGAGCTTATTTTTGATGCTAGCAGGTTTTCGAGTTCCACATCCTAATTAGGTTGCCAAAAAAGCATCTTTTTAATGTGTTTAGATATGTTGTTGCCTCTTTTTTGCCCTCTGGCTTCTCTTTATTATCAGACACAGTAAACAGCGGCCTGGTTGGCTGCCTCGGCATCGCTTGCTGTTTATAGGCCTCCCACCATATCCTCTTGCTGCTGTTTCCGGACCGAAGCTGTTGGCTGTGGGTGGTTAACACTTCCATTCAGATGAGCTGTGCCAATTTATAGCCAGCCCAGGCGCTGGAGAGATTAAAGAGAATTTTTTATGGGGAGGGTTTGCGCTGTGCCCTTGGAGTGACCTTTGAGGAATGTCTTAATCTCTCTGGGAACCACTGGCATGTTGCAGAGGCACCAGAGCAAGGACCATTTTAGGCTGGAGCACTTGGAACAGCTGCCTCTGAGCCCCAGTCTTGCTTTCCTCTGCTCCCTCAGCTGAAATCTTGCCTTCCCTCTGCTGTCTTCTCCCCCTGCCCCTAACCAGGTGTGTGAATCAGCTGGAGAGGAGAGCAGGTCCCATGGGAAACCGTGTCCTAATCTGCTCCAGCTTGCTGAGAGCAGCCGTGCCAGGGAGCAGAAGTAAAGCACCGCTCAGCTCTCCTCTTCCTACAGCTGTGGCATTCCTTGGGGCTTTTGTCACCTTTTCTGCTCCTTCTCGTGCCCTCTTCCCCAGAGCTGTCTGTGTTGCCACAACAATGAGTCTGGGGCTGGTGGAAGGGAAGGATGATCACAAATAGGTCGGAAGGAACTGTCTGGGTATGGCACATGTGGACAGGCTCCAGCTGGGAACACTGTGCGAGGACAGGAGGGAGCTGGTGCAGTGGCTGACATCAGCAACCACTGGGCCAAAGCACCACTTTACGCATGAACCGTGGCTTTGTGAGCACCATGGTGGTGGGAGAAACTGGGGAGAGACGTGTGTGAAAAAGGAGACCCCCAGGGGAGCAGGAGGCTGCAAGTGGTTCAGTGGGTTGGGTTGGATGAGGAGGCAGTGGCACCAATGCTGTGGATGGAGCCTTTTGGGGCTGGCACAGCTTCAGCCACTGCAAGCTGGTTGAGGACTATGGATCTGCTGGTGCTGCGGACAGAGATCCAGCCTTGCTGGCAGCCCTATGTCAGGAGTAAGAGCTGGGAAGGGGAGAAGGATTGCTGCAGTCACTGACTTCCCCTTCTCTCTCCTAGGCTGATGTCAGCAAGCGACCGTGAGTCCCGGCTGGAAGAAGTGCGTTCTGCCTTTCTGGCCAGCTACAGCCGGACCATCGGCCTGAGGGCAGTGCCCCCTAGCCCCTCAGGGGCCATCGGTGGCCTCCTCGAGCAGTTTGCGCGGGGTGTGGGACTGAGAGGCAGCAGCACCCTCTGAACACAGCGTTCCCGGACCACTACCTGGAAAACCGGGACTGGCGAGTCCCCCAGCAGAGTCCTTTGACCCCCTTCTTGGTGCCAGCACCTGCTGCACCCGGTGCCCGCCGCCAGCCCCCCCTGCCTGGGGCTGTGGGGGTGCGGAGGCTTTGGCGAGGCTCTGCAGTAAATGACCCGAGCTGTGCCCTCTTCTGCCTCCTCTCTGGGCTGCGGGCGGGGAGCGGTGGGTGGGAGCCGCACTGCCGGGGGCGCCGAATAGCCCGGCCCACGCTCCGGGAGCGCTGGCACTGAAATAACATCGAGCCGGGACCGGGGGGGAAGGAGGGGGGGCTGAGACCCCTCTACCCCGGGCTGGGGAACGGAGCTGAAGCCACAGCCCCGGGCGGGACGTCCCGGTGGGGCCGGGCCGGGAGTTGGAGCCGAGCCCCCTGGCGCCCGGGGAGGCGGTGCCGAAGGGAAGGGGCCGTCGTGCCCAAGATGTGCTGTGCCCGTGCTGTCCTTCTGCCAGGCCGTGCCCGAGCTGTGCGGGGCCGTGCCCGTGTCTGTGTTGTGCCCAAGCCGGGCCGTGCCCGTGCCGTACCCGCCCCCGGGCGCGCCTCCTTAGCGGCGCGGGAGGAGGCGGCGCGGAGCATCGTCGGCACCNGGGGAGGCGGTGCCGAAGGGAAGGGGCCGTCGTGCCCAAGATGTGCTGTGCCCGTGCTGTCCTTCTGCCAGGCCGTGCCCGAGCTGTGCGGGGCCGTGCCCGTGTCTGTGTTGTGCCCAAGCCGGGCCGTGCCCGTGCCGTACCCGCCCCCGGGCGCGCCTCCTTAGCGGCGCGGGAGGAGGCGGCGCGGAGCATCGTCGGCACCCGGGCGGGGATGGCGGCTCCGGGAGCGCTGGAACCGGCGGCCGGCAGCGTGCC
>WEKX01024441.1:553985-574692 GCA_013390025.1 Pitta sordida
GGGCTGGGTGGGGGCACAGCATGGCACAGACACGGCACGGCACAGCAGCCTGGCTCTGCTCCTCTCTCTGCAGTGGTGGTCCTCTTTGTGCAGGGCTCAGGGAGCAGCGAGTGGAAGGAGGTGAGCATGGCCCCGCTCCTGGCTAATCCCTGGCTGGGTTAAACGAGCCCATATGGCCACCCGTGTCCACGCTAATGATCCCTCCCTGTCCACGCTAATGATCCTTCCCGCTGGCAGCGCTAATCCCCCACCGGGATTAGCGCCGAGGCAGCTGCGATGGGGAGGGGTTCTGGGGGGGGCCACCCTCACCCTTCTCCCTGCAGTTCGGACGCACCGAGGTGATCGACAACACCCTGAACCCCGACTTCGTCCGCAAATTCGTCCTCGACTACTACTTTGAGGAGAAGCAAAACCTTCGCTTCGATGTGTGAGTAGGGTGGCCAGGGAAGGGCCTGGCTCCACTCAGGGTGGAACCAAGCACTGAGTCAGTAATAAATAAGGATAATAAGTAAGAAAAATAAATAAGAATAGTAAATAAGGACACAGTGGTGAAAAGCCCAGACGGGTGGGGAAGAAGGGCTGTGTGCCGGGGCACCCCCGCAGGCACCAGCTCAGGGCTCTGCTCTCCCACACCAGCTACAACATGGACTCCAAGAGCTGCTCTGCTTTAAAGCAGGTGAGCACAGTCTGTGCTGGGGGGACATGTGGTGTGACACCCCGAGGTTGTGCCCTGTGTGGGTGCTGTCTTGGGGGAAGAGGTGCCCTCGGTGCACCCATGGAGGGCTCTAACTCACTTTCCATCTCTCCGTGCGCCATGGGAACTGGCAGAAGGTAGGTGCCCACCATGCACCAGCACTTACTGTGCCCTGGGAACCCAGCCCTCACGAGGTTGCCTGGTGGGGCAGGATGGGGCCAGAACACTCAATGAGGGGTGGTTTGGGGAGATGGGTGTAGGGTGGCCCAAGGGCTCCAGGACGGGTCCAGGGCATGTAGGGTTGTTCAGGGGGTGTGGAACAGAGTGGGTCCAAGGCTGTGGGGGAACAGAATGAGTGTAAGGCACATGGAATAAGCACCTGGGGTGGTTCTGGGAGTGCATGATGGGTTCTAGGCAGGGAGGTGGCTCTTGGGACACAGAGTGGATTCAGGACACTTGGGATGGCTCTGAGACAAATTGGTGGCTGGGAGGGTGAGGGGTGGATGTAGGTGGTGAGGAACTATGACAAAAGGCCATGGGGTCTCACAGTGCTGTGTTTGGGGCACAGGACTTCCTGGGACAGGCATTTGTGGCACTGGGGGAGGTGATCGGGTCCCAGCGGGGACGCCTGGAGAGACCCCTCACGTGAGTCACAGCCTGTGGTGAGATGAGGGGTCGATCCCATGCTGTGTTCCCACTACCTGATCCATGGGACTGCTCCCTGAGCATCCTGTGCTGGGGACTCTGGTCACACTGTCAAGCACCAGCTGTGGAACAAAAGCCCCAACCCTGACCCCACCTCTTGCCCCGGCCTGTCCTCCTTGTCCCCAAGCTGACCGGGTGCCTCTGGTCCCAGGGGTGTCCCAGGGAAGCGCTGCGGAACCATCCTGCTGCTGGCTGAGGAGCTGAGCAACTGCAGGGTGAGTGCCCACGTCCCAGTGAAGAGGGGGCTCCATGGTCCATTAGCATGGGTGGCTGCTGGTGCCAAGGGTGAGGAGAATGGCTGGCAGTGACAGTCCCTGTCCCCAGGACATTGTCACAATGCAACTGTGTGCAAACAAGCTGGACAAGAAGGACTTCTTTGGTAAATCTGACCCCTTCCTGGTCTTCTACCGCAGCAATGAGGATGGCACGTGAGTGCAGGGGCCTGGAAGGGTGGGCAGGGTGCTGGCATCACCAATAGACGCACCTCAACCCTGCCTTGTCCCCCAGCTTCACCATCTGCCATAAGACAGAGGTGGTGAAGAACACGCTGAACCCGGTGTGGCAGCCCTTCACCATCCCCGTGCGTGCCCTCTGCAATGGCGACTACGACCGGTATGGAAACAGGGACAGAGGGAGCTGTGGGGCCAGAGTAGGGTATGAGTTCTTTGTGGGTTCAGCTCCGCAGCACCAGGCAGCTCAGAATTGGGTCCCAACTGTTTTTTTTTTTTCTTTTTTGCAACCCAAATTACATAAAGGCATCCCCCTCCTTTCCAGAACCCCCACCATGACCCAAATTTCTCACTTCCCTCCTGGCAGAGCCGCAGGCCAGGCAGGCAGGGTAGCTCTGCTGGCAGCTGGCAAGGAGGCTGCTTGCTGCGGGGTGGGCCGTGGGGCTGGGTGTCCCCAAGTAGGGGTTGGAGGCACTGTGCCAGACAAGCTCGTGGTTCACCTACTGCCCACCTCTGCTTTCAGGACAGTGAAGATAGATGTGTACGACTGGGACCGGGATGGGAGGTAAGGCAGGAGACACTGCTGCTTCTTCCCAAGATGCCCCTCACTGGGATGCCTGGCTGTGCCGAACCCCCATTCCTCCTACAGCCACGATTTCATCGGCGAATTTGCCACCAGCTACCGGGAGCTCTCTCGAGCACAGAGCCAGTTCACAGTGTATGAGGTACGACTGTGAGTTGGGGTTGGGAGCAGGGGTCACTCCACCCTGAGACTGACCCACCCCGGTGCCCACAGGTGCTGAATCCCAGGAAAAAATGCAAGAAGAAGAAATATGTGAATTCTGGCACTGTGAGTGGGGCATTCCTGAGGCTTTTGCCTTTGTGGCTCGGGCTGCTCCACCTGCTGTGCCTGCCTGGGTCAGGGGACTATGGGTCTGACCCCCTGTGCCCACAGGTGACACTGCTTTCCTTCTCCGTTGAGTCTGAGTTCACTTTCGTTGACTACATCCGGGGCGGGTGAGTGGGGGGCCAGAAGCCCTGGCTCCTCGGGACCTGCCACCCATGGGTGAGGGTCTCGGGGCAAGGATGGGGGTGAAGAGGGGGCGGTGAGGCTGGGGAGGGGGTGCAGGATGGTGGCACTAGGCTATGAGGTGCTGGCTGGGGAAGGGAGAGCCCAGGCAATGGGTCTAGGCAGGGGAACACCCACACTGTGGGGCTGGAAGGTGGTATCCCCACGCCGTGGGGCTGGCAGCCTCCCTTGCTCTCCCCTCCAAGGACACAGCTGAATTTCACTGTTGCCATCGACTTCACGGCCTCAAACGGTGAGTGCAGCTGGTGTTTGGGGGGTACTCCTTGCTGTGGGGCTGGCCCTGGGGTGGGTGTGACTGGCACTGTGCCGCAGGGTTGCCGTCACAGCCCACCTCGCTGCACTATGCGAGCCCATACCAGCTGAGCGCCTACGCCCTGGCGCTGAAGGCAGTGGGGGAGATCATCCAGGACTACGACAGTGACAAGCTCTTCCCTGCCTACGGCTTCGGTGCCAAAGTCCCACCTGATGGCAAGATCTCCCACCAGTTTCCCCTGGTGCGCCCTCCCCATGGGGCAGGGCTGAGGACGTGGGACAGGGCTGGCCATGGGGTGCCCATAGCGGCTTGCAGGGGAGGGGAAGCACCCTGGCCACATCCTGCCCTGGCAGCCCACAGCCTGGGGCACTCTGGGAGCCATGGGGCCTCTTCAAGCGCCCATCCCTGTCCCCCAGAACAACAATGCAGAGAACCCCAGCTGTGCTGGTATTGAGGGTGTGCTGGAGTCCTACCTCCAGAGCCTGCGCACTGTCCAGCTCTATGGTCCTACCAACTTTGCCCCTGTCATCAACCAGGTGGCTGGGTGAGTGACAGGGGACCTCCTTTTTTCCATACCCAAATGCCATTGGTCCCATGGCAGAGGCAGCTGCCCCACACCAGTGGCGTGCTGGAGAGACCCCATCCCTTGTCCCCATAGGACAGCCGCCCAGGTGACGGATGGCTCACAGTACCATGTCCTCCTCATCATCACAGATGGCGTCATCTCCGACATGCTGCAGACCAAGGAAGCCATTGTCACTGTGAGTGCACTCTTTTTGTTGTGAGTTCACCCCACACTGGGTACTTCCACAGCTGACACCCTGCCTCTGCTCCATAGGCTTCCGCCTTACCCATGTCCATCATCATTGTGGGAGTGGGTCCAGCTGAGTTTGAGGGTGAGTTGGGACTTGGGGACACCAGGAAAGGGGAAGGGAAACATGGTCCCTTCATCCCTTCCTCCGGGATGCCAAAGGCATCCAAAAGGATGGTGTTTCCATCCCTGGTGTTCGCTCGTCTGAGCCTTGGTGACATCCGCTGTCACCCCCAGCCATGGAGGAGCTGGATGGTGACGAGGTACGGTTGTCTTCCCGGGGGCGCTTCGCCGAGAGGGACATTGTACAGGTAACACTGGCATTGAGCCCAGACCCACCATAACTGAGAGACGCTCAGCCCCCCTTGCTGACCCCCTGCAGCCACGGGGTTGTTTCCAACCGGGCTGCAAACCTCCTGCCCTCAAAGTTTGTGCCATTTCGGGATTATGTGGACGACTCGGGCAACCAGGTGCTGAGCATGGCCCGCCTGGCCAAGGATGTGCTGGCTGAGATCCCAGAGCAGCTGCTCTCCTACATGAAGACCCGTGACATCAAGCCTCGCCGGGCAGCCCCCGAGTAGCTCCTCCACAAGCCATGGGACCTGCTGGTGGGGCAATGATGTGTCACCTTCTGCCAGTGGCCAGGGTTTAGCCATGGACACATGGCCCCACAAGGGAGATAATCTACTGCTATGGTTGGTGGAAACAGTTGGTGAAAACGGGGCTGTGACTCTCTTCTGGCAGCGAGACCACAGTGCTGGACATCCCCGGCTGCCCTCTCCTCCCGCCAATGTCCAGCACACGGTGGGGCTGGCTCAGATGGTGCCAATCCTCAGCCACGGCAGCGCGGGCAGGGCCAGAGCACCTGGATCCGGGCCCCTGTGTGTGTGTGTGTGTGTTTGTGTGTGTGTGGGTGTGTGTCCCAGTTTGTCTGCGTGTATGTGTGTTTATGTTTGTGTCTGTGTCTATCTCTGGGTGTGTGTCCCAGGAGGGCAGCCTGGCGCCTCTCCCACGGGAAGGCTGACCCCGAATGTGCCGGGGGTCCCAGCCCTGTTTTTCCTCGGGCAGGGGTCTCACTCTGTTCCTGCCTGTCCCCCTTCCTGCCTGCAGCCCCGCTCCTGCCTGTGCCCCGCTCCTGCGGCCCTGCTGCCCCCGCCTGCCCCACGGGATGCCGGGACGGAGGGCAGGCGGGTCTGTACCGCGTTACCTGCTGTAAATAAACTGCTTAACCGGGTCTGCTGCCGTGCTGGAGCGGGGGGAACCGGGGGTACCGAGGGGGCCGGAGGGACAGGGGCGACCGGAGGACTCGGGGAATCCCGGGCGGGGGACGGGACGCGGGGGGNCCCGCCATGGGCGTAGACTTCGACGTGAAGACCTTCTGCCACAACCTGCGGGCCACCAAGCCGCCCTACGAGTGCCCGGTGGGCACCTGCCGCAAGATCTACAAGAGCTACAGCGGGATCGAGTACCACCTCTACCACTATGACCACGACAACCCGCCCCCGCCCCAGCACACCCCCCTGCGCAAGCACAAGAAGAAGGGGCGCCAGGCCCGCTCCGCCAACAAGCAGTCGCCCAGCCCCTCCGAGACCTCCCAGTCGCCCGGCCGAGAGGTGATGACTTACGCCCAGGCCCAGCGCATGGTGGAGGTGGACCTGCATGGCCGTGTCCACCGCATCAGCATCTTCGATAACCTCGATGTGGTGTCCGAGGACGAGGACGTTCCCGAGGAGGTGCCCGAGAATGGAAGCAATAAGGAGAACACGGAGACGCAGAGCGTCCCGCCCAAATCTGGCAAGCACAAGAACAAGGAGAAGCGCAAGGACTCCAACCACCATCACCACAACGCCTCGGCCAGCACCACCCCCAAGCTGCCCGAGGTGGTGTACCGAGAGCTGGAGCAGGACACCCCCGACGCCCCACCTCGTCCCACCTCGTACTACAGGTATTGTCCGTGGCTGGGGTGCAAGGAGGCTCCCAGACTCATGCCCTGAGTTTGGCGGTGGAACTGGCCCTGCTCTGTGCAGGCAGCTTGCCCACGGCTCATGGAAATGGCCTCTGACAGCCTCTCCCAGGTCCCATGGAGTTGGCTGTCCTGTGGCTTCTGTCCTGGGGCTCTGCCTGGCATCACATCCCAGTTGTGAGGGATCTGTGCATCTACAAAACTCTCAGTTCCTGCTTAGGTCATTGCCAGCAGTTTGATTGCCGTGCTCTTTCTTTGCTGGGACAGCACGTGCAGTCATAACAAAACCCAAATGTGTCCTTCTGCCTTCTGGTCTTTGGAGCTATGCTGGGATAGCTCCAGAGCCCCTCAGCACCAAGGTGTACTACCTGTAGGTCTGTTCATGGGCTTAATTCTTAATTGTCCTACAGTTGAAAGGTCTGGTGAGTGCAGTTGCCCAAGTCAATATCTCAAACAGGAATTAACACAGCCCCCCTCACCAGAATTAACAAAAAGTGGTGTCTCCATGCCTGGTTATTGTGTCTTGGTCATGGGGCTGCTGTCTCCAGAGCACTGGCACTTGCTGTCTGGCTTGTGCAGGCCCTAACCTTGCACTGATGAGTCTCCAAGGCCTGACCTTGTTCCTTAGACCAGAGATACAGTATTTTGTCTCCAGGGTGCTGCTGTCCTGCACTGCTCAGGGTGCAGCAGTGCTTCTGCACATTCCTGCGTTGTCCTTGTTTCTTTGTTTTGACTTACGGCTCTGCTGGAGTGTTTAAATGCTCCCTCAGCCACAGCCAAACCCTGGAGTTGGGATTCAGCAGCTCCAACCATGCTGAACATGCTCTCACTCTCCTGTGCTGTCCTTACAGGTACATTGAGAAGTCAGCAGAGGAGCTGGATGAGGAGGTAGAGTACGACATGGACGAGGAGGACTACATCTGGCTGGACATCATGAATGAGCGGCGGAAGAACGAAGGTGTGAGTCCTATTCCCCAGGAGATCTTTGAGTACCTGATGGACCGGCTAGAAAAGGAGTCATACTTTGAGAGCCACAACAAGGGGGACCCAAATGCCTTGGTGGACGAGGATGCTGTCTGCTGCATCTGCAACGACGGGGAGTGCCAGAACAGCAACGTCATCCTCTTCTGCGACATGTGCAACCTGGCTGTGCACCAGGAGTGCTATGGGGTGCCCTACATCCCCGAGGGACAGTGGCTCTGCAGACGGTGCCTGCAGTCACCCTCACGCGCTGTGGACTGTGCTCTCTGCCCAAACAAGGGGGGCGCCTTCAAGCAGACGGACGATGGGCGCTGGGCACACGTGGTCTGTGCCCTCTGGATCCCAGAGGTGTGCTTTGCCAACACCGTCTTCCTGGAGCCCATTGACAGCATTGAGCACATCCCTCCTGCACGCTGGAAGCTGACCTGTTACATTTGCAAGCAGCGTGGCTCCGGGGCGTGCATCCAGTGTCACAAAGCGAACTGCTACACTGCCTTCCATGTCACCTGTGCCCAGCAGGCCGGGCTGTACATGAAGATGGAGCCCGTCCGGGAGACAGGTGCCAATGGTACCTCCTTCAGCGTGCGCAAAACCGCCTACTGCGACATCCACACGCCACCGGGCTCCGTGCGCAGGCTGCCCGCCCTCTCCCACAGCGAGGGGGAAGAGGAGGACGAGGAGGAGGAGGAGGAAGGGAAGGGCTGGAGTTCTGAGAAAGTAAAAAAAGCAAAGGCCAAGTCTAGGATCAAGATGAAGAAAGCGCGGAAGATCCTGGCAGAGAAACGAGCTGCTGCGCCCGTGGTTTCCGTGCCATGCATCCCCCCACACAGGTATGACCTGCTGCCCTCCCTGGACTGAAGATAAATTTCACCTTCTGTCCGTGCCTCATGTCCTGCTTTCCACGTGGGCGTTGTCCTGTTCCTCTCCTTAGCTTTTTGCACAGGTGTTTCTCACTTTTTGTTGCAGAAGGCTGTGGTGCTTTCCTCTGGGAGTCCTGCAGAGGCCGGGCGATACGATGTGCTGCCCCACAAAGGTGTCTGGGCCCTTGGCGGGGCAGGAAATGGCTGTTGTTAGTTTAACAGCAGAGAATGAACTCGGCCAGATGTGTCAGGAAGCAGCTGGAGGTTCCCAGCGCTCCTTTCCTGTTGTGCTGATCTCAGGCACTGGAGTAAATCATGCAGGGAGGAGGGAATTGCTCTTCTTTTTGCTGTGGTCTGTTTTCTCCTGAGGCTGTGCCAGGCAAAGGACAGCAGTGTGGGAGCAAATCAGGCCTGGGAAACAGGCTAATTACAGGGGTTGTTTTGGCTCTGGAGCAGAGAGGTCTGGGATTGGGATCCCTGTGCCCTTCTGAGCACAGCTCATCCATCCCAGCAGCTATGTACCCTTGCTGGGCTGCCTCAGTGTTCTGTGCCAGGTGCAGCAGCAGCTGTGCTTCCTTGGCGCTGTCTGTCAGAGCAGGGCTGAGCGACTGCAGATGTTGAAACCCTCTGCACGGCTGCCTGCGAGGAGGGGTGGCTGGAGAGGACCAGGACTCCTGCCTGCCGAGGGGCACAGCAGTCTTGGGGCTGGCTCCACAGCACAAGGGCTGTTGGAAAGCTACTTGAACCCTTGCCAGAGGTTTTATTTCTGTCACATCACAACCCTGTGGGGGTGCAAACACCCTGTAGATACAGGTGCAACTGCTGTATGTCTTGATCTGGTTGGATTGTTGGGCAGGCACGGAAATCGCGAAACAAGAGCATCTAATAGCCTTGCCAGAATTTGTCAGTGTAGTTTATAACTCTGGGTGTCCTCAGCAGCATGTAAAAGCATGTAAGGGCATCTTAGGATGGTTTTGGATCTCACTGTCACCCTGCAGCAGGCATCATACAGCTGAAGCACAGATTGGGCAGTTTGTCCTCATGGTAGTGAGCCGCCCCTGTGTGGCTGAGCTCTCCTCCCCCTGGCGGGAGCTGTGCCAGCCCTGTGACTGCAGGACACCATTGAGACCCTCAGACCCTCACAACTACCTCCCTCTCTTGGAGGGGAGCACATGGAAGCCGTGGGCTGTGCTCTCTTAGCAACATTCTGGTGACCTGGGGAGGCAGGTCTCTGCCACAAGGCTGCTGGCTTTTCGTCATGGTCTGTTTGTGTCCCAGCCTTATGGTTTTGCTCACTCGGGGTTTGCTCCATAGCCAGAGACTTTTCTTATGTGTGGATACATTGGCAGGCAGTTTGTAGGCTCTTGCTGCTATCGTGCTTGCAGTGAAACCCACACTGAGCTAGAAGCTGTTAACCTCTCCCCAGGCCTTCCTGTTGGGATTAATTATTCTTCAAGGGCTGTTGCCAGAATGGCAAATGTCTTCCTGTGGGAGCTGTGCTTGGCTGGTGGCGGCACATGAGGCTGCTGTCCCCAGCCTCTTCAGCTGAGGCTGAGGCAGGTTAGGTCATCCCCTGGGAAGGGCTGTCCCTGTGAGATGTGGAGATGCTGGGAGTTTTTCCCTTCGTCTCCCCATAGCAGAGCATTTCTGTCCCGACTTTGCTGAATGAGGCTGTCCCAGGCCCTCCAGGCTTTCTTCTGTTGTAGGGAGTAAGAAATCCCATTTGTGATGTTTTGGGCTGTTCAGAGTAGTGTGCTGGTTTAGAAGTAAACTGGCAGGAGAAATGAACCCAATTTGGAGAGACCATAAAACAGAGCTACAATTTTACTAAAAAGATCACAATACATACAATGGCGCAAGATGACAAAGCCGCTTTGACCCACAAGAACTAAGTACAACCCAGCCCCCCTGGGGCAGGAACAGCACGGTGCTCCTGAGCCTCTGCCCCAGCACTTTGTGGTGCCCCTGGCTACAGGACAGAGGGAAAGGAGAACATCTTGTAGTTGGGATGATGGTTTGTTGAAGAAACGGTAGCAGTCTCCCCAAGAGTGGTAGCCACAGTCCTGCTGGAGTTCTGTTCCCTCTCTGGGTCCGATGAGAAAGGTTCTCCAGTCTCAAACTTCTAGGATTATACGTATATCCCCAGTACCTCCCCCAGGACAGGGAGTTCACAATGGTTGTTTTATCTCTGTGAGTCCTGGGATATTTGTGGATCCTTAGATGATGTGGACCAGTGTAACTGCCTATTGTGTCGGTGCAGCTGGGCCCATGAGCGGGGAGGACCCCTCCAGCTGGGTGTGGAGGTGCTAATGTCCCTCAGTATCTCAGTATCTGTTGTGGCCTGAGGTGCGAAGCTGCTGCCATTAACAGCCCATCAGGGATGACATAGAGGATGTAGAATACATAGTTTTGGTTAGAGTACCCTCATAGGATGGGAGCTCATACCTCCTGCTTTGCTCATACCTCTTCATGCTTTGCCAGGGTTTGAGTTTCTCTAGTAACATTTGACCTGGCCTTTTGTCACAGCAAGTGGCCCTCAGACACATAAATAAATTTTGGGGTAGCAGCATCGTAACACTCGCAATCTCAGCGACTGTGGGAGCTGCTAAAGGTCCAGCCCCTGATGTGGCTGTGTTGTACTCTGACCTGATACAGGCTTTGCCCCAGGCTTTTCCCAAAAGTTGAGAGGAGGTAGAAAGGAAAATTCTGTTATGGAGAGGCAAAGCTGAGTGTTTTCTGGCTGCTCTGTGTGACTTGGTGTTACAGAAATTCCTGACATGGGAAGGGGTGTTCCCAAGGAGCTTCTTAGCTGTTTTCAGGTTGCCTTGCTGCTACGTGCCCCCAGCCAGGGCTTCTCCTGTAGCAGCCAGGCTTGCCTTGTTGATGGGCTCTGTGGTTCCTCTCATTTCCTCAGGCTCAGTAAGATCACAAACCGTTTAACCATCCAGAGGAAGAGCCAGTTCATGCAGAGGCTGCACAGCTACTGGACTCTGAAGAGACAGTCCCGCAACGGGGTCCCCCTGCTCCGCCGCCTTCAGACACACTTGCAGTCACAGAGAAACTGTGACCAGGTAAGGGCTGCTTGCTGGGGGGCTGCAGGGAACCCTGGCTGTGTGCATGCTTCCTGCGCCTTTGGAGCTGTGGGCTTGGAGCCTGTGCTGCATGTGGTGCCTGCAGGTGCAGAAGGGAGCTCCAGGGGTATTCTCAGATGAGGAAAGGGCAGCCCCAGCTGCTTTTGCTGCTTCACCTCCTCCTCCGCTCTCGGCGTTCAGAGAATTGCCAGGCAGTGACGCTGCTGGCAGCCTGCCACAGGAAGGGAATCCTGCACTCTCCAGCTGCCACGCAGAAGGAAGCTCCTTTCTCGTGCCTGCGTTTAGCCGGTGGCAATGGCAAACCTGTCAGAAGTGGCTGTCGTATGAAGCCACTGTGTCAGCCAGTGTCGAGAGAGATGGCTGGGGATATCCAGAAACAATCTGGAAGGAACCAAGGCCTTGCTGCCAGTTTCTAATACTCCTCCAGGAGCGCTCCCTCTGGGTGCTGCTTCCAGCCCACTGTCTGCCTCAGCCTGTAGTCAGTGCTTCACAGATGTGAAGTCTCTGGTGCCAGAGAGGAAGACTTTTCTTCTGGCTCTCCTTCTGAGCACTAAATCTTTATTTCTGACCCCTTTGATGACTGTGACTGGACAGGGATTTCTCCTGCCTTTGGCCCCTCTCTTTTTTTTTTCTCTGGAAGAGAGTTGAAACTGCTTCTGCTTATCTTTTGGCTATGGCAGGATAAAATTTGGTGGGGCTTTTTGGTGCTCCAGAAGTGTAATCAACCAGAGCTGTGTTCCCTTTTGCCCTGTTGCACTTTGCTGGAGCTCAGAGCAGCAGTTTAAACCTCTTGGGCAGCTGCAGGCAGACAATGATTATGTTAGGAAGAGTATTTCCAGAAGTTCGGGATATCTGCCTCCTGGCACCCTAAGGGCTTGGTGACCAAGAGTCAAGTGTTTAGATCAGACTGTTCCTGCCTAGGTTACAACAAGGGAACCGGAACCTTTGCTGAACCAGCGGGTCAGGCTGGTTGCCTTTGCTAGGGAAGAGCCCCAGCACACAGTCAGGAAGGTGGAGATCGGAGCACATCTCTTATCAGCTCGTGGTCTCTGATGTTCCCACAGAGAGACACTGAGGATAAGAACTGGGCCCTGAAGGAGCAGCTGAAGTCATGGCAACGCCTCCGCCATGACCTCGAGCGCGCGCGCTTGCTGGTGGAGCTGATACGCAAGCGGGAGAAGCTCAAGAGAGAGACGGTAACGATTGTTTGCCCCTCCTTGGGGGAGCCGCTGGGGTGGGAATGAGTAGGGGTGCAACAGAGTGCTGTAGGTGTGTGCCGGGGTCCCCTTGTTTGTGCTGTGCCCTGTCCCAGCGGCTCTGAGCAAAGGTGGCTGCTCTGCAAGGCGCAGGTGGGATGTGCAGGTGCTGGAGCTGGTGTTAGACCTCTGCTCCCCAGAGATGGGGGTGAGGGGCCGTCCCTGCCCCTCAGTGAGGAAAGGAGAGAGGTTGCTGTCCTGCAGAGCTGCACTGCTGCTCCCTGGGGACAGTCCACATTGCCCCGCTGGTGGCAGGGGCTCAGCCCCACTCTGTTGCTCTGTTTCAGATCAAAGTGCAGCAGGTGGCACTGGAAATGCAGTTAACCCCCTTCCTCATCCTCCTCCGCAAGACGCTTGAGCAGCTGCAGGAGAAAGACACGGGCAACATCTTCAGCGAGCCGGTCCCTCTGTCTGAGGTAACAGAAATCTACGAAGTAAGAACCCCCTCCCCCAGATTTCTACTTCACTCAAACTGTCCCTTGCTTGTGCCAAGGGCTGCCCAGGGTGCACTGTGGTCCAGAAGCCCCTGGAGCAGCGTGGTGCTGGCTCTCACACCCCAGCACTGCTCACTCACCCAAGGGGGCGTGCAGCAGTGCTCCTCCTGAGTGAGCCAAATGCAGAACTGCCCAGCTGGTGCCAGCACTTGGCTCTTCCTCTGCATGTGTTGCTGGTGACACTCCAGGGTCTGTGAGCAGTTGTGGATTCCCACTGAGAAAGGCAGAATGCCAGCCCTTGGCAGTTGGTGTGCTCTTGCCTATCCTCTCACAAAGGGCTGTGCCAGGTGATGACTGAGCACACCACAGGGATGAGTTTGACCCCCAGACTGTCACTGCTGTCGGTAGGGGAGATGATTCCTGAGACTCATCAACTCCCTGCTTGGGAATATGGGGAAAAGCCGTGGTGGCTCTGCACAGCGCTGGCAGTGGGTCAGCACAGAGGTGTCTCAGCAGAACTGTGGAGGAAGGCTGTGCTGTCCCACCTGCAGCCAGTGCTGCTGGCTCTGTTTTACTTACCTGCACTCACCCTCACCCATGGGGGCTGTGCTTACAGCTTCCTCCCAGGGAACACCATGTAGCACACTGGATCCCAGCTGTCTGCAGGCAGGAGAGGACGGGGTGCTGGCATGTGCACTGGAGCTGTAAAAACATTTCAGAGTGTGTATCCACAGGTTGAGCACAGCACATGGGCTGCCTAGTCCGGAGGCGTTACTGTTCCTCAAGCTGCAAAAGCAGATGGCATTCCCCGATGTACATTTGGGCACAGCACAGGAAGCGATACCTGATTCCTCTAACAACTGTTTTCTTGGAGCAGGTACTAACTGTGGCTTCCGGGCCCTTAGCTCTGGCTCTTTCCTCGTGCAGGTCCCTGACTACCTTGATCACATCAAGAAGCCGATGGATTTTCAGACAATGAAACAAAACCTGGAAGCCTATCGCTATCTGAACTTCGATGACTTTGAGGAGGATTTCAACCTGATTATCAACAACTGTTTGAAATACAATGCCAAAGACACAATCTTCTACCGGGCAGCCATCCGTCTGCGGGAGCAGGGAGGTGCCGTGCTCCGGCAGGCTCGCCGGCAGGCGGAGAAGATGGGCATTGACTTTGAGACTGGCATGCACTTCCCCCACTGCGTGACGGTGGAAGAGGCTCAGATCCAAGACATCGAGGATGGTGGGTAGTTGTCCCCTGTCCCAGGGTAGGAGGGCTACTTGGAGGTAAAGCCTGGGCAGAGTCAGGGCACCTGGGTGTCTGTTTGAGCTGCCTCCCCTGGGAAGTTCAGTTGGATGCTGGGCTGTATGACTTCACTCCCTAAAGAGGAGTAATGTTTCAGGATCCTTTTAACATTTTGTTTTTTCCTATTACAAGTCCCTTTTTTTTTTCCTGTTGTGTCCTTACTCCAGCTGATGATTAGCTGATTAGCGTGCTTTCTCCAGCAGCCTCAACTAGCTGGCTTCCCACAGGGCTCCTTCTCAAGTCTTTTAGGGTAAATTCCCTAAAGGGTTCACAGGTGTTTGGTGCCATGTCAGCTACTTCCCTCCTGCAGGGAATCTGGATTGCCTCAAGTCCTTTCAGGTAGAGGCGTTCCAACAAGTTCCTTATTTTTTTCATCCATCTGCTCCTCTTTGTTCCCCCAGAAGATGTGCGGCTGCTGCTTTCGGAGAATCAGAAGCACCTGCCCTTGGAGGAGCAGCTAAAGATCCTGCTGGAGCGGCTGGATGAGGTCAACGCTGGCAAGCAGAGCATAGGACGGTCCCGCCGGGCCAAGATGATCAAGAAGGAGATCACAGTCCTACGGCGGAAGCTCGCGCACCCGCGGGAGCTGGGCCGAGACGGGCTGGAGCGGCACAGCTCCTCTGCCAGGGGAGTCCTGCAGTCCCACAACCCCTGTGAGAAGGACCTGCAGACAGACAGTGCTGCAGAGGAGAGCAGCAGCCAGGAGACTGGCAAAGGTGATGCCCCTTCCAGAGCACTGTCAGTCTGGGGAGCAGTGCAGAGCTGCCTCTGGGGCTGAGGCCTCCCCTGGCTGCCCTGCCAGGTGCCTCTAGAGGCTGGAGGGCTGCATGGGCAGCTCCCCACACACCCCTCGTTCTTTACTCCTAGGTGTGAGTGGGGCAGGTGGGCTCGTGTGGGACAGTCCCTTATACACTATTCCCCTGTGGGGATTCCTTGGTTCCTGTAGCCTCTCCCATAGGTGTGGGTGCAGAGTATGATGTCTGTGCTTCCCCAGGCTCCCTCCCAGTGTGCCACTCTTAGGATGGCACCCACTGGGTAGTTCATAGTGAGTTGTGCCAGCCAAGCAGGGGATATTGGCAGCTGAAGGAGGCCATGTCCAATGTCTGGAACAGTCAGAGCCTGGCGTGTGTTTGTCCCTGGGGAGGGTTGGCGGGTTGCTGGTGTTCACAGCATGGTCAGTGCTCACCTGGTGAGCTCATCTCCTGGTCAGTCAAGGAACTGGATGTTGTTCCAGAAACTGAGAGTCCCAGCTGTGTGGTGTGGGACATGAGATGGATTCTTTTCTGCTGCCAGGCCCTACCAGCTCAGCCACACTGGAGGGTTTCTCCAGGTGCTTTACAGAGCAGGCTGTCTCCAGTGTTGTGGACAAGCAAGGTTTATTCCTGCTTGCTTCCTAGTCTTGATTTTTATTTCTATGAGATCACTGCCTGGGAGGAAGGAGGACATCCCTGACTGCTGGATGGCCCTACGTTGATGTCCTCTTCTAGCTTTTACTGTCAGCAGACTGGATAGTCTGACCCTGAAGTCACCGGCGTGGCAACACATGGGGTGGAGGATCTTCCAGGATAATTTTCCCAAGAAATGAAGCTGTTTTCTTGATTGCACTGCCATGCAGTTCCTGCCAGCAGGGCTGCAGCTGACACCTTCTCCCTCTTCCAGGTCTGGGTCCCAATTCTTCTTCCACCCCAGCACATGAAGTTGGCAGGAGGACCTCAGTGCTCTTCTCTAAGAAGAACCCTAAAACTGCAGGGCCTCCAAAACGTCCAGGACGTCCCCCAAAGAATCGAGACAGCCAGATCACTCCCGGGCACGGGAACAGCCCCATTGGGCCCCCCCAGCTCCCAATAATGGGATCCTCCCAGCGGCAGAGGAAACGAGGCCGAAGCCCACGCCCCAGCTCCAGCTCGGACAGTGACAGTGACAAGTCCACAGAGGACACTCCCATGGGTGGGTGCAGCCAGGCAGCCATGGCCCTGCTGGCAGCCTGTGGCAGTGTCTGGTGTGGTAGTAATGCTCTTCTGATGGGTGTTTTGCAGACCTGCCAGCCAACGGTTTCAGCAGTGGGAACCAGCCTGTCAAGAAGAGCTTCCTGGTGTACCGCAACGACTGCAATCTTCCCCGGAGTAGCTCTGACTCGGAGTCCAGCAGCAGCAGCAGCAGCAGCGCTGCCTCAGACCGCACCAGGTACTGTCCCTGGCCCAGCTCTGGAGACACTGGTGCTGCCCCGGGTGTCAGTGGGCTACTCTTGGCCATGAGTTGCCAGATGAGGAGCCCATTTGGTGTTCCTTGTCTTTCACCCTTCTGCAGCCCGGGTGCTCCCAGCTAATCCCTAGAAATCTGCAGGGTTTGTGCCTTTTTTAATGTAAGGTGTGAGTGTGCACCAAAGGGCTAGCAGGGACCATGAAATGGGGAATTCCTTCTTGGCACAGCAGCTGCTCTGTCGCTGGCCCTCCTAGCAGCCAGCACCAGCAGGTTCCTGCCTGAGCCTCTGATTTGGAGCAGTGCACATCTTCTGCATCCTCCTGGGTGAAACTGGGTTGGGGTCTGGCTGGCACCCTGGCAGAAGCACCATCCCACCTTTCTGCCTGGTACCCCTGCCAAGTCCTTCTTGGTGTCGAGGCCAGCAGCTGAAGCCCACAAGCCCTGGTGTCCCACCAGACTGGACCTCTCAAAATCAGTTTCTGAAATCTTAACATGACTCCTACTGATAGCTCTGCTCCTTGTCTCCGCAGCACAACACCCTCCAAGCAGGGCAGAGGGAAACCCTCGTTCTCCCGTGTGAACTTCCCAGAAGACAGCAGTGAGGACACGTCGGGAACAGAAAACGAGTCCTACTCTGTGGGCACAGGACGAGGCGTAGGGCATGGCAGTAAGTACTGTGGCTGTGCAGCCACATGCCCAGCTGGCATTCACCTGGGGGGACACAGCTGACTCCTTTCTCCCCTCTCTTCTGGCACAGTGGTGCGCAAGGGCATGGGGCGCGGTGCAGGGTGGCTCTCTGAGGATGAGGATTCCTCCCTGGATGCCCTGGACCTCGTGTGGGCCAAGTGCCGGGGGTACCCCTCCTACCCAGCACTGGTAAGTGCTGCCTGTCATCGGCGCCTCTGAAATGTGTCCCCTTCCTGCAGTCTGGCCGTTGGGGTCTCCGTTCCCCTCTCAGCCCTCCCCCTGCTCTTTCTGCAGATCATTGACCCCAAGATGCCTCGGGAAGGCATGTTCCATCACGGTGTCCCCATCCCCGTGCCCCCCTTGGAGGTGCTAAAGCTGGGGGAGCAGATGACTCAGGAAGCGCGCGAGCACCTCTACCTTGTCCTCTTCTTCGACAACAAGCGCACTTGGTAAGGCCGGGGCGCCGGGGGCTTTGCGGGGGGGTTGTCCAGAGACGATTGTAACCCTCAAACGAGGTGGCCCCCTGCTTCCCGCAGGCAGTGGTTGCCCCGGACGAAGCTGGTGCCTCTGGGAGTGAACCAAGACCTGGACAAGGAGAAGATGCTGGAGGGCCGCAAGTCCAACATCCGCAAGTCGGTGCAGATCGCCTACCACCGTGCCATGCAGCACCGCAACAAGGTGCAGGGCGAGCAGAGCAGCGACTCCAGCGAGAGCGACTGAGCCGGGCCCCCGCCGGCCGCTCCCCCGCCGAATCTCAGGGCAAACGGGGTCCCGTGCAGCTGGCCTGNAGCTTTCGGTGAGCCAGCCCGGGGGTCCCGGCGTGCCCCGGCCCGGCCTTGCGCAACCCGGGCCGGCCCCGACGTGCCTGTGTGCGGCAGGTGGTGGGAGAGCAGCCCGGGGGCCTGGACGGGTGTGCTGGGGGAGCGCGTCTGGACACTGCGGCAGGACCGGGACCGGCTCTGGTACACCGTGTACGGCGAGGAGGAGGAGGACAAGGATGGGTGTCCCGCCAAAGCAGCGAAGCTGGACGGTGCAGAGACGGACCGGATCCTGCGCGACTACTTCCAGCTGGACGTGGGTCTGTCGGCCCTGTACCGCGCCTGGGAGGCGGCCGACCCCCTCTTTCGCAAGGTGGCCAAAGACTTCCCAGGTGAGGTGGCACCATGGGGTCATCAGAGATGAGCACAGCACCCGCCCGGCATCACCTGACTCGGTCCTGCCCACAGGGGTGCGAGTACTTCGGCAGGACCCCGTTGAGTGCCTCCTCTCCTTCATCTGCACCTCCAACAACCACATCTCCCGCATCACTGCCATGATTGAGCGCCTCTGCCAGGCCTTTGGCCCCCGGCTCTGCTGCATCGACACCCGGCCCTTCCATGCCTTCCCATCCCTCTCGGCACTCACAGGTCCACCATCACCCTGCCACTGCCACCCCATCATGGCCTCACCTGTGCCCACCCATGCCCCTCTGCTGTGTCCCCACAGGCACTGATGCTGAGGCCCAGCTGCGGGCACTGGGCTTCGGGTACCGGGCCAAGTTTATCAGCGGGAGCGCACGGGCCATCACCGAGGGCCTTGGTGCCGAGGGGCTGCTCCAGCTCCGCACTGCGCCCTACGTTGAGGCCAGGAAAGTGCTGTGTGCCCTGCCCGGCGTAGGTGCCAAGGTGGGTGCCAGGACAGGGGCGGGATGGGGAGTGGCGTCTAGCACCAGGGCCTGACACTGCTGCTGGTAGCAGGTGGCCGACTGCGTCTGCCTGTTGTCCCTGGACAAGGCGGAGGCAGTGCCAGTGGACACCCACGTCTGGCAAATCGCGCGGCAGCGCTATGGCATGGCACTGGGCAGCAGGAGCCTGACCCCCCGCACCTACCAGGAGATCGGTGAGGGCAGGACTGGGCCCTGGCATGGGACCTCAGGGATGGTGCCAGTGTAGCCCATGCTGGCACTTGCCCTCTCTCTGCAGGCGACTTCTTCCGGGGGCTGTGGGGCCCCCATGCTGGCTGGGCACAGGCAGTGAGTACCCCCCCTCCCAGACATCTTGGGGCTAAGCTCTCGCTCCCAGCCCTGGCCATGCCCGCCCCATCATCTCTCCCCCCTCCAGGTACTGTTCTGTGCTGACCTCCGCAAGGGCCAGGAGCCGGCCAGCAACCAGGATCAGGCTTGGGAGAGCCAAAGCCAGGACAAGCATGGAGATGGGCCGCCCTAGGGACACCCCAGGAGGGACAGTGGCTTGAGTAGGACACTGTGCCTGCTGCCAGCCTGAGATGCAGGGGTATGGCCCGTGCCTGGCCTGCCCTGCTGTGTGTGCGCAGGGAGCCACTGCTGTGGGCAGTGAGGCTCGGCGGAGGTAAGGGTTGCGTCCAGCCCTCCCAGGGCAGAGCTGAGCCAAGCACCTTTGGCCTCTTGCCTTTATTACAAGCAATAAAATAAAAACATTCATTTGGAAAATTCTCCTTGAACATGCTGGGGGTGGGGGTGTGGGACAGTGCCAGGCCAGGCGTGGACGGAGGGAGGGAAGGGATATGGGAAGGGGCCCGGGACCCAGCCCCAAGCTGGGAGGCTCCATGGGGTGCCCCTGCCCCAGTGCAGGGTTCTGCTGTGAGTCTGCAGTGAGGGCAGCCCCACACACCCAGGGCAAGCAGAGCAGGGTGCCCCGTCACTGTCCCCTCTGCTCCTGCACTGCAGGGCCCCCCCTCCCACACGGTGCCCATGTGAGGGCTGGGCCCCCTTGGTCCCTCCCTGATGTGGCTGTGTGGGGCTGTGCTCAGTCTGGAGTGAGTCGCTGACCTCTGCTCTGGGGTAGGCACCCACAGTCTGACCCTGGGGGAAGCAGCAGGGTGAGATCCTGGCAGCAGCCCCAGGGGGTGTGGGACAGGGATGGGGGGCTCAGGGCTCACCATTGCTGGTCCCCCCCACCAGCCGCTCACCAGGGCTGGTGGGAGTCGTCTGTCCAGGGACCTCCTGGCTGGTTCCCAACTGTAGTTTCCTCATGTGTCTCACCACAGCCGTGGCGTTGAAAGCTTGCTACCAACCCCACAGCATCTGTTACCTGGCACGGAGTGCCTAGGGGACCTCTGTGTCCCCCAGCACCCCACACTNCCGAATCTCAGGGCAAACGGGGTCCCGTGCAGCTGGCCTGCACCCACCGGGGGACAGGGACCGGGAGGGCTGGGGCCGGCCCCCCCGCCCCCCACTCTCCGGTTGGCGGTGCCCGCTGCCTCCAGCCCGCCCGCCGCTACCCGGACGCTGTTCCGGCCACGGCNACTCACCTTCCACTTGCTCTTTGCAAAGTTCTTCTTGATCTGCTCGCTCACTGACTGGTGGATGTTCTTGTCCAGGGCTGTGTCCCCGGCGATCCTGGAGCGAGACAGGGGTCAGCAGGGGCCCCATACCCCATGGCTACTGTGGGATGAGCCAGAGAAGGGGCAGACAGCAGCAGGTCACCCCTTACCAAGGATGCTGCAGGGCTTGCTCGCAGGTGAAACGCTTGCTGGGGTCCTTCTCCATCAGATGCTGGATGAAGTCCTTGGCTGTGTCAGGGCATGCAGCAGCTGTAAGTGTCTATGCCCACCACTGCCCTGAATACTGTGACACAACACCAGGCTCCCAGCCTTCACCACCCTGGTGGTCCCAGTTCACCTGAATCTGAGATGTCGTCCCAGTAGGGCGAGTCAAACTCATACTCTGCTCGCAGGATCTGCTCAAAGAGCTTGGCATCGTTCTCGTCATAGAAAGGGGGGTAGCCACAGAGCCTGGGGGTGCATTGGGAAAGAGGGATGCTGGCCCTGGGCAGCCCTGGAGGGCCAGACCCCAGGAGAGGAAGGCGTGGAAGGGAGGATACATACAGGATGTAAGCGATGACCCCGATGGACCAGCAATCCACTGCCTTGCTGTAAGGCTTCTGTGCCAGCACCTCAGGGGCTGTGGGG
>WEKX01024441.1:608723-647833 GCA_013390025.1 Pitta sordida
GGGTCGGCCCCTCACAGGGCATCTGCAACACCCGCCAGCACCCCCAGAGCCCCCCCAGCAGCAGCAGGGCCCCCACCACGCAGCCCAGTGCCTGCAGCCCCAGTGCAGCGGCGGGGCCCAGCCGGGGCGGCAGCAGGTCAGCGGTTCCCAGCACCGCGCCGTGCAGGGCGGCAACAGCCCCCAGCGCTGGCAGCCTCCGCAGCCGGGCTGGCAGCAGCCGGAGCTGTGCCAGGCGCTGGAGCCGCTGGAGCAGGAGGGCAAAGGCGGTGAGCAGCAGTGGGAAGGGGGCTGTGCTGAGCAGCAGCAGGGCCGAGGCGGGCAGGCGACTGCGTGCCCCGTAGGGATCCAGCAGCAGGAAGGTGGCCCGCAGCAGGCAGGCAGCCAGCAGCAGCCCGTGGGCCCCCACAGTGTGGGGCAGGTGTGGGGGCTGCAGGATGGCTGTCCCTGCCAGCCCGGCCAGGCATCCCAGCGCCAGCAGCAGGAAGACAGCAGCCAACCCATAGACATGGGCCTCCCAGGAGAAGCCCAGCTGGTGGTGCAGCTCAGCCCACCGCAGCCCAGTGCCATTGGCCCCTGGCGCTGGCGGGGCATGGCTGGGCTGTGGCTTCGATGATGGATTTTGGGGGGCTGGCTGCGGTGTCACACCTGCTCGGCGCCACGTGGCTGAGGGGGCTGTAGAGCTGGGGGCGGAGGGTTGTTTCTCCATGGTGCCTGCAGGCAAGAAGGAGGGGTACGGTCAGTGGGGAGTGGGGGGCTTGGTGGCATCCTGCAGCCCAGCTGCATCCCACACTGGGATGCATCAGCTGCAGCCCAGCAGGGCACGCTCTGTGCTAGCTGGGGATGTGCCCACCGGTGCCTCCCAGAGGTCTCTGTCAGGACTCGCAGCGTAGGGGATGGCATGTCCCTGCCGCGGTCATGTCCCCGACCCCCTGGGGAAGCCCCCACCCGCCGAGCATTTAGCAGTAATCCCTGCGGGCAGGAGTAGATTAGGGACGTCGCCAGGTGCAATCCTGATTGAAGGTGTCACTGTGTCCTGGCTGGGCAGCCCAAGATAGCTGCCAGCCCCCCCACCAGCCCTGACGCCCCATGGAAGGGCTCCCACAGCATCTGCAGAACAGATGGGCTTGGATGCAGCCCTGCATCACCTGAGTGCCTGGTCCCAAGTGTCCCCGTGGTGGGATGTGCTGTTGGCTGTGGGGTCACCTTCGTGGCATTTGGGACACTCACAGCACCCCGGACCTGCTGTGGGGAGCCGATGTCCTCCTCGGGCAGCATCCCTGTGAGAGAGAGCAGAGCAGGGTGCTGGCACCTGTGGGGGCTCGGTCCCCACCAAGGGGTCCCCCACATTGTGCTGGCTCCTACCTGTGCTGAGGTTGCCTGGGGTGGCAGTGCTGGAAGCAGGCAGAGGCATAGGGCTGGTACTGAGAACAGTCCCTGGGGTGGGCTGGGGTGCCCACTGCCCCGTCATCCCAGGGTCTGTGCGAGGGACTGCGTTGCCAGGGCTGGTGGCATTGTGGCTGAGTGGGGCCCTCCGGGTGCTGCGCTGGAGGGATGGGAATACCCTGGTCCAGGGCTCAGGCAGCCCCCAGGATGGGGCTGTGTGGGGCAGCCGTGGGGCAGAGCTGGCTAGAGCTGGGGAGGGGCTGGAGGTGCCTCCCGTGTTGCCCCAGCTGCCCACTGGCTGTGCAGAGCTGGGGCTGGTGTGGAGACCCTGGGTTGGCCCCATGCCTATGGGGTGGGAGACAGGGATAGTGCCCAGTGACACTGCCTGGCTGCTGGCTGGAGTGAGCTGTGCATCCTCAGGGAGGCCCAGAGCCACCATGGATGCCTTCACCACTGTCTGTCCCCGTGTGTGGGCATCTGCTGTCCCCATTTCCACTGCTGGCATGGGTTTCAGAGCAATGGTGGATATGGTTGGACGAGGGCTGGGGGTGACAGCGATCTCAGTGGCGCTCTGCCCTGACAAGGACAGGCCCTGCCCTGCCCAGGGTGGTCCTGTGTCCGTGGGCACCCCAGGGCCTGGTGTCCCCGGTGCAGAGCTGTGGTGCAGGGGACTACCCTGGCCTTCAGCCTCATGTCTTTGCCAGGTGACAAGCAGCTCCTCTGTCACAGCCAGGGCTGTGCTGCCATCCCTCCAGGCCGTCGTTGTGGTTTCCAGCTCCAGGGGTGCCTCTGTGCCATCCCCTGCCTGCGGCGGTGGGGACCAATGCACGAGGTTGTTGCCCCACCAGCGTTCGCTCCCGGAGGCCGCAACGCCGCTCGGGTCCCCTGATGCCTCCCAGGTGGCGGATGGGCCCGGCCACTGCTGTCCCCAGGCAGGGCTGTGCAAAGGGTCCCCGCCTAAGTGCAGCCCTGCCGCCAGCACTCCCTGGGCCCTGGCGAGGACCGCGGCGGCCAGGAGCATCCACCAGGTGACGAGCTGTGTTGCAGCCATGGTGAGTACCCGGCAGGCCCTGTGGGGATGGGGGGGTCTGGTGAGCCAGAAGCCGCGACAGCTGCCCGGGGAACTCGCGCAACCTGCCGTGCGGCCGCTATGCCCGTGGCCACCCACTGCCCAGGGAGAGAGCCAGCGGCTTGGCTGTCCCTTCCTGGGTAGCCCTGAGACCTGTTCCCAGCTGTCCCCGTCCCCGGTGGCCCCATTCCCAGTGTTTCCCTTCCCAGCGTCCTCGCTACGGGCGGTCCTTGGTACTTAGTGGCCCCGACCTCCAGCGACCCCAGTCTCCCTTTCATGGTGGCCCGTCCCCAGTGTCCCCTCCCCGGTGCTCCATTCCGGCCTTCCCTTCCCTGTGCTCCATCCCCGGTTCCTCTCCCGGTGTCACCTCCCCGGCTTCTCCATCCCCAGTGTCCTCTCCCGGTGTCCCCGCCGCGGCGGCCCAGCTCTGCCGCGCACCGTTCACCTTGGCGAGTCCTGGCAGCATCCCGGCGGGGATGCCCGGGCCGGTGCCNGGCACGGCCGGGGGTGCCGCGCCGGGACTGGGACCCGTGGGACCGGGACCGGGGCCAGGCGGGTCCGTGGGGCTCAGCTGGGGTGGACTCTCGGGGACGGGCCCCCCGTGGAGCGGGTCCTCCGGGACGTGGCTTCTGGAGGGACAGTTCCCCGTGGGACAGGACACGGTGGGGGGGCGGACGGGGGATGCTGTCCGTGGGGGAGGAAGGGTGGCCCGGAGAGGGCAATGCGGTGGCACCTCAGTGCGTGCTGTGGCCGAGGCTGGTCCCGAAGGCGCCAAGAAATAGGAGTGGGGGAAAGGGCGGCCGCACTCCCTGGCAGGGTCCTGGGGAAGGTCTGGGGGGTCCTTGCTGCCCCACTCCTGCCCCACAACTGCCTTGCCACGGGCATGCAATACCCTGACAGTCCCTGAGCTGTGGGACCCTGCCAAAGTACAGGCAATTAGTAGTTAATCTGCTTAATTGTCCGTCTGGAGAGCTGCTCTCCCTGCCGGGCTTGGGCTGGCATTGGCACGGCCGTGGTGCCACAAAAGTCGCACCAGCTCAGGGCTCTGTCCTGCACAGTGACACCTGCACTCCAGCTCCCCGCCTGCACCCCTGCTCCTCCCTGCCTGTACCTCATCAGTGCATGAGCCACCACAGCCTTGGCCCTGTTACCACCATTGCTCTTCTCTCACCGGGCCAGTGGGTCCATGTGGCACCTCAGGTCCCCATGGCAGTGCTGTGCTGGCAGCAGCACACAGTGCCCCCCCCTAGTCCTGCTTCTGTCACCTCTCCATTTCCCTCACATAGTGCCTGGCCTGAGCTCACCACCAGTGCATAGGGCATTTCTGGTCCCCAGTCTGCTCTTTTGTAGGGTTGGGAGGTTGTGGCAGACATCTGAGAGCAGGGTCCGGGAATCTGGGCAATGCTGGCACACTGGGGCCCACAAAGCAGGCAGGGCAGGCAGCTAGTCTGGATTAACGCTAGGGAGGCTGCTCAGGGGGAGAGTGAAGGTGATCCTGCATTGGAGTGGGCACTGCCAGCACTGGGCACCACGATGGCTTGATGGTCTCATCCTGGGGACAGAGTGGCTGCAGTGCTGAGTGTGGCAGCGGGGCCAGGGGGAGGGACCTGCTTGTGCCCTAGATACCACGTTTATTGGGGCACCTTCAGCACAAGGCAGGGGCGCAACAACCACCTCCACATCCCCTATGCTGTCAGAGGTTTCCTGCTCTGCCAAGTGACTCACTGGTAGATGAAAAGCTGAGCCCCCTGCCCCCTGCTGCCACAGCACTTGCCTGCTTCCTGCACACCCAGGGGTGCCAGGTGGTGGATGTGACCAGTGGCCCTGTGCCCATGGCCACCTGGGTATCACAGGCTTTTGACCACTGTCCTCCCCCTTCTCCTGGGCTCTCCACAACGAAAGCAGGACAAACCTCCAGTTTCAGAGAAAACTGCCCCGATTAAGCACCCTCAAACAGCCTGGAGGCCAACTTTGGTTGTTTCTTTGCATGTTTTATGGTGCTGCCCAATGCCCTTTGCAGTCCCCCTTGGCTGCCAGAGGAACCACCCTGGCACCTTCCTGGGGAGAAGAGTGGGATGAGACCCCCACAAACGCAGGCACTGGCACCTTCACAGAGACAAAGGCAAGGAGCCAGTGACAATGAGCTGGGAGTACAGGCTGGGAAGCAGGACCTGATCCATTGGGGTGTAAGGAAAGTGCCCGGGAAGTCTGCTGCCATGCAGCACACACACTTCTATTTTTGTCCAGGAAGGCTGGGAGTGGAGCTGCTACTGTCATAGCCATATTGGGACAAATACTCTTGTTGGCAGCTAAAATCCTGGAGGAGACCCTGAGTGGGAACAGGAGGGTGATATCCCAGGTCTTCATCCCATTCACCAGTGGAGTTGATTGACGTGGAGGACGCACTGCTGGGTGCTGTTGCTGTTACACCTCTGTCTCCAGGGGTTTTGTTTCGCGCTGTGTGCCAGCGTGTGCATGTGGCAGGGGGGTGCGGGGGTCCCCAGGGCAGCCCTGCATTGCACCCCACGGCACTGGTGCTCCATCTCGGGGTGCCAGGGAGCCAGTCCCTGCTCTGCCTGTGCACAGGGGCTTGCGGCACCTCCAGAGGTCCCTCCAAGCTCAGCCATGTGCTGCCGAGCTCCCTGTGTTGAGGCCGGGGGCTGCACAGAGACCTGCACTCGTCCCCGCTGGCCCCAAAATGCAGGGCATGGTGAGCCCCCCCGAGCAGGTTTTGCCCAGCGAAGGCTGTGATGGAGATGTTGGGGAGGCGGGGACATGAGGGCAATGTGAAATGAAGAGCCACTGCTGCCGGCAGCCGTCACTCAGCCCCTTTGCTGACCTGCGGGATCCCAAGGCTCTGGGGGCCCCCTTCCTGCGCTACCTTCTCCTGGCTAATTAACATGACTGGACCAATGTTGGACTGGAAGGGTGGAGGTTTCCTTCTTTAAAAACCAGAGAGGAGCTGAAGAAAGGAATCCTCTCAGTTCCATGACCCAGAGGAGTGTTAAACTAAGGAGCCAAGGAGCAGTCACCTGCTCTCACGCTGGAACAAGACTGTGCCAAACCCAACACAGAGACACTGGGCTTTGGTGAAAACACAAAGAGTTTATTAAAGCCAGGAAAAGGGAGCCCAGCTAGCCCCCTTGGGATGACAAAGCTGGATCATTTGGATTGGTGGCAACACCATAAATTTGGTTTTGTCAACAAAAAAAGGTTTTTGCTGGTAATATTTCAGATGAGAAATCTAACATCACACAAATGACTGAAGCAGTGGGAGCTGCAGACAGACAAAGCTGGGTACCCTGGAAAGAGCTGCTCTGTGGGAATCTGGGAATCAGGACAGCCCAACATGTCATGTGGTGGATTTGAGCGTTGTATCTTTTGGCCTCTGTTTGAGAACCACTGCCCTTGAAAGGGTGTATTGAAGAATTGCTTGATCAGCCAAGAGATACAAGATACAAAAAAAGTAGAAACAAAATAATTTCCTGACATTTCTGCAACCAAGAAATTTCAGCCTAAAAGGAGAAGAAATACAACAGTGGATGGACCTGAGGCACTGGGATTTGGTTTTCCTCAGCTAAACTGGTCCCTATTCAGAGTTCACAAACAACTCCTGGGACACATCTGAACCTCATCAAAATTAACCAGAACAACACCACTACTGCCTGCAGAACAAAAAATCTGAACTTTTACACAACAAACCAACATAGAGACTATGAGTGAGAAACAGAGTGCAGCCTCTGGCCACAGATATAGTATTACTACATAGGTCTAGTTGGAAAGTTTCCAGCAGATCTCAGCGCCAAATCTGACTGAGCTGCCCGTCTGTGCTCTGCCAGCTCTCTCCTCCCTAAGAATGTCTTGGCAGATTCCACAGGTGTGTAAATATGATGGTAACTGGAGCCCTTGGCATCTCTGCTGGGAGTGGGGAGGTAAGTAATACAGGGGAGAGCCCCTCTCAGACCCTGCATAGACCATTGCAGTATCTCAGACTGGACAACAACACTCTTGAGCATCCAGGTGTGAATCTTGCCTTTGATTAAGCAGGTAACACACCTGGAAGAATAAACTACAACTGAGATGGCCAAGCCTGCACTGAGGGCTCTGAACCTGATGCCTTCACTCAGAAGAATCACTATCAAACAGTAAAGAGCAACAATTTGTGTTCTTCTGAGCCAGGGGATTGGCAGGATGTGGTTTCTTGGAGCTTCCTGGGCTTTGGAGGCTGAAGTAGCTCGTCTGCTCTACATCTGTTGTGCTACACAGGGATAATATATTCCCTTCAGGAGAGGAATCCAAGAGATACCTTTTTACAGTGGAAACATTCACCCTTTTTTTAATTTCCAAACTTCTGTTTGCAAGTTGTTGTAGGTTTTCATCAGAGTATGACATTGGTGGAAAATTCTTTGCAAGCCCTGGCTGGGCGCTGCTGAGGATCTGCTGATGGGGAGCCGCAAAAATTGGGTCAGAGCTTTCTGAATTGAGATCAACCAAATATCTGGGAAAGTGATTTTTTCTGGAGCTTTCCAACTCAATAATCCCATTTGCCTTCCTCTGCTTCAGCCCACCATCAGCACATTGAGAGACCTCGCCTTTCCTCTTAGCAGGACACATTTTCTTCCTCCCTACTGCTTTATTCCAGGGGATCCTTCCTGGGCTCTGTTTTGCTTTGTTCCCCACTGCTGTCTTCTGCACCTTGTGGCCTGTGGACCTGTTGCTGTCTCTTCTCTGAGGTGTTACTCTCTGCACAGAATGGTGGCAAACTTGAGGCTGCTGCTGTGATGCTGTTCGGAGTTCAAACCCTCCAGTGCCTCTTCTGAACGCCTTCCTCAGCGGGGTTGGCAGACCCCCTTCCAGTGGTACAGGACAGTGTTTCTTCTGACTGCCCCCCAAAAAGCAACTGTCAGTCCAGCACATGCAAGGATGGGCAGCACAGCTCTGCGTCTCCAAGCTGTATTTCACCTCCTGCAAAGAGGTGTTTGCACTGCCACAGGCTGCTGTAGCAATGGGCCCAGCTTTGCCTCCTGGGGATGGGTTTAGGTCACCCTTAGATGTGCTATCCCCAGTGACCTGGTTCCTCCCAGGGGAGTTTCCAGGTTGCTCCCTCACTGTCACACAGGGGATATGACACTGGCCTGAGCCACTGCAAACCCCTCTGCCTTGGCAGCACAGCCAGCATGGGTGCTCTTCACCCAGGACACGGAGCTGGCACGGGCCTGGGGAGGTCTGGGAAGAGTTATCTGTCATGTGAGGGGGCAGTCTGGCACTAGGCAGAAGCTTGTGCTGCTCAGCTACGGCATTAGGGAGTTTCAGGAAGCCTAGTTCTTTATACAGCTTCAAGTGCTGTTCATTCAGCTTGGCTGGCAGTGACTCCAGACTCTCTTTCAGCATCTGGACACTGGATTTCATATCCAGAATCTCCATATCTTTCTGTGGAAGGAGGAAGTAGAGCAGAAGTAACAAGGAACACATGAAAAGGCATAATACATAATAAGAAAGTTTCAGCTACCATGTGTCATTTTGGTATTGACCCAAAGATCAGTAGTTTTCTATCTTCCTGTGTAATATGTATCCTCAAACTCTCCCACAAAAGTGAGAGGTTTGGGACTGGGGCATACACCCCTAAACCACCCTGTGCCCCCCATGCTGGTGTGACACATCCTTGCCAAAGGCAACTCCTGCAGCAGGGCCTTTGAGGAAAGACCTGTTCAGGAGGCCTCCAACAGTTCATTCTTGTGTCCCTGACACTCATCTGTTCTTTTTACATATCTTTTTTTTACATCTCTTTGTTTCCTCCCTGGGAAACACCCCGCTGAAGGGACGAGGTGCTGCATTTCTGTGAGGTGCTCTCCCCTCAGAGGCTTGCACAGCACCATCCCCACGTGAGGAAGCAGTGAGTGCTCCATCGTGGCCTGCCACAACAAGGCACTGTTGGACTCTTCTCCTGCTGACCAAGGCTTCATCAGAGCTTACAGCTCTGTCAGCCAGCGCTTGGGTAAGCATCCGTCAGTATCTGGCCTAGAATTAGCATTTTAATATGTCTTTCCTCCTGCATTATAACAGGAGCAGCCTTTATAATCCACCATTCGAAGGCAATTTAGTATTCAGTTAGTATTTTGAAGAAGTGGGAGAAATTCAAAATGAGGATTCAGAATAAAAGATTAATTTCTGCACTTACTGCTGCAAGTCTCCTCTCCATCTCCAGCAGTGCCTGCTCCATTTGGCTTTTATCTGTCAGAGCTTTCAGCACTGAGCCACAGTGACTTTGAACAGCATCTTCCACTAAACAGGGAAATCAATAAAAACCACATTTGGTCTTTCATTTGTAAATGTGAATAAAGTACTATCTATACTGCTGCTACTTCCCCCATGGCTTGGCATGAATCACCACAATGACTCTCCCGCGGCGATCTCCCCAAGCCCCGAGCGATGAACAATGGGGTGGATGTTTAATGCAAGGCACTTGAAATTTATAAGATGCCGCCCATAGGCCAAACTTCATTTACTGTGCTCTGTTAATGTGGCAGTTGGAGAGGAAAGCCTATGCAAAGCTGCACAACTTGGTAGGCCAAGGCTTAGTTGTCTGCCAGCTGCACAACAGGCAGAGCCAAGGCAGAGGGACCTCAGTGTACCTGCCCTCTCCCCCCCTCGGTATAACCAACTCTCTCCTGCAACCAGCTGGTGGTAAATGGAAGCTTGAACAGGATGGAGATGGGAGAGGTTAGTGGCTAAGAAGTGCAATCAGAGAAGCGGTATCAGAAGTGCACAGGAAGCTGATAACTGAAGGAAAACTGCTGGAAGAGATAGTGGGAAATGATGGAGTGTGCAAAGAACTGGAATTTCCATTAACTGGGCGCGGGAAGTGATGGGGTCAGAAACCACCTGAACAAGGAAGCTGCGCTCAGCCTTTGGTAGTGGGGCCCCAGCAGTGACCCATGGGGGGCACAGGCTCCCTGAGAGGGTTTTAACCTGGAGCAAGATGCTTTTGGCTTCAGTCAATCTTGCTGAAAATCTGTTAAATTCCAGGGATTTGTGTTATATGATTGGATAAGAATATAACTCCCCCCCTTGAAACTGCAATTACTCTTTTGGGAATCACTGCTGTGCCTACAGGGTAGGAGCACAGTTTGCAGTGTGTGTGGAGATGAAAATCCTGAGCAACCTTACAGGCCTGTCCTTTAAAATCATAAATTAAGGCAAAGAGAAAGAGCTGGGAAACAGCAGCAAAAAAGAGTGAAACGTGTCTGGTCTTTCCTATGAAGGGCACAGAAAGGTGTGTACAGATGGTGTGGCTGAGGTGGAATGTTGGCTGGCTGGGACAAAACAGGATCCAAAGCACTCCTACTAAAGCAAAGCACTGCCAAACCAACAGGCCAGGATAACTGAAAGCCTGGAGTCCCACATCAGCACTGCACACTTGAGAAAAATCCAAATAAGTAAAATCTGCATTTCAACAAGTGGCTACAAGAGCTCTGCAATTAATGAATCCTCTTTGGCTACAGATCCAAGGTGTTTGATTGACTGGGTGTCAGTGGAGCTGAGAGCCAGGCTGAAGCTACTCCTGCTCACCCAGTGTTTATCTCAGTTGTGCTCAGACTGCGGAGCCACAGGGCACTTGAGATCCCTTCTCCTCCTCCTGTTTTCATTAAGCTTGCAGACTTAATTATCTCAGTGAGCTGTGCCCTTCTGTCAAACTGTAGATGGAATTGATTAAGGAGTTAGAAACTACTATTAGGGAGAGGCAGGCAGAAAGTGATTGTACAGGTTTGATTCCATGAACAAACAGGGACATTTTAAAAAGGTACATTTGGGACGTAAAAAAAGGAAAGAAATCTGAGCAATTATGGCCTTAGTAGTTTGCTCTCATAGAGTGCAACGTTTTAGAACAGACTTTAAGGGGAGAAGTACTCAAAGACATGGAGGGAAATGGAATAAAATGGAACAAAACTGGAAAAGGTGGATTGTGTCAAGCTAATGTAATGCACTAGGACAAAGCAGGTGTCTTCTTAGACAAAGGAAACACAGCAGCCTTTCTGTAGATTCAAACAAAGCTTTTCAGTGGAAGTGGTTGTGTAATATGGAAAAAAAAAACCAAACAGAGAGCAAGGAAAAAAAATAAGGGGAAACTTAAAAAATAACCCTCAATTAAAGGGAAAATATCAGTTCTTGAGGTAGCATAAGGGTAGCATAAGGGGACGAGGCAGCTCTGGAAGGTGCTCCTCGAAGCCCGCTCATGAGCCAAACATGCCGAAAATCCTCCGTAGTCAACCGTGAGTGCAAAAGCCAGAGGGCTTTCCGGTAATTAGCCGGTGATACAAAGATACAAATAGCAGCCCCAGGGGCGATAAGTGAGACCGGGCAGTGTGGCGTGCGGCGGTGCGCAGGGTCTGACTGACACACCTGCTGTGCACCCCAGGGCGTCTGGAAGCCCGCACGAAAATGAGATTGGACTGAGACACGGGCAGAGAAAAGCTACAGGATAATTAAGTGCTTACATGGTAATCTTCGCTTATGAAAGGAGATTGAAAGTGTTTGTCTCATTCAGCCGCGCAAAGCAGAGGTGTGTGGAGGTGCTGCTCAGGGATGGGGCGCTGCAGCCAAGAGCTGCCTCCTGGTCCCGGGAAACCCATGCCAAGCTGTATTTTGACTTTGCCTTACTCCAAAGGAGCATTGCTTGGGCACAGTGCACATGGCTGTCATTTGGGAGGAGAAACCCACAGTTGCCTCATCCATGCCTCTTCCTCACACTCATTGAATTAACCCATCTCCAAGATTTGGGCTGGGAAGGGAATGTCTTCATTATTTCAGGATGCCCATCACCACATGGCTTTGCCTTGTTCTCTGTAGGAGCATGGCTGATTTCCAAGGATCATCTGCATGTATTTCAACTAATATGCTCTCTGCTGTTGTGAGCAATTTGATTGTAATTTTTAAGCTTTTAGTCTTTTGCTCTGATGGATTTAGACTGTTTTATAAACCTGGGAAGCTGTGATTGGCAGAATGGGTTTGTAATGGGGACACGAATGTTTGAGTAGCCTTTTAGAGTTTGCGTGTTCCTGGTTAGACTTGGGGGCTACCTGCAATCCGAGATCAGGTTTTTGGGGAGCCTGCCAGTCTACAAAGAGGAGGAAAGCAACAGTGACTAAAAGAGGAAGCTCTTTTCATGTCAGTTTATCACCTTCCATCTCTACATTGTGAAGATACAGGAAGGGCTGCATCCGCAAGCTTACCTCAGCTTGCTGCTCTTCTCCATACACTTAATTTTAGCTCAGAATTATTTTTAAAACGTTCTGTTTTCCCTAGTCTGTCTGTTCTTCTTCAACATACTATTCTCAGCCTAAAAATAGCCCTGCATCCACTGGGCTTGTGATCTGCACATATGTTTGACTCAGCACAGCATGCTGCAGGCAAGCAACCGGCAGCCAGCCTTTTGATTGCGTTTCGTTTGTATGTGTGGGAGTATTCTGCAGAAAAGAAACCTCAGTACAGAGGAGAGGCACTCTCCTTCCCTCCCTACTTCCATACTAGAGGAGTGTTCAGACTTGTCAAACAGTAATAAACAGAATAAAAATGGGTGTTACATAATAGAGACTTAAAACAAATGGGCATTGAGATAGCCAAAGTAGATCAGATCAACAAGCCAAATCCCTTGTCTTTGAAAATTATTAAGAATGTCTGCTACAGAGGAGGTTTTCTTCAAATAAACCCCGCAGCAGATAGTGATTGAATAACTTGATTGTAGAGGGAAATCATTCACTCGGTTAATGGGTGACTTATTCACAGACTTGGGCATCTCTTGAGGTAATTTAAACAAAGCAGTTTTTTTACAAACTGGAACATCACTGTGTTTTGATTTGCTGTACCACAGTCTTTGGATGCTGCTGGTTTACAGAAATAACATTTGGAATGTGAAATCTGGCATGAGATAAAAGGTTGTAAGGCCTCGGGGTAGGGCTGCCACCCTGTGCTGCAGAGGATTCCCTGCAAATCAGGCTGCACCCAGGTGCAGCTGCACTCCCAGCAGCTGAACACTACGGTGTGAGCAGCCAAGGGAGGGAGTGTCAGCCTCCCGGCCTAGGAATATTAAACAGCAACTGCTTCTGATGCCTATCTATCATCATCCATGCAGCTCATCCTGAGACTGGCACCCATGAAGAGCACTGTGTGTTCTCCCTGAGCAGCAACGGAGCTGTACCAGTGGGTGAGACAGCTGAGCTGTCACAGCTGTATCCTGCTTGGATATTCGTAGTCTGGGCAGTCAGTGGGAAGGTTTGTGCTGGCTTAGCCTAGGTCCCCTTCCACAGCACATCAGAGAGCACCTGCATCAGGGATGAGCTGCCCCTGATCTCACCTTGTGCTACAGCACACAGTGCTCCAAGCCCTGAACTGTGACAATGAGGGGCTTCAATATCCACCAGAAAAAACACACTTTCTCTCACCATCCATGCTGAGGTGTTTTGGAGTCTGGTTAAGTCCCTCACCTCCACAACTTTGTCAGTCAGTGCATGGCTAGTTAGCAGCTACATGGAGAAAACCTTTTGACTTTTCAATCCATACAGAACATAAGGTAGTGTGCACTGAGTGTTCACAGTGAAAAAGCTCAAATCCCACCATTCTAAACGCAGCGATTTGCCCTGGAAATCTTGCCAGCAACTGCAGGGCCTGGGGAGTCTGCAAACAAGTAATTTTGAAAACTGCCCACCAGGCATCAGATCTTGTCAGAGAATTGCATCAGCTGGTACCTCCATAAGCAACATATTGCACATTATTTTGTCACCCTTGCTGGCAGTGCATCAGAGGATGGCCTGTGGCATGCTGGCTGGGAGGATGCTGCTCATGTGCACTGAAACCAAGGTGGTGCAGAGGATATGGCTGTTGTGAGCTGTCACAGCTGGAAATACAAGATACCAGAACAGCAAATCAGTTCAGAGAGGGCTGAGCTGTGAAAATTGGGATTTGTATAAAAAAATAGATATCTTTGATGAAAGTGTGGGTATATAAATTAACACGAGAAGAATATGAAAATAAACAACTTACAGGAGCTGAAACCAGAAGGAAAGAGTAAATGATGAGTGTCCAAGTCAACCAGAGAAACTGTATATAAGGTGGAAGAACTGGGGCCACGGGATCTGCCTGCCACTTTACATCCCTGTGCACCACACACCAAGATGTGAGCAGGGCACAGAGCAGCTGTGCCTCTGGGGAAGCTGCTCAGGCAAATCTTGTCTCCTCTCCAGTGCCAGACACAGCTCCCTGCACTGTGTGCAAGCACATATGGACAAACACTCAAAAGAGAACATCTTTTAAAAAAATCTTCCCGCACAGAGCATGCCAGCCCAACAGCATTTGGAAATGCTTTGAAAATACATTTTGAAAAATATTTTCTGTTTTGTTCTCACCCAATGGCTATGCAGACTGTGCCAAATGTTTGCTACCCAGCCTGTAATAGTCCTTATGTGCTTTTAATGAAGACAGACTTGATTTCAAGTTCCACCTTTCTTTGTGTTTCAGAGCTATTGGAATCTCCTGGTGCATTAGCTCTCTTCATCTTCAGCATTCCTCTCCCACTGCCAATGATTCACCATGTCTCTGCCATGTCACCCACATCCCAAGGTGCAGCATCATCAGCCACTGTCATTTAGAGCTTTATCAGCTCTGAATTTAGCTCTTTATCACCTGGCTTTGGGAATTTTATACCTCTTTTTTCAAGGGAATTGCCTCAGTCGGGCACTAGTGCAGGTATTTATTTAGTGGGAACTTAATTACCCGTCACTGTGATACCAGTCAAATGACAGTGTTTATCAGCAATTAGCCAGTGACAGATGAACCTTCCAGAAATACAAAAAGAACAACATTGTGCAGCTTGTGATGATTTTCATTATACGTATATTCAACATTCTGCAGCATGATGCATTACAGAAAGTGCCAATTTTTCTTTACAATTGCTTTGAAAATCTAGCAGCAGGCACCTCTGGGAGGTTTCTCATTTCATTCAAGGCACATTTATTTAAAATGGATGTGGAGAAGAAACAGGACAGCTGAGTAAATGGTATGGAATGAAGAGGGGGAGTTGTGAACAATAGACTTGATTTTCAGTGCCATGACAACACTTTCTGTGCATAAGGTATGCAAAATTAGGCAAAGTCCTACTGCAGAGTGGACAAGTTGAGGCACTGAAGTGATTAGGAGATGGGAAAATGTGTAAACTTGTTGTGCTGGCCAAAGCAGACAGATTCTCTCTCGCATTAGGGTCCCACCAAGAGCACTTGCCAAGCACAGCAAAGGAGTGCTCTTAGTAGAACAAGATGGGTATTTCAAAAGTACAGGCTATCACAGCCTCCAGCAGAATGCACCAGACTCCACTCTTTTTTTCCTGAGAGGGCTCTGTTGACTTAAAGGGTATCTGTCAAAGATGTGCTTTGTGGAAGCCACATTTTGCCACACACTGAATGTGGTCGTGCTTTTGTGAAGGTCTGCTGCCTTCATCTCACAAGGTATAACTCATTTCACATTTCTTCCACATATTGGAACTGGCCTCTTGTTCTTGTACAGAGCAAGGTAAGCTCTGAGCAGAGTCCTGACAGGGTGTTGATAAAGCATCACAACAGCATTAAAAATTAATGTACTGTCAAAGGCTCAGATCTAAGCCAAATTAGATACAATTTCATGAAGCATTTTCCCTCAGTAAAGACTTCACTGATTAGCCACTTCAGAATAGAGTTGTTCAAAAGTATTTTACATTATTGGCTATTTGGAGGTCACATTTTTACCATGGCAGTAGTGTGGTTCACTGTGTGCTTCTCATTCAAGAAATGAGCAGTACTAGAATGTATATACATACACACATATGAGAAATGAGCAGTTTTGCTCATATCCAAAATACATATAATCACTTCAAGCACAGAGGAGAGATGGAAGACTTCAAATTAACACATGAAAATCTGAGAAAGCCCTAAAAACTGACACTGGATACTCAGGATATAAATATCTAAGTTATTTTTACTGTGTTTTCCATTAGTGCTCCAGATAGTCTAAAAATGATCATACTCCAGGGCAGAAGACAAAAACAGAGAGGTGTGTTTATCTGTGTGTACACAGTGTCCAACCATGTGACACTGTACATGAGAGCAGGAAAAGGGAGAAAATAAGAGAGTAAGAATGGAAAAACTGACAAGTCCATACCATGCGTAAACCTTATTTTCTCCTCTCCCTTAGGGAGAGCAGCTGTGAGTGGCAGGACTTGCCCAGTTCACCCCGGGCTGACATTTGGCAGTTTGACTGTGCCCTCTGCTGTTAACAGAAACACAGGAAGGACTTACACGTCTTGGGAAGGTTTTCCAGGTGAACCAAAATGGATTTGTGTCTGGAATCAAACGTTTCTTCAAACTTGTCCAAGCATGCTTGCAGCTGCAAAAACAAAGGTAAAGGAGAAAATTAATACATTGGCTTTTCTTTGTTTGCAAAATCACAGCACCAGATGACAGAGAACAATGACAGAAACTCATGGAATGGAACAGAACAGTCTGAAAATGGGTATTTATCTATCTTGAAATAATTTGTCCAGCTGTTGGAGATGTGGAATGGCTGAAAAGGCTCATGAGATCTTAACAGATTTCAAAAAAGAGATACTGATCTGTAAAATAGCATTAATAACAACTAATAAAATTAATTATGAAAGTGTTGGGGGGGAGAGACCTTCCGTTTCAGACTACATTGATTAATCCTAGAGAGTAGACTACCTTCTTCAAGCAGAAGGAATAAAGAATTGATATTTGCAGACTGTCACTACAGCTTGGTTTTGCTCCTGAAACTCAGAGAAATAACCCCACTGGCTCTGAGGCAAGGCCCTAAAGACCTTGACCCAAGGACAGGGCACAAAGACAACAGTACATGCAAAAAAGTGACAGTTGTTGGTTAAAAGTATTTGAGTGTTTAAGATAAACACGACAATATTTTAAACATCAGCACAGTATAAGAGAGTGGACATTCTGTAACATTTTTAACTCTTCATTGTTCCACATTCTGAATTTAAAGTAACTTACCCCTTGGAGCCTGTCTTTGGTACTGGAAATAAAGGAGCTCAGGATCTCACTAAAACGAAAAAAAAAAAACCAACAACAACCCAGCAACTATCAACCAGACATGTAAATTACTGTAGTACAGAAATTGAAAAGATCACAGTAAAAATGAGACATGAAACACTGCCAGGCACAGTGTAGGGTGAAAAGTAATCACAGAAACATGGTTACTTCAGGGGGCACAACCCTTGGGAGTGACTGTAGATGTTTTAGGAAAGCGTGGACTCTGCTAGCTAGGTTAAGGAAAAAAAACATATACACACATGCACATATATGTCATGTACATGGAATGATGGGGGTTTGACTCTCTGGTTTTTGGCCTAGCGTTCCCGCCCCTCTCAAAACTTTCAGCTGGCATTTACACAACTGTCCAGTAGCTGCCGGGGTGTTATCACTGTCTTATCTGCTCCGGAAGGACCCAGCCTGGGTGGAGGTGACGTGCCAGTTCCTGTGATACAGGATATTGCATTTGGACTGAAATAGCTGTGGGAAAAACTTCAGCCTCAACAAAACACAAGGCAGGAAGAACAAATACTGCAAACCCATTCCTCCTGAGATTATGCCTGTGGTTTCTGTTATTTGTACTTTCACGTTGAACAAGACTATCACGAACCAGACTTTATTCATGATTAACCTGCTGCACCAAAAGGCACGGAGGGTTGCTAAGGAAAGCAGTCACCTTTTTCCTTGCTGAAGGTTTCGGTAATTTTAAGTCAATTTGGTGATCCAAATTACAACAACCAAAAAGATGGAGGCCAGGTAGAGTCTAGTCACGAGGATTAGGCAGTGCTTCTGAAACCTCTCTAGCCTCATAAAAAGGAAGATGCTCATTTTCTTAGTCAGACTTGTGGGGGATGCAAATTGATAAATTATATGCTTATCTTTGCAAAGATAATGTAGCTATTTCTGTAAACAGGCATCTAATCTGGGAGGGAGCCTGGAGTGTAGGAAAGAGCATAATCTATTTAATGAAAAAATGAAGGATAATTATTAGTGCTGCCTAAACATTTAAAATTATTTTTTTATTTCATATAATTCACTTAGAAAAATCCTCCTCTTCACCAATAGGCACTAGAGAATCACATCTTGCCTTATCAGGAGCGTAGTGCCCTTTGCAAAGGCAAGAGAGATACACAGCCTGATTTGATCAAAGGCTTTTAATAAAAACATGCTTCACTTTGGATGTTACATTACAAAGTGTAACTAATGTGCTAAGAATTATTTATCGGTGCACTGGGGAGTTTTCCCTCTTTAATTTTTGAGCTTCAAATGGTTAGCTTGTTCACTAAGATCCTTTAGGACCTACATGTGCATTTAATTCTCGACATCTAACAAAGAGCAGATGGAAATTACATTAGCAAATGATCTGTTATCAGAAAAACAGCACATGGAAACCTTGTGTACAAACAAAATTCTAGAGAGACGTGTGGGTTTATGGAGGCACACTCTGCACACAGGCATGTTTGGCAATTCCCTCATCTGGCCCAAATGTGAATGCCGTCCTCAGAATCCCTTTGATCAGTCCTCATACAGTCTATAAAATTTTTAGAAATAAGGACTTCCACAGAGAATCAATAAAGAAAAAACATCTCAGTGATTTGATAAAGAAGGATGAAGGTAAATTCAGGTTACAGTTTTGTTGTTCCTCGGGGCTTATGGCTCAGTGTGTTACATAAATCACATTGCAAATAAACCCTATTCTTTTATCCCGTGGCTTTTTTCAATCAGAAATTATTTAAAACCTGCAAAGATACTTTTCTTGGAGAAATATGCAACTATGTCATGTATGGTTTGTAAGCGGGGAAGAAAGAGCTGCAGGGAGTGATAAAAACCAGCACTGAAAGAATTTCCAGTGGATATCTACATACCGGTCATATTTGTCCTTTATTTTGCTTTTATTCACTTCAAAACTTTCCAAGACATTTTTCACTCTTCCTGTGCCAAAATTAAGTGAACCTTTTTCTCTTGTCTCTTCATCAAATAACTGTGGTTTTGTCTGGTATTTGGTAAAAATACTGGGCTCACTCTGTTGCACAAACAAAAGAAAAATGTTGAAGTATAAAAATAATGAGAACATTAATTAGAAAAAAACCATTTGTGTAGCCAGTGCTCTGCAGACAAAGTGATTGGACGTGACAGATTAGATTGGACGAGGAGATTAAGAATTTCATGAGATTCATTTAGTGGACCTGGTTAGATCAACTCCCTGTGGAACTGAGACCCAGCCCAATCCAGATTCAGGCTTTTCTCTCATCTTGAGGATTTCCAGTTTGTTACAGTCATAAGGTGTGCAGGTGTTTTCTCTCTTGGTTCAACACAGCGGCTAGAAATGAATTTCAGTGTTCCTGGAATTGTGGAAAAAGTTGAAGCTGTCAGGAGAAGCTCCTTGTACAGGAATCTAAAGAAAATCCTATTGAATTTCCTGGTGGTTGACATAATTTTGCTGCCAACAAGCAACATCAACAGACTGTAGATGAATTTTTCATATGCTTCAATACACATTTCAGAATAAGAAATTTAATATTATTATGAAAGTTTCATTCTACAAAATTTCCAGACACTATGTGACCAAAATGGAAATGCCTTTTACTTAAAAGATAGGAAAATGCAAATTCCATTCATTTTTTTTCCATTATGACTAGTGAATTTCCTTTTTTTGTGTCTGATGAAAAGCAGTTCCTCAGCAAAATGCAGAGGATGGCAGATGTCATCTGGAGCTGAAGGACAGCCTGGGGCAGCCAGGCTGGCACCACTGCTCTTTCCTAATCTTTGTTCTCAGGTGTGTTCATTTGCATCAGAAACCATGTGCTGTTGGAGAAAGGTTTTGAGCATAAAAGCTCTTCATCCCAGTCCAAAATCATTCAAGCATCTGCCGTAACAACAAATACAGCCAGGCCATTGCCAGTCCAGGGAAGTAAATACTGAGCGTCTCTGTCTTTCTTGCACAAAGCTAAGGAAGCAGGACACTGCATTTCTCAGTGAGGAATAGGTGCAATATTCTGCGTTGGCTGGGCAGGTGCCTAAGGACATTGGCTCAAGAATAATTTCATATTATTGTAGTAACTTCAAAAATGTGATGGAAGAAAATAATACCCATCTCCATAATAATTTATATGTAGTAATCTGTTATAAATACCAGGTTTTCATCTGAACAGCTGCTACTTTGTCTTGTCACAGTAAATATGCACACATAGCAAGAAGATAACTTGATTCCAGAGTGAGACTCACGTCCTGGGAGTTCTGCTGTCCCGGCTGTGTGCCCGGCTCCAGCAGTGCCGATGCCGACTGCGCGTTCTCCGGGCAGAACTGGGAGCTGAAGAGCAGCTGGGAGTCACTCAGACTCGAGTAGTCACTGGCAGTGCTGCTTCTCATGGAACACTTGTTAAGCCTGAAATGGGGCAGAGGAGGATGTGAATGAGTCTGGAGAAATTAAAAAGCTCCTAGCAAGTGTCAGATCTCTCCCTTTCAACTTCTCTGGATAATAGTTTCTGTTTCAACTCAGGTGCTGCTTGGATTATTTGGAAGGCTGTTCCAACAGAGTAAAACTTTATGACTAATAGCTGACATTTCTTGGCCATTTATTCTCCAGATGCCTTAAGTCTGACACACTGGAACAACAAACACGTAGGTAGTCTATGGCTGGACAAACTGATCTGAATGGTTAGAAATGTTTCAAACATATTAACTCCTACTCAAAAGTACTCTTCTTTCCCCTGAGCATTGCCCAAAGAAATCTTTTCCAGCTAGCCCTGAGTGTTGTGTTGTGATTCTCTGTTTCTCTGTCCCTTCAGAGACATGGCTTCTCCTCCTTTATGAACTAGAGTCATGGCACAGTGCTTAGACTAGGTCCAAACACAAGAAAAGCTTGGCCAGGTTTAAATTTTCAGTTCTTGCATTTTTTGTACTACCAAGATAGAGAGATTTGTTACTGCTTTTGGAGCTGGGAATTAGAGACCAAAATTAATGAAAAAAGTCTCTCATGCAGGGTTTTTCTTCCATATCAAGTCATAGAAGTAAAGCAGAAGGAATTGGAGAGTAATTCATATGTATAATAAGAAATGATCACCCCAACATTTATTAGCACTGACGTGTTTGGTTAATCCCCAGTTTTGGAAGGAGCCCAAACATCATGAACACAACAGAGAAGGGATTTAGCAGCAGTATTTGAACTGCTCGGTCTCCCTCTTCATTATATAGTGGTGTCACTGACAATATCATATTAATGCTTTTGGCTTTAAGCTAACTGAGTACACTGAGCCGCAGGCAAAAATGGAGGAGGTGTGGGTTCCTGGATTCTCAAAAAGCCTGATAAATCTCTCTGAATTCAAAACTTCTCCCTTTATGTCTCTCTGGACACAAAATATGATTACAATTTTTACTGGCACAGCTTCTTGATTCCATCTCAGCTGAGTTTTAAAAAAGAAAAAAATTTCTTAATCCACAGCTGGGATGTAGGTGAGACACGTGAGCACATGGGCTGCCATGATCCCACACAGGCAGAGCCCCTGCCTGCAATGTGAGTAGCACATCTCCTGAACCAGTTTTCTAAATCCTCCTGTCTTCTAGACAAAAAAGCTCCCTCTTAGTTTAAGGAAGGGCTTTTATAATCCTTAAGTGCTTTACTGTCTTGACAACCTCCTTGGAAAGTGTCTGGTACAACTGGTGAATATCACACCCCACAACATGCTCATTTTTCTCAGATCCTTCACCTTACTTACCTCCTGAAGCACAAGATTCTAACAGAATTTGATGACCAGTGTTTTGAGGACTATTTTGCTGAGAGGACTTTATGAGCCTAGTGACTTCCCAGGCTTACTCTGCACTGCATCCAAAGGCGTTTGTTGGGTGCTCTAGAGCCCAATTTTTCTGTCTTAAGTTCACCACCTCAGCAGTTGGTTTAGGAATGGCAGTAGTACTTCTGCAGATTAGAGGGGGAGACAAACCAGATGACTCTTTTGGATACACTCATTCCCCTGAGCAATGGATTTTTTTTCTGCCTTGCTTAACACTCCTGGCATTTAATTTACAAGCCATCAGCCTGGCCATGATGGAGAGATCAGACAACCATGGTCATACTGGGGATCAGATCTATGATCAGGCAACTGCAGCTCTTCTAACCACCTGACCATTCCCTTCAGGATGCCTGAGCTGCAGGGATGCGTGCTCTGTCCTAAATATAAACCCTTCCCTATAAACAGCGAGGAAACATCCTAGATATGCAATCCCAGCCCCTCTTAAGTGATGCAATAGTTCACCTCAGGAGAGCCTTTAGCTTTCTGCTAACATGACCCATTCCACAAATTGTCCGTGTGTTTGTGCACTAGCATGTACATCCAAGGCAAAACCAGCTTCAGATATGTAAGACAAGTTCTTATCAGCTCCAAAACATGGTAAATCATCCTCTGCTGACTAGTGGAATGATTTCTTTTTGCCACATAGCTTTATGCCAAGTATTGTGATATTGGCAGCTCCAAACCTTTCTCATGATGTGAGTGTGATCTAAAAGATCTGCAGCCTTCTGTGTATCTGGGGAGTCAGCTAGATCTTCTCAGTCTCTGTTTCCCTGTTGTCAGTTGGAATTCCCCCTCCACAGGAGGGGTTAGGTCTTTTGAGAGCTTCTTGCATTTTTCTAAGTTCTGATTTCCAGTCCAAATATTTTAGCACAACCATATGCAAATGTTCACCTTTCATTCAAAGGTTCTTCCTCGCCCCCAGACAGAAACACAGTTTGCAATAAATACTCTCTCCTTGTGTTTCTTGGATGTTCTAGGGTCATTGGCAAACTAAAAATCCATAACTATAAATTGTCACGTCTTATCGGTCTTTTTAAAAATTGGCAATTTTACTCTGTTGTTTGTATCCATTCTTATGTGCAAGCACAAAGGTTTAAAAGTCGTTTGGAAAAGCAATCTGAGAGCTCTACAATTTGCAATATGACATTTGTCTGCAGTGCTGCTGGAAGGGATTTTCTGTGGTTCTGTCATCCCCACTGAACCTGTGCCAACATCCTTCTTCTTCCCGAGTGCCGTGGGTGAAGCTCAGTTATGCCTTCTTGACACATTTCTTTACAGTGCAATAAACCTCTTTCCCAAGGAAGAGATCTTTTTCTCCTGGTATCAGTCCTGAGTAGGATCAGTGCCATGAAGTGTCTCTTCTCCTGATTCCCCTCCAGAAAGTCTCCCAGCCCTTTCTGCCCTCCCTCATTTCGCGACCAGGGCTGAATCGCAACAAACCCAACTGAAACTCTGGGAGCTGATGTTCACCTGCTTTTCGTCCTGGCTTTATCCTGTGTCTATAGGAGCTGGGTCTAGCTCTGCTCTGCTGCTCCCATCTCCCCTCTCTGCTGCCTGCCTGTGTGCCCCACAAATGAGCAAGGATGAGTCTTGGCGTTGGGTGCAGGGGAACTGATGGAGTTTAAATCAAGGAGTTTTAGCTGCTATTGCAGCCTCCAGCCATTTGCTATCTATCCACTGGGAACAGCCACAGCAGAAAATTATTTTTCTGCTGCCTATCATTTATACCATATCTTAAAAAGAATTTCTACAAACATATTCTGGCACTGGCCCTAATGCATTAACCACGACGAAATCCCCTCAGTTATTCAGCTCAAACACTGCCTCCAGTTTCCAAGTCCTTCTGGTCTGGTCTTATTTTAATTCCTCAAGGTCATTTTTACTTTCTATGAGCTGCTCCATTATTCATTTGGCTGTGATTCAATACTGCCCAGACATTCCTCACCTTGGAAACTGTGTAAGCCCTTTGTCCTGAGCTGGCTGCTGGTTGCAACAGGGCCTTTTCCTTAGGGGGAGACTGGGATTTCCATGGAGCAGCCCTGTTAACTCCCATAAAATGCATCCTCAAACATATTAAGAATTAGACATCAGGAGACAGGGGAGGGGTGTTTGCCAGCCCCCACTGTAGCCTGAACTCATCTTCCAGTCTGCTCTTCCAGCCCTGGTTTCTCGTTCCTCTGAGGCTCTGGAATTTTACAGCTGCTTTCCTGGTCTTTGTCCTGGCTGTCTCCTTCATTTTCTGCTTATTCTGGGACCTTAAGGCAACTTCAAAATATGTGACCTTGTGATGCGGGATGGAATTTCATGGAATAATGGATTGAATGAGGTTGTTAAATTTGGAAGTTATTCTCAACAGCAAAAATAAGCTGTAGAGAGTAGTGGCCCAGGTAGGCCTTAACTTCCAGCCTCCCTTTTGAATGCCTCTCTAATATTTTCACCATTTCTTGGCATTACACACTCTCTGGCAGACTTGCTGCTTCTGATGTCTTTGGAACTTGGTATATAAGTAGATTTTATACATTTAGCAAGTTACTTCTCTTCTCATGGAACAAGAACATTCTCGTAACTTCAATTTCAAATCTAAATAATCAAGTCTAAATAATCTTTACGCCTCAGGCAAGCATTTAACCCTTTTGGCTGTACAGTTTAATTTATTTTAGTAAGCTTCCTTGTTACTATCCCAGTGTCTTTTTTTTTTTTTTAATTAGCAGTAGTGGATTTTTTGGCTTCTGCTGCTCCTGCAGAAATGCTGACTCCAGTTCCCTACTGCCACTCTCATGGTAGCACTAGAAGAGTAAATACAGCCTCAAAGTGGGTCCTGTGCTCAGCTCAGGGCCAAGGCAAGATGTGTCTCTTCCCCCACGAGCTCCCTGGCTGAGGCAGGTGTTTGTGGTGGGTGAAGAGATACTTTCAGCCTCATGCCCTGGTGATGTTTATCCAGTCAATCAAAGCCTGACAGAAGCATCACTGCTTTTGTGGCTGCTTTTCTGAAATCCTCTCTGATCTTTTTCCATCAGCCCCCCCTGGGCTGGGCAGGCGGCAGCGCTGCTCGAATGTGGCACTTTCCCTAATGAAGTCTGGCATTTTCATCCACAAAAATTGTGTTGTTTGTCAATACACTTCAACTGAGCCTTAAGCTTTCCCAGTATAGATGTCATATGGCCCCCTCCCACCCCCTTAAAGAACTGGCACCCTGATATTATCGTCCAAGTAGATAATCTTCCCTCTGCTGCATTTCTAGGATCTCTGTTATGTCAATATTCATACATAAAACTAGGTGAAAGAGCGATTTTTGTTCCCCCCATCCTGTTTCTCAGGCTGCCAGGGTTACCAAGAAGCACACGGTGTGTCTGACAGTCAACAAACAAACCTCAGAGCAGTCTGGGGCTTGTGCAGACCTGTGGCCATGAAGGCAGTGCATCGCCAGAGCTCTGCGTTTCCTGGGGACCTGGTGGCAGCTGTTCTCAGAAGTAACACCCTGACTCAAACTTGCAAAGAACTCGCTGAGTGAGTCAGACTCTGCCTGGATTATACGCTGATTTTATGTTTCATTTTTAAAGCTCTCTGAAAGACAGTATCCTGGGGGTTATACAGCATACCCTGCTGTGCTGGGAAAGGTTTCTAGTAACAGAAGTGACCCAGAGAAAAGTAACAAACACCTTTCCCCCCTATTTCAAATACACACACGCTCACGTGTTCCTATGGGAAATTTTTCTTTCCTTAAGAGAAAGTTAATTGTCCCCAGAGAAATTCTTCCCCTCCTTAGCTCCTCCAAAAGCCCAGCTGCATTTCCAGAAAGGTTTCATGCCCTATTTGACCCTTGTGAACTCACTCGAAAAAATTGTGGAATGCTGAGGAGTGGGTGTTAAAATCTTGCCTGTGGGTGTTAAAATCTTCCTGCGTTAATTAACAAGTTAAAAGGGAAGACGTTGTAGCTGATAGGATACTTTCAAGGAGGAAGAAATTCAAGTGATCCCTTTCCAAATAGGCACCTAAACTTCTTCCATTTGTTTCCTTTCCTATTGCATGACTCTACAAAATTATTTTTATATGTAGTTATAAAATACATATCTTACATATAACATAAAAATGCAATTATATATGTATCATTAATATATTCTCTAAATTTCCCCTAATCAACCTCTGACCAGAAAGAAAGTCTCAGGTTTTCAGACTACTTAGAAACAACTTACTGAAAACAAACTCCCCAAACAAACAGGCAAAATAAATCTGCAGGTACCAAGGAGACAATAGAATTAAGAAATGCACAATTATAAAGACAAAACTACGACAAGTCTAAACACATTTTTTCCTGAATTGGCTCCCCTTTGACCTCTGCATCTGTGCAAAATTCAATTAATTCATATATATGACAAGCATGTTTATAATGGCCAAGGAAATGACTATTATGTTTTCATTATCATCCATCATTGTGATAACATCTGGCCAAAGAAACAGTATGACTAAAACTGTGAATTTGAAAAACTTAGTTATATAAGCAGGTTATTTAACTAACAGAGGCTCAGAGCACCAAATTCATCAATCAGCTTCTCTGGTGTGAAACTGAAGATAAATCCTGTTGTCTTTTTTAGCAATAGGATACAAAAGGTGATGCTCTGCTGTGCGAAATGCAGCCTGTCTTACATATTTACCCTCCAGATGTTTACATCTGACTATCTGTTGTTTCACTGCAGATGTGAGGAGTTCTAACTGCTCTTTGGCTCCTGCCAGGAAAAAAGCAAGCCATGTGCATAAATGCAGGATATAGAATAATTTTTGACTTATGTGATGTTTGATAATATTGCACATCACGATTCATTTTATCTGTCCTGTGCACAAGGATGAGAAACATTTAACTTATCTAATGAGATGACGACTTGTCACAGGACTTCACCAAATACACCTCGAATGGACTGGAGCATGGTTTCCAGCCAATGCTGGTTCTTAAATCCCCGGCAACAGCAGTTCGTGGCAGGCTGGGAGCACAAACAGGATCACAGGGGAGGCTAATGAACTCCCATTAGTGTCCTGTAGTTAGCCGTAGATCAATTCTGGACATGTTTCACCTCATCACCACCCCCACCAAATGTTTCATACCCCATCCCTTGTCCCTCTCCCCACATCCCACACCTGCACTCACCCCATGGCTGTCGGCATGCTGAGCATCTCCTTGATGTTCCAGACGTTGAAATTCATGTTGTTTTCAGGGCTGACACCCTAACAGGGAGCCTCTGGCCCTCACCATGGCCCCGGCCCTCACAGCCTGCCCCTCTTGCCAGTGGCCATGGCACCACAGTGCCCTGCTTGGAGGAGGGACATGGAAGGACCGACCAGCCCCGCTCAGGGCAGAGTCCCTTTAGCCCCGTGACTGTGGGGACAGCCCAGGGGGCACAGCCCTGCAGCCCAGGGCAGACCCGGCTGGGGCAGCCACACGCCAGGCCTGCCCACCCTGAGGGAGCCTGAGGGGCCCTGGACTTCACCTCAGGGCTGGGAGTGCCTGGATCTCATTGTGGGGCTGGGGCTCCCTGGGGTCGCCCTGGACTGGGGTCCTGGGATTTCACTCTTAGGCTGAGGGCCTTGGAATCACCCTGGGGCTGAGGGTCCCTGGATCAAACCCTGAAGCTGAGGGTCCATGGGTCTCACCTCAGAGCTCTCAGCCCATGGCCATGGACCCAGGATCAGCCTCAGCTGCAGCCTCTCCCCAGGCCAGCTCTTGCCCTTCACCTGGGGGCATAACCCTGGGCACAGGGAGCCATCACAGGGCCTGGGCAGGAGGAGGAGGCTCAGAGCCTGGCACTGAGGGCTCCTCCCATGGGAGCACAGCAGCCACAGGGCTCATTTCCTTCATGTCCAGAGGCTGTGTGGTCTCATGTGAATACCTCTGGCAGAAATGCAGAATGATTTAATTTCACCCATTAGAAGCATGACAAAAATAACCCATCATCTAAACATTCCCCAGAGAAAGATTCTCATATATGGTTTTACTGGATTTGTTAACTTGTGCTTCTGCGTCTTCCATCTTCAGGAATGTAAAACGGGCACAACTTGCTTGCCTATTTTTTCTTTCTTTAATTAAAAAGTATTTCAATACTAGTTAAAATGTTTGGTTGCTGGCTCTGAAGATACTCCATAAGCACTAAACTACTGTAAAAATAAGGTTGACATAAATTCATGGATATATCAGGGGAACTAGTCACATTCCCCTTCATCTTCTTTTGTCTTTAGTATTAAAGGCTGCCTGGAGCACAGAGGTGTAAAAATGATGGCTTTCTTGATGTATGTATCTGGTTCCCCAATCAAATTCCAAGGAAATAGAGCTTTCACTTAAAAAAAAATTTGTTTTCTACGGATAAAAACTTATTGGAGTGATTTATTTGCATTGATTTTGCTTGGCACTACAGCACTAGGGTTGATGTAAATAGCTCTGATTTACCAAGGTAGCTTGGTAATTCTCAGGTGCATGATGAGACTCTAACAGGTAGATTTTCTAGGGGGGGGATTGCAGCTTGGATCATATTCCTGCTTCAGGGATGGGATAATGGCTGGGCTGTCCAAGGCAGCCGTGGGCTGGAAGGCAAACCTTCCTCCAGAGAGCCAAGCTGACAGGAATATTGATGATTATTGCACTTGTTGAGTAAATAAAAGCCTTGTTCTGCTCCTGAACTGCCTATGGCTCTGTTATACAGCCCAGTGAATGGCACTGCTGCCGAGTGCCTTGCTGTGAGTTCAGGTCCTATATGGTCCTGCATCATAAATGGTGATCTCCCATCATTTCATTGCTCATAATTGGAAAGTTGGCCCAGATCTCCCTCCAAAATAGACTGTAGAGCCCTGTACCCATTTACAGTACTTCCACGGCCCTTAGGAAAGGATTTGCTGGTGCTTTGTGCACCAGCGATAAGGCTTGATGTGTTATTTTAGGTAATTATAGAGAGCTATTCCTATTTCTGATATGGCCGGAGCTTTCTGGTGTGAGGGTCTACCAAGTTTGTGGAATATGATAAATGAGATTCTTGTATTTCCATCTCTTCTGACAACAGAAAGAAATTTCTTTATAGAAACATATTTTTTTAATTGTAAGTCTGACAGCTCCCTCCATTTCCATCTCCCCCAGTTCATAGCACACTCAGGGGAGATTAACCACATTGCAGGCACTGTATCTCTTCTTGTATCTGAAGTAACAGCCTGTGCTTCCAGCGTTAGGCAGGGTGGCCAGGTACTTAAAATCCTTCCTTTGGTAAAAATTAGCAGAAGCTGCCAGGAGACAGACGGCAATATATATTTGGTATGTCCCTCAGCATTTTTTTTTTCTTCATAGCACATTTTGTTAGAAACTCACCAGACCTCCTCAGTTAATACTAGTATACCAGTCTCCAGTAGTGGTCAGGACCCTCATCCCTTTACCTGAAGATCTCTTCATCCCTGAGATGTCCTGGCCACTTTCCTCCATTCATTCAAATGGGATCTTGGTCCTCTGCTCCAAAGCACACACAAAGAAGAGTAAGAAATCCACACTTTTAGGAGAGGTCATGGATTTTTGTTCACCTCAGGTGTAAGAGCCAAGTCAAATGGCACTCCAGTGAGTCGATGTGCCATGCAAGCACCTGCACTTGGGAAGGTGCTGCTGAGAAAGGGGCAAACCCCTGCAGGGCAGGGACCATCGGTCTCACTGCTGGAAACGCTGCAACAGTGAGGGGCTCCTGAGCTGCAGCTTCCCCATCTAGCATTCTCTCACAGCCGCCATCACCTCGAGTTTGGAAAAGCAGCCCTGGGCACCCCATCAGCAGCAGGGAGCTTGCAAAGTTGGCACGCAGGGATGTCAATTTGCCAGTGACTCAGCGTCTTGATTTATCCCATTTGTGCAATGCTCCTGAGGGAAAAGCTTATTAGTCAGGTCTGCGTTTCCAGTGCAGCTCCGTGATTTAGGGTCCCCCATGACTAAAGTTTTAGTGAGAGTGGAATTATTACATGCCTTGGTAGCTTCTGGAAAGGGCTGGCAGAGTCAGAAGAGATACCGAAGTTACAGTGAGGCATTTGCCACCTCAGGACCCTGAGAAAGACCCTACCCAATGGGGCTGAGGGCAGGTCAGGGAAGTGCTGTGAAATACTCATGGAAGGTTGGAGCACATTGTGCTCAGAGAGGGGGTCTCTCTGTCCAGCCCTCCACCTCATAAACTGCTGACCTTCTCCCCTCACTGATGGAGCATCCTTCTGGATGCTGAGGTACAGCTCAGTCTCTAATTTGGGGTCCTCTGTTGAAGCTGGTTTTGGCACAATGATGGTTTCTATGGCAACTCCAGAGGCAGAGATGCCTCTAGCTGAGGTACCACCAGCCCAGGTATCCCACATTGTTCCTCCCAAATCACAGGCAAATAGCCATGCAGTACATCAGGGCAGACCACTGTGCCAAAAGGGCAGCAGAAGCAATGGGACAGTGACACTGAAAATGTCTTGTGAGTGCTCTTTTCTGAATCATTTCCAACTTCGCCCACGCTGTGATGCCCCAGCAGATGGCACAGCTTGCCCCAGCAGTGTGCCGGATGCTGCCGCACTCTGACAGGATTCAGCTCCTGTCTCCACGGCCCTGGTGCCCAATGGGGATCCTGACGGCTGTCTTCTCTGAAAGGTCAGGCATCTGTGCCTGATATTTACCTGGACCTGTAAGATCTTAAAATGTTGTACTAGTGAAAGATTGAATCCCTTGCCTGTGTACACTACTGCTGCTCTCTGGGTGCAGGACTCTGCATGGACCCAAGTCTAGTAAGGCTCAGGTAAGCCCACAGCACTGGGTAACGGGGGGTCAATCCCAACTGGTCTCACTGTGCACCCCTAAATGTCACCCAGAGGAACCACCAGTACAGAGCTCACCTTCACTTCCTCGTTGCCAGTAAGTAGGATTGCACTGTTCCTGCCTGGGGGAGCTGGACAAAGCTGGATCCAGCTCTCCCACATTCCAGCTGTGGTCCAGCCTTTGAGATGGGGCTGTGGTGCTGGAGGGGACCCAGAAGCCCTGACATTAAGCATCTCATCATATTTCTCAGTATCCTGGCAGCCCTCTCCCTTCCCTGCCTCTCTCACACCCTGGTTCCCTCTAGCAAAGCCCCTCTCCTTCAGCCCCTGCAACCCCTTTCACCACAGAAGAGGCCAAGCAGGAGTAAGGTTGTGCCAAGGAAGGCCAGCCCCTGCTCAACTCCTCGTCTCCTAAAGGGGGTTGGGTCCCTACATCACATTGTTCTATTCACCCTGGCAGTGTGGAGAACAAGAACCATTCCTACCCCACAGCACAGGGTCTTGCCAGTGAAGGGCTCACTGGGCCCTCCCTTGGGAGGGGTTTTCCTGACAGGCTGTGGTATGTCTCTGTCTGGAGCAGGATAACCAGGGATGACATGACTCCAGTGGGGTAAAATTCCACATGTTTCATTTATTTGAGGTGCTACGTCACCTCCCAGGCACTGAGCTACAGGGCACCTCTGTGCTACATGAGACATTGACTGGGTCTACGACGACACAGCACTCACTGCTACACACACGGCACGGACACGCCGTGGCACGGACAGGGCCGGACAGGGCAGTGAGGCCAGCGACAGTCCAGCTGCCACTGCTCCCTCCACGCTGCTGGCCATGGCCATTCCACCAGGCAGGAGTTTGCCCTGGGTTCCATCACCACAGCACTGCAGGAGCCAAGAGGAATTTCCAAAACCACAGCTGCTCTGGCACCCGATGTCATGGGACAGCAGCTCCCTGGAGCCAGTCACTCGCACACATGGGTGCTCACACACCCTGTCCCCATCTTCAGGCACTTGGTGCTTGGCTGGGGCTGGTCCCTGGGGTCCCACTCAGGGGACCTCACGCAGGCACAGAGCCTCGACAGCGCCACTGGGGCCCTGGGCCACCCCGCCAATGATGAAGAGCAGGCTGGGTCCTGGGCAGCTGGAGCAGGAGCAGCGGCCCGTGGGCATTGGGGGCAGCGGCTCCCACTTTTTCTGCGAGAGGCTGAACCCTTCCACTGAGTCCAGTGGGCAGGACTGGTTCCCTGAGGAAGACAGAATGGCATGAGACTCCCCTGCAGCCCTCCTCTGCACCCCAGGGTCTGCCTTTTCCCCTCCACATGCCTTTGATGTCCCAGCAGGAGCCCTGGGCTTCGGAAGCTCTGAGATCCCAGAGGCAATTAGTGGGAGAATAGGAGAATTAGCCAAGTCCCCATAGGGAGGGCTGCTGGCACTAATGCTGCAGTGCTGGCTCTGCCTACCCTGTGCCAGCACCCTGCAGGGATAAGGGAGGGCAGCTCCAGCTGCAGGAGGGCTCAGGAGCAATTGCACTCCACAGGGATGCACCCAGCATCACTTTCCTGCCCCATCACCTACTCCTGTCCTCCTCACCAGCTCACCCCGAGTGAGCCTGGGGAGTCTGGCAGCTCTCACTGCAGGGCTAGGGGCACTGTAGCTGGCACCAGGCTCCCTGGGCAGCTCTTCCTGCTGCAACCCTGCTGCTGAGTGACAGCACTAACCTTTCCCCAGCTCTCTTGGGAAAGCACAGCAGGGCTGAGACGCCATGGCCTGTGCGAGCCTGGTGTGCTGCACTTGAGCAGGGAAATGCCTAGTTTTGAGGTGAAAGCGGCAAGAGGCTCAGTGGGGCAGTCTGTGGAACAGGGTAGTAAGATCCTCCCACCACTTGGAAGGCACAGAAGGGATGTGGCTGCACACAGTGTTGCAGTATCCCTGTGGCTTTGCACAGCCAACCTCTTCACTGCCATGCAGGTAGGTCACTGATGTGCCACAAAGGATAGGGATGGGAACATGGCCACATGCCTTCCCCTGGCATTACCGAGGCCACCCACGGCCACCACTCTTCCTCCTAGGCAGCCAGCCACGAAGTCGGCTCTCTTCTCCCTCATGCGGATGGTGCGGCTCGGCTTTCTCCACGCACCTGGGGGTGAGAGGGAATGAGCATTGCCTACTGGGGCTCCTCTCCACACAACAAAGCTGGGACACCTCCAGGTCAATTGCTCCCTGGGATTAGTGAGCACTGGAGAGGATTCACTATTGGTGCAAGGGGCTCATATTCAGTCGCTCAAGCACAGATAACCACCACCAACGTGGGACCCCATAGATGATGTTCCCACCCCACCCAGGGCCACAGAGCTCACCCTGTGCAGGATCAAACATCTCCACGGTGTTGACAAAGTGGGGACGGGAATAGAAGTTGTGGGGTCCTGGCTGCTGCAGCCCCCCCAGGCTGAAGACGACACCATCGGCCATGGCACAGGCTGCGAAGGCGCGGCGGCTGGGCACACTGGGGTAGCGTGTCCAGCTCCTCGTCTCCAGATCGAAGGCCTCGAAGGCAGTGACAGGCAGCTTGCCCTGCCGGCCCCCTGCACAAAGAGCAGATGCTGTGGCTGCCAGTGCCCTGAGCCGGCATCATCAGTGTGCTCAGCAAGCAACATAGAGCCTGCTGGCCACACTGCTGGACAGCATGGAGCCACCCTGGGGTGCACTAGGTCATTCCCTGGCCCAGAGGCAGTGGAGGGAGAGGGAAGGGACACAGGGGATGCTTGGCTCACCCGAGCAGCACCTACCCAGGACGAAGATCTTGTTGCCCTGCAGGAAGGCAGAAGCCCCATAGCACGGGGTGGGCATGGAGGGCAGAGGCTGCCAGTGATCCTTTGCTGGCTCATAGACACGGACCAGTGCCTGGGGAGAGGTGTCTGCACCCATTCCCCCCAGTGCATAGACAGCACCATCTGCAAAAGAGACAGTGGTGAGGCAGGGGAATCTGTGGGCAGCACCATAATGTCCCCCTGTGCCCTTGAGGGCTGGCGGCATGGCCACTGCACAGCCCCACGGCCAGATGCCATTCCAGAGTGGCCAGGGGATGGTGAATGCAGCCAGGCCTGAGCCTGGCAATACCCTGACCTTGGTGGGACCCTCTGGCTCCCACACCTGATCTCCCACCATCCATCAGGCACAGAGAAGAGCACAAGGCCATCCTCCCTAATTATTCTCACCAGTACCATCTCCCTGGAGACACCATGGCAACACAGCCATGCTGCCAAATCCTGCTCCCGCTCTCAGCACGGCCGGTACCCCTGCCTGCTCTCACCACTGTCCTGCCATCCTCCCTGCCCTGTCCACTCTACTGCAGCCTGGGCCATGCCACACCATCCCCAGTCAGGAAGCAGATATGGGCAACACATACAGGGACCGACCCAGGCTCCTGGCATGCTGAGCTGTGCCAAGGCTCCAAGACTGTTCAGGAAACTTCAAGCAGGAGTCAAAACATGTTTGATGCACAGCATACTGAGCCAGGCTCAGTGACCCAGTCTGGCTCCCAGCCAGGGCAGCTGGGGAAGGCTACCACACCTGGAGGGGCTCTGTATTGCTCAGCTCTGAGCCACAAGTGGGCTGTTGGGGCAGGAGTATGATCCTACCATTAAGTAAAAAGTTTGACTGCTGGGTGAAAGCCTTGTGCAGCATCCCAAACGGCCTAGGGATTCAAACCCCACCTGAGCATCCCTGAACCACGTATCCCTGCTTCTCTGGACTGCAGCCAGGCGCCCTCCCCATCCCTCACCTCTCTGCACAGCTGAGATGCCCATGGAGGGCTGAGCCAACGCCGCCTTCTTCTCCCACTTGCCCTCATCCACGTGGAAGACCTCAACAGAGGCGAGGGGGCTCTGCTGCGCATCCACGCCGCCCACTACCAATATCTGCTTGCCCACGGCAAGGGCAGCGGCGCCAGCCCGCGGTGTGGGCAGCGGTGGGAGCGTGGTCCAGCGCTGGGCTGGAAGGTCGAGCACCTCAGCAGTTCCCAGGGCTCGCCCGGCGCCCCCGCAGCCGCCCAGCACGAAGAGCTGCCCGTCGCGGTGCGCGGCACTGCAGTACACGCGCCGCGTGGGCATGGCCGGGAAAGTGGCCCAGGCGAAGGCGCCCGCTCCCGCCGCCATGGNCCGCAACCCGCACCCACCGGGCTCCCGCTGCACCGCCCGCAACCCCGGCGCTCCCCAAGCTCCCGCCCTCACTGCCCCATAGCCGCTCCGCCGTGCCCATTCCGCCCGTCCCGCCCCGCGCCCTCCCGACGCTGGGATAGTGGNTCTGGGCTCAGCTCCCCTCCGCCGGGCCCTCCCGGTGCCACCGGGTCCGCCGTGTCCCTGCCATGTTCATCTCGTCAAGAAGGAGCCGCCGCAGGGAGAAGGGCTGGAGAGACCCTGGCTCTGCGCTCCCCGGCCGCACGCTGCCGGTGTTGGAGCCACACAGCACCGGGCTCACGGAGCAGAGAACCCACCGACCTGCCCTGGAGAGGACCTGCGGGCCTGTCACTGCTGTGGGGCTGTGGGGACAGAGCATGAGCTCAGCCCTACTCTGAGCATATCCTTGCCAGGGTTCCTCAGCAGCGTCAGGAAAGGTACACACGGGTCTTAAACCTTCCCACCACCACTTTTGTCCCCACTTGGCTGAGCCAGGCAAATGAACATGCCGGGAAAGGCGCTTTCCCACCCACCACCACAGGAAGAGCCAAGGGCAGGCAGGAAACTCACACAGAAATGAGCTAAAAAGGTTTGCTTTAAAAAATAGGCAGAAGTGACAGGGCATCTGCCGAGAATACCACACCAGAAATGGCACCTGTGGGTGCTGCCGATAACACTGCACTTGCCCCAGCACCTGCTCTGCACCAGCCACCGCTGTGGGAGAGGGAAGGGAGGTGCTGCCTGCATCACAGGCATGGTGAGCAGAGGGGCACAGCAAGCCCCAGGCCTCATGCAGGAGTGGGCACCATGGGCAGTGCTGCCACGGAATGGAAAACAATTTCTTCCAAAAATCCTGTCACACAAGCTTCCGTGATGCTTGTGTTTGGGCATGGAGGCTCCTGGTAGGACTGAATGCCCACATCAGAGAGGGAACACCTTGAAGCAGGAGCCCAGCCCAGGACTTTGTGTGCAGCAGGGAAGCAGGGGGTGTCCCAGTCTGGAGCACCTTGGCTCCACGACATGGTGTCACTGTCCATCCCATGGCTGGCTCGGGGTGTCCTTGTCCATGCAGGCCAGGTAGTGGTCATAGTTCTCCTCGCACCTCCTCACGCAGCGCAGGAAATAGTCCTCATCAGCGATGGCTTCCAGCAGGTCTGTCTGCACCAGGCAAACGTCGTACAGCTCCGAGGTGGGTGCGCTCCTGGGTCTGCTGCTTCCCCGCTCTGAGAACACCTGCAAGGAGAGCAGGGCTTGGCAGCAGCGCACACTGCACCCTGCCCTCCCCTCAGCCAGGCACCTCCACGCTGGCTGTGGGTTGGGGGCAGAGAGCAGGCGGATCCTGTCTCTGCTGGAGCAAAAGGTAGTGAACTTTCTCAGATTTCTCTTCCCAGAAAGTGCCTTTGACTCCAAACCAACTTGTCACACATGTAGCTGGTGTTCCCTTAAGGAACACACCATGCAACTGGAAGAAAACAGCTCTGTGAAGCAGCCAATCCCAGGAAAACCTCTGACAACAGTTCTAGCTTTGGCTGCCACAGGAAGGAACAGGGACTTCACCTTCTGATCTTCTCCATGGCTCTGCCTAAGGCCACTGACATGGGGACAGCCCTGCAGAGCTGGTGATCCAAGAGGAGGGAAAGATAGCATCCAACCCACAGATCCTGGCTGCAGGACAGCAAGGTCCTGGCAGTGAGGATGAGCCCTGCAGGAAACATGCTTGGCTGCTGCACAGACTCTCATGAGATCTGCTGTCACCATAACTGGATCCTACCTGTGCCATCTGGCGTGGGAGCAGCCTGGGGTTGGCTGCATGGCTGCCCTGAGACAAGCCAAGCAGCGTGCCCAACCAGCTATACCGGCTACTGATGGCAAAAGGAGGAATTCCTTGATCAGGAAAACAGCCTGAGAGCTGCGTGAGCCACTCTAGCTGCTGCAGATGTGCAGGCAGCAGCAGCTGCTGCGCCCAGGGGCTGTTGCAGTAACTCCCCTGAACCAAGCACAGCACAGACTGGAGCCTATTCCTGACAGCTCTGTCCAGGCAGTGACAACTCCTGCCACCAGCTACAAAGCTATGAACTAGGAGACCTTGTATGGAAGGCAATATCCAAGGAGCACCCCATCCCTCGCAACTCCCTGGCTGCCTGGCAAACACTCCCACCGCTCACTGGCTACCACAGGTAGCCCCAGCACTGTCTCCTTACAGATAGACATGGGCAGGGGTTGAGGCTGGTGGCACAGGGTGCAGTGACACCAGGGCCTGAGGCTGCACAGGGGACAAAACATGCGTGACCTCTCCGTGGAGACCCCCAGTGCCAGAGGGACCTTCTGCCGCCTACCTGTGGGTGAACAATGGTGTCTGCATCATCCAGCCGGATGTTATCATCGATGAAGATGTGGTGAACATTGGGATCATGAGGGTCTACCCACAGGGGTTTCCCACCCTGGGAAGAGAACTGATTTCTGGCCCACCTGAAACAGTAAACAGGAGAAGGAGCAGTCAGGGGAGGGAAAGGGTGACAGCTCCCAGGCAAGGGCAGGCTGTACNGGGAAAGATAGCATCCAACCCACAGATCCTGGCTGCAGGACAGCAAGGTCCTGGCAGTGAGGATGAGCCCTGCAGGAAACATGCTTGGCTGCTGCACAGACTCTCATGAGATCTGCTGTCACCATAACTGGATCCTACCTGTGCCATCTGGCGTGGGAGCAGCCTGGGGTTGGCTGCATGGCTGCCCTGAGACAAGCCAAGCAGCGTGCCCAACCAGCTATACCGGCTACTGATGGCAAAAGGAGGAATTCCTTGATCAGGAAAACAGCCTGAGAGCTGCGTGAGCCACTCTAGCTGCTGCAGATGTGCAGGCAGCAGCAGCTGCTGCGCCCAGGGGCTGTTGCAGTAACTCCCCTGAACCAAGCACAGCACCTCCTGCCACCAGCTACAAAGCTATGAACTAGGAGACCTTGTATGGAAGGCAATATCCAAGGAGCACCCCATCCCTCGCAACTCCCTGGCTGCCTGGCAAACACTCCCACCGCTCACTGGCTACCACAGGTAGCCCCAGCACTGTCTCCTTACAGATAGACATGGGCAGGGGTTGAGGCTGGTGGCACAGGGTGCAGTGACACCAGGGCCTGAGGCTGCACAGGGGACAAAACATGCGTGACCTCTCCGTGGAGACCCCCAGTGCCAGAGGGACCTTCTGCCGCCTACCTGTGGGTGAACAATGGTGTCTGCATCATCCAGCCGGATGTTATCATCGATGAAGATGTGGTGAACATTGGGATCATGAGGGTCTACCCACAGGGGTTTCCCACCCTGGGAAGAGAACTGATTTCTGGCCCACCTGAAACAGTAAACAGGAGAAGGAGCAGTCAGGGGAGGGAAAGGGTGACAGCTCCCAGGCAAGGGCAGGCTGTACTGCAGGCTGAGGGCAGCCCTGAGCCAGGGAAGTGGGATGGAGAATGTACTGTCCTGCGGCCTCCTGTGGCCTCCTGGGAAAGGTATTTTGTACCAAGGCGACAAATCAGAGGTGTTTGTTGAAAAGCAGGAGGTACACCAGGGGATGGAGACCCGAGGAAAAGTGTGAGAGGGCCATCAGGCTGCCCACAGGCAAAACAAGGAGACACAAGTGACAGGGCCCCACAAAATGTAAAAATTTAAAACTAGGCACTGTCTTAGAAGCTCGGAGAATCACAGGAGAGAAAATAATGCCCAGCCCACTTCCTCAGTGCTCTGTTTCTCACCAGTCAAAGTGGTCTTGGAAACCTCCAATCCCCTCAAAGGAGGTGAAGTAGTTGTAAAGCTTTCTTCCATCTTCCCGGGTGGCCAGTCGCTCTGCTCCCCGTGTCAGTACCACGTCTCGCTTGCTGCACCGTACCTTACCAGGGGTGAGGTCCACAGGGAGCTGCAGGACCACGGAAAGCAGGGGAGAAAAGGTTTTCAAAGCAGACAGGTTGTTTCATGCACTAGCAGAGACACCAAGCAGCACAGTGGAGACTCCCCATCACCACAGGGTGGGAGGACAGTGGTGGGGAGAAGACAAGAGGAGGTGTGGAAACCACCCCTCCCCAAACAAAAATCATCCCCTTCCCAGGGATGGAAAGGAATGATTTCCTAGCTGCACATTGTGCCAGATTCAATCTCTGCTCCCCATAAATGCTCAAAAAAATAAGTGAAGCATCTTCTGAAGCTCATTCCAGTGCTCCTGCCTGGTGTGCTGCCAGGGGGAGGGGAGCACTGCTGCAATCGGCTCTGAGCCAGAGAGCCCTGTGCTGCTGCAGCTGCCACTGCCTGGGAGAAGGGATGCTCTGTCCAAACTGGGATACTCCGAGAGGAGATCATTCCCACGCAGGATCCGCACATACACGTGCTCCCCCACAGCACATCAGTCTCATCCCGAGGACCCAATGCTTTTAAAAGCAGTCTGGCCAAGTGGAGCCATGGAGCTGCCCTTCCCCACCATGCCGGACCCTCAGGGCACCGCTCACCTCCACGTCCCGCAGGGTGGGGAACTGGGGGTGCTGCCCACCCAGGGCACTGCTGACAGCCTGCAGGGCACGGGGCAGGTCGGTGCCGAAGGTCCTGAAAACGACGGCGAAGGCTCTGCCATCCCGGTGCAGCGCGTCCAGGAGACGGAAGAAGGAGGGCAGGATCAGGTGGTAGCGCTTGCCGGGCTCCCCCGGCACGGAGAGGGAATCGTGCGGCCGCCCGGGCCACTCCAGCAGCTGCAGGTGGCGGGCGTGGAGGCTGCGGAAGCGCCGGCCCGGCCCGGCCTCGGTGAAGGCGGGGTCCCGGCCGTGGCGGCTGCAGTAGCTGAGGGCGCTGGGGC
>WEKX01024441.1:647966-673520 GCA_013390025.1 Pitta sordida
CGGGCCGAGCGCGGAGGCCGCACCCGCTGTCTGCACCAATCACCTCCCGCAGCCCCGCAGGGAGGGGCTGACCCGGGCAGGCTGCCCGCCCCGGGGTCCCTCTGACCGGCGGCCTGAGCCTTGGGAACGGTGCTCGGGGAGAGAGGGACGGACGGGAGCTCGGGAAGCGCCTCCACCGAGGGGCGGGCCCCGAGGAGAGAGAGGCTGAGCGGGCGAGTGGCGGCTCCGCCGAGCCCTCCATGGGCCTCCAGCTCCACAGGCGGCTCTCCCGGTAGCCAGCGTCCCCCTCCGGTGTCCCCGGAGAAGTTACTGCAGAGTTCTTTCCCCGGCTCCGTGCCCGGACAGCCAGGCCTATAAACCCCTGTTGGCAAAGCCCGTTCGTGCGTGAGGGTCCTGCCAGCGCTGTGCTTGCACTGTGCCGGGAGCGCTGTGTTTCCGTGGCCCCCCGGTTGTGTGTCCCGTGAGGGAACAGACCGTCCGGGATGTGGCAGCTCGTGGCCGGCTTTCCTCCAGCACAGCTGGCACTGCACCAGGCTGGGCTCAGCACATGGGTGTTGGGAAGTCCTGTGCCCATGAGGTGTCACAGCCAGAACACTCCTTCAGGTGTCCCAGCTGTTCCTGGGCTTGCTGCAGCCCAAAAATGTTCCATTTTGCAGCCTGTTGAGGAAATGTTGTTACTTATGATTCTCCGATGGTCTGCCCCTTTATACCAGATGAAGATTAACGTGACTTCCTTGTTGGCTTCGCTTGGTCACTGTGGAGGTGGTGGCTCTCACTGCTGGCTGAGGCTCTCCGGGATCACTTCCCTGCCTGCCTCCCCTCCTCCGTGGGAGATCCCCCGCCTGCCGCAGAGCAACTGCATTATCCTCCTCCAAATCCCGCTTCTGCCGTGACGTCTGCAGAGCACTTGACTGAGATTAGTCTGTCATGTGGAGGTTCTTACTCCCCCACTGACCTGTGCTTCCCCTTCTGCAGCTGCTTGTGTCCCTTCCCTGCTGGTGCAGCTGGCGGCAGCACGGGCTCTGCTCTGGGGCTGTGGTGAGAACAGAGCTCGGGGGGGGGAGCGTGGGACACGAGTAGTTCCTTGCTCTGCTCAGCCACCAACTTCTCCATCACGGGTTTTTTCCCTGTGCACTTCCCTCTTCAAGAGTGTTTCTGACACCTCCTGCATTTCCCTGCAAAGGGTTTTTAACCAAATCCTCATCATTATTTTGAGGGGTATCAATGAAGCTAAAGCTGAAGGTTTTATGCCTTAGTGGCGCAGCATCCAGCTGCAGAGCTGTGACGCCATCAGGATCCCAAAGTCCTGCCCGAACTGCCCTTCAATGCCTATTTTTTATTTAAGGCAATAATTGGTGCTTTTGTGCCGGGCAGGCAGCTGCGCAGTGCCCTGAGCATGATCCCAGTGTTGTCCCTCAGGCCATTGTACACTTGGCCCTGGTGATGTGTGTTTCCTTCATACTGCCCTGCTTGAATTTCCTGCTTCCTCCTCAGTTGGCAGCCAGTGCCCTTGGATCAACACCAGTTTGCTGTGACAGCAAGTTGCAGACTATTGTTCAAACAAGGGAACAGCAAGGAGTGGTGCTGCCTTGCCACAGCATTCAGCATCAATGAAGCACAACTGGAACAGCCCCCAGACCTGCCAGGTCTCCAGGAGGAAGCTGCAGGTTTGGCAGGGACTCAGAATCGATTTTTGAGCAGCAGCAATTAAGAAGCTGAGAGATTGAACTTGGTGCTGGGACAGAGTTGAGGTGCTCAGGCTTCTTAGTGTTGAGATGGCTCAGTGGTGCTGTTCTCTGTGCCTGCACAGGGAGAGGGTTCAAAGAGGGGCTGCTTTACCCGGGGAAAATGCAATCTGGTTGCCCAAAGCTGGGGTGGGTCTAACTCAAACTGGAAACGAGTTGCAGATTTTGATGAATTAATCACTGGAATCCTTCATCTTGGGATGAATTGGATGGGATTTCCTGGAATCTTTATTTTGGTTGGAGGATATTTCTGTGAGAGATATTTTAGTTTTACTTCAGAGATAAATAAGTAACACGATTTTTTTGATGCTTCTCTCTTGGGTTGTGCCCTGGGTCTGACCCTGATGTTTGTGACTAGCCACACCTGGGCTTAATGGTTTCAGGTCCCTGCTTGAAAACTTGGACTAATTTCAGTTGCTGTAAACTAACTATCTTCTTTCTCCTTTTGAGGTGTCAAAGGTTGTTTTTCCAGTAATTTGGATCTTTTTGAAGCACCTGCTTGCCTAATGCCATGAATATTGCAGTGAACAATGAGGAAGAAAAAGCTGTCCATTCCTGGTCGAGAATTTCCTCTGCAGGACAGAAGGTGCTGGAGGAAGCCCTGCGAGTCTTCAACCCGATGTCCAAGGACCTTTCGGACACAGAGACCCAGTTGGTGGCCTTCATCCAGGGTCTGAAGGAGGAGGGTTACCAGCCCACAATTCTGAGGAGTAAGGATGTGTATGGGTACAGCTCATGCACGGCAGACACACCGAGCCAGACAAAGGAGAGCAGCACCGCCAAGTCCACTCAGAGTCTGGCCAGGAACACAGTGGCAAAGGTGCCTGTTTCGCCCACCAGCATTCCAGTGCGCTCTTTGAAAGTCTCTGCTCAGCCTGTCTCCAAAGGGGATTCCACAAATCTTCTGCTGAGCTCCTTGAAGCAGACAGGATCCAGCACATCCAAGGCGGCAGTGGGCTTCCCTACAAGCATGTATCCTGATGTGTATCCAGCCATGAGACTGTCAGTGGTTCTGGAAGCCCTGGTGCCCCTGAAAACTACAACATCATGTTTGGAATCCAAGTACACACGAGGGCGTCTTGGGATCTCACCCTCAGACCTTAAACTCCTCAAGACTTCCAGTCCACCAAGGCAGTTTTCTTCAGGCAAGAGCACAAAAATAACCGAAGGCAAGGGGTACAAGCATTCAGTAAAGAAAGCACCAGATTCTGCCACTCGCACTTTAAACCTCCTGAAGGGACCAAAGGGTGGAGTGCTGCAGGAGAGCAATGCCTGCAAAGCCTCGGGAATCCTCAATGGGAGAGTCACAGGGAGCTCATCCCAGGGCTGCACCACAGCACCGCAGCCCAAGACCTTGAAAATCAAAGATAAGGAAGCTCTGGTAGGAAAAACAGAGTGGAAGGACAGCAGTACTTACCAGGAGAGCGTTGGGAAGAAGAAGAGAAGAACTACAGAGGCAAAGGAAGCACCACAGAGGAAAAAAGCAAATACCATTCCCATCTGGAAGAAAACTCAACAGGTTCAGAGCACTTTGAACCTGCTGAAATTCCAGACCATCAAAGTGGGCAACTCTTCCTCTGATGATGAAGTGAGGAGGAGAGCACAGAAGATTCTTAGGGTCAACCTGTCCCCCGTGATCCGAATTCAGCCCTTGTCCCACTCTCACAGTGTCCCCTGAGCTTCTTCACTCTGTCGCTTTTTTGTTGTAAGTAGGTAAATACAAGCCTGGCACCAGAGCACAGAGAAGTTTGGGAGTCACTCTGTGGTGCCGACATGCCGACTAACCTGCAGCAGGGCAGCTGCTCTCATGCTGTTCTGCCTGTCTGCCACTCCTGCACAGAACTGGCTGCAGAATTCCAAACCCCTGCGCAGGAGCGCAGGACGGTGACTCCAGCCGTGGGTGAGCCAAGCAGGCCTGAGGGCTGGCTTCCCACCACGCTCCCCTGGATGTGGCAGGCTGTGCTCTCGTGCAGGGGAGAACACAGGACTTTCTCATTACATCAATGCACTGTGATATTGCTCTTTTTCAAGCTGTACATTTACTGGTTTTATTTTGATCAAATTTTATAACTTTATTATCTCTATATCTATATATCCATATATGTGCATATGGCCCAGGAACTGTGGGAAGGTGCACTTCCTCCATCCCTCCGGGTTTGGGTTTGATAGCTTTTGTTCCTCCTCCCCTTCAGCCAGTCTTTTGTTGAAAGGTGCCAGGATTCATTTGTGTTTCAGTGTTGTGACAGTCTGTCCTGGGCTCCCTCGAGCAGCTCAGAGGCAGCAGCGTTATAGCCACTTGTTTGTCTCCAGAATGCCAAGCAATTTGGAGAACAACCAGCTGGTGGTTTTAATCCTATTTTCGGTATTACCTCTGTATAGGAATGGGGGAGTGTCACTGGGTTGCAAGTCTGCCTGACGCCTGTAGGTGCCTCCTGCCTTTGTCAGCAGCAGAAGTTCTGAACTCATGATGGAGATTTTCCTCCAAAATGTGATTCTTCCTCAGCATTGGTCTGCTCTCCTGTACCTCAGGTACAGCTGTAGAACACGGCCCGTGACTGTTAAAGCCGAAGTACTGAAATCATTAGCAGGAGTTGAGTGTCTTGCCCACCATGTAACTGCTTTGCTATTGCTGGGTGTTTCAGGAGCAGGTTCTAGGTGCCAGTAAAGAAGGCTGTTGGTTTTGGAAGGGGTTAAACCACGACAAAGGCACAGGTTGTGTTTGAATGTGTTTGCTGCATCTTGCTCGTCCCAGAGCTCAGTGGGGTATTTGCACCTGAGTTAAAGCAGAAAAGTGAAAGAGTTGAGAGGATGTATTCCAGTACTTAAACATACAGAGTTGCTTTCTGGTGGTTTGAGGGGCTGAAACAATAGGAGGGGAAATGGGCACCCTGCTGTGGTGGGAGCAGCTTTGCTGTGCTGTCAGGGATGTTGCAGGAAGGTGTGTGGCAGATGTGGAAGCTGCTGGAGCGCAGGCTCAGCCATTCCCAGGAGGCACTGTGGAACTGCTGCAGCTCTGGTGGGAACCCAGGTCTGCACTCCACAGCTCCAGGAGACACACCTCATTGGAGCCGTAGGTGGTGCTGCTGTCACCTAGGAGGGACATTTTAATGGCTTGGGGAAAGGAAGCAGGCACAGGCTTGGCTCTGTACACTCAGATCTCTGCAGCAGTGAGCCCATAATCCACTCATTCTCTCACCACCTCAGAGTACCAGTTGTCTGACCTAGTAATCACTGTCGACATCGGCTGAAGGGATGAGCTCCCCAGGGAGGCCCCAGCTTCTTACATTTAAGCCTCCCCCCCGAGCACTTGGTTGGATTTTAGTAGTTTGTAAAAGGGGTCAGTGTCTGATCCCCAGCTCAGAGAGGAAAACCATGGCATGGAAATATGGGAGGACGTTCATATTGGTGTGAGAACGCAGGAAATTTGAGCGTTCCAAGGTGAATCTGTGTTCTCCCCTCTCACCCAGGTAGAGCAGGGTGGAGATTCTCCCTACTGAGCAACCTGCTGTAGTGGAAAGTGTCTGCCCATGGCAGGGCAGTTGAAACAAGATGATCTTTAAGGTCTCTCAACCTGAACTATTCTGTGATTTTATGATTCACAAGATGATTGCAAGCCCTGAGCCCCTGGGTTGCTGTCAGAGTTCATAACTTGCAGTGTTTGAGGCTGACCTGTGAATGCCGCTGCTTGACTGCAGAGCAGGAGGAAATACTTTCTTCTGTGTTTTAAAATGCCCTGGCAGAGAGTTCCCTCTCCTGACCTGATGCTGGATGAACAGGGACCCTCCATCACTGTCAACTGGCCAAAAATTGCTTTGTCCCTTTTGTTCCCGCTCCTTCAGACCTTTCTCATTCCCACGCTCTCAAATGCCAGGTCTTGAAGTCCTGCACTGGCGTTTCTCCTTTTGGCTGTTTCCCGAGAGGGCTCTGAACTCCTGCCTGCAGTATTGCTGTCTGTCAGGCTGCTCAGAAGCTTCCCCTGTTCCCAGACCCTTATAAGGGCACCGAGAGCTGTCTCTGGAGCCTCCTCGTGCAATGCAGACGTCCCAGCTGAGCACTTGGCCTCCCCTGGGAAAAACAGCATGCATCAACAAGGCTGAATTCGGGTTGAGATTGCTTTTCCTCCAGCCTGAGCAGGAAGCTGAACACCTGGAGCCAGCTTTGCAGGCCACATCCCTCCTCTTCACTATGTGTCTTCCCCCAGCTGCACTGCTGCCTGCCTCCCCACTCTTCTCTGTCACCTCCTGAGTTTCACAGCTTGGGTCTTTGCCAGTCACGTATTGCTTAACCCATCCAGCAGAGCATCCAGCCTTTGTGCTGCCATGCTTTTCCCAGCCAAGTTCTGCGCATGCTTGGTGGCGATGGCTCACCCTGTGTTCTTCCCCGGCCACCAGTGAGAGGTCTTCTGCTCCACAGGGAGAGACGAGCATTGGAAACGCTTTTGTGTCACCGAGAGTCCTGCCAGGGAAGTGAGCACTCCACAGCTGTGTGCTCAGGGACCTGCCCATCACCAATCCTGTCTCTGTCAGCTCACTTGCACATCTCTAACAGACCACAGAGCCCTGAGTGGTGGAGCAGTGCTGCCGCTCCATTCTCTGCCCTCCTGACATCTCCTCTTACCGCTTGCAGGTGTTTCAGGAACTTGGCTGAAAGGATTGCAGCTTGTTATTCACAGAAGGGCTTTACAGCCACTGGTGCCGAAGCCGGTGACTGCAGCCCGAGCTGGTGCTGGCAGAGCGAGTGCCTCAGCCTGGTGAGGGTTGGCTCTGCTGTCCTTCGACTCATGCCCAGGTGTGGATGCTCCTGGTGTCCTGGGCCTGCCACTCTGATGTGCAGGAGGCTGCAGAGGGGCTGTGCCATTGGTGCTACTATGTGATGTTTGGGGAAGATAGAGTTTCATCAAACCAGAGCTGCCTAAGACCTGCTCTAACCAGAGATTTCCTCCACAGGATCCTTCCACCCCATATTATTCTGTGACAGCAGAGTAACTTTTACCTTCCAGGGATCTCCACAGCAGTGACTGACAGGGCCCATGGAAATGTGTTGCCCAGAGCGCTGTGGTGTCTGCTGAGTGTGCAGTATGCACCTTGTTCAGACCTGTTTCTGTATTAGTCACTTTGAATCCAAGTGCCTAAACTGGCCTATGTTGTTCTGGGCACCATGACAGCCAAGAGCTTTAGAGACTCTCTTAGGAATGCTTTTAATGCATGGATTTGTGCCACTGTCATTTCTAGAAAGGATTCGGCCAGCGGTCAAAGGGCTGTTCTTCCAACTGATTTTTTGGAAATCATGTCTCCTTTTATTCAGCTGCCAAGAAGCAGTTTATGCTTCCCATCCGCCATGCAAGGTCCTTGAGCTTCCTGCATTCTTCAGATGTCTGTCAGCAAGGTCCATGGGGAGAGTAGCTTGTACAGCAGGCAGCTGAAGGGGAAACTGACATCAGATACCAGTTGAAATCACATTGTTAATTGATAGAAATATTTTGAAGCTTATGTCCACTGTGATCAGATTTCACTCTCTGCCACTGTTTTAGTTGGAGAAGTTTCTCCTTGGCCTCTTCCCTGCGAGCCCTGTAGCGCGGTGCTGCTGTTGCTTCTAAACTATGTGCATCCCTCCTACCCCAAGCCAGCTGCCCTAGCAATCCTTGGACAGAGTTTAAGAACTTCTCTGCAAAATACTAAGGGATTATTTTGTTACTCCTGCTTGGCAGTCCCTTACAGTAATACCTCGCTCATTCACCCCTTCTGATTTAGAGCTTTGCTGATTTGCAGTTTCTTAATCCACGAGTAGGATTTGCAGAGTTTCCTGGTGGATGCATGTGCAGTACTTGCAGATTCGCTTCTGGGTTCGCGTATTTGCGCATTTTTGCCGTGATTCACGTTGCGTATCCGCGTCTTTTGCCATGATTGGCGCTCCCTGGGTTTGTGTATTCGCTGCTTTTGCCACAACTCACAATCGTGTATTCACGATTTTTGCAGCGATTCACAGTCACGTATCCGTGTCGATTGCTGCAATTTGCAATCACGTATTTGCGGGTTTTGCCGCGATTTGTGGTCCCATATCCGCGGGTTTTGCCGTGATTTGTGCTTCCAGGTTCGCATATTCGTGGGGGTTTTTTTGCCATGAACGTAATTCGCGGATTGGGCAATTTGTGGGACCCACAATCCGTGAATATGGAGGTAACACTGTAGTGGTATTACAGTGTGAGGAGGAGCTGTGCTCCCTGGAGTGTTGGGAGCACTCACCTTGCTGGCACTTCTCAGACCAGCTCACACAAACAGGGCTGGGGAGCAATGGGCTGAGACCCCTCCTTGGTGCTTCCTTGCACTGAGTTCAGTCAGTCGCTAGCTAAGAACATGACTGGGAAGTCGGGAGCAGAACTGCACAAGTGGGCAATGCTGCATCTCCATGGCCCTGCTCCACAGCTGCCCTTGCTGTGCTGCCTGTCCTCCAGGTCCTCATAAATCAACCAGCATTTCTCCACTCTCCACCCAGCTCCAGCTGTGGCAGGAGGGACTGGGGAGCTTTGTGTTTTGGGCTTGAGCACAGAGTTTGTGCCGTTTTAGATGTGACTTGTGCTGTGTTCATGGCCAGACCATGGCAGCACGTGAGGGACTGCAGCCACTCCAGCTGTTCTTCCCGCTCAGATGCAAATTTGCTGCCCTGTCTGGGAGCTGGGCCTTTGGTCACGGCTCAAGGCATAAGTGCAAAGAGAGCAGGCTTGTATCTCAGCTCCAGCTGGGGAATTTGACATGACTTGAGCAGCTTCCCAGGCAGGGGGGCAGGTTTAGGTTGGGGGATCCTAGTTTTAGCTGTGATCGGCGAGATCAGTGCTGAGCTGTGGAGCACCAGCCACTCGGCCATGCTGGTTAGTTTGTGTGGGAGTGACAGTTTCAGGCTTCAGAATGGCACTGGCCTGTTTGCTTCTGCAGTCAGATGGGGATGGCCTTCTGGGAGCTGAGGTGGCTGGAGGAGAGGACAGCTGCTCTGAGATACCTGACACCTTCCTGACAGTACTGCAGCCCTTGACTTTGCCAACTGGCACCACCTCTGGACAGGGCAGCAGGGCAAGTTGCTCCCAGGCCTGCATGTTCAAGACAGTGCTAGAGAGCACCATGCTAGAGTTTCCTTCTCCTCACACCCTGTTTCAGCCTGGAGCTGACTGCCATGTGGAAGGTGCCAGGTACCTCACAGGGGTCTTGTCTCAGGAGACATGAGAACCAGCCCTCGTCACTGGGTTATCCTTAAGTGTTGAGCAAACCCTGCCTATAGGTGTGACACTGCTGGAACTCACAGCTTGGCCAGCTGCTGCCTCCAAGGCCATGTGCTGAGGCCAGAACCTTTTCTTAGGAATGTCAAGGAGGTCTGGTGAAAAAGCAGGAAAGCTTAGGGGAAGCTAAAGATGCAAGCAGCACCTGGACAGCCCACTCTGTGTCTGCTGCAGGAGATGTGCAGAGAAGCCGGGGCTGTGGTGTTCCACAGCACTGCCTCCCCTCCATCCCTGCCCAGCTGCAGAGCCTGCCCTGCCCTGTCTGACAGTCTACACAGGCACAGATGCTGCAGGTGAGGGGGTCCTTCTGCAGCAGGTGCCCTTCCTAACCCTTGGGTTCCATCCTTCATTGGTTGCACAATCTGGCCCTGCTAGGGTGGCATCTGAAATACCTTTCCCAGGGAGTCTCGTAAAGGCCTTATTATCGTCTGGGACTCTCTACTTGTTGTCTTAATTAGCCCTTTCCATTCCTGTGTTCCTGTGGCTATAGGCAGCCCCTGTGAGTGTCTGGTGATTCCCACAGACACAGGCACACAGTACTGTTTTAAAAGAGAAGGTGCTGCAAAGCTACCCCCAGAGATGCCTCCCCTCCCGCTGCTGCTCTGCTGCACTGCCCAGGCCTGGGGTGGGACAAAATAAACATCAGCATTTGTGGCAGGCGACACACCTGTCACACAGTGACACCATCCCTCTTCCTGAAACTGTTGAGGAGTAGCATTTCCCAAGCAGAGGCGCGGCAGCTGCTCCGAGGGACACAGGGGTTCTGGGTGGGCACTGCCTGGCCCCTTATGCTCCTCTGCCAGCCGTCATCTCCAAGAGAGCCGTCTCCATGCCACAGCATGACCGACCTGCTCCGGCTGGGACCGGCGCCACTGGCTCCTCTGCAGCATTCCCTGCCGTGGCTGGGGAGCAGCAACTGCAGCCCGTGGGAGGGCGAGTAACAAACTTTGTATGATGATTTTGCAACTGACCATCTTGTTCTTGAGTGAACCTTTTACTGTTTCATTTGTTTGTGTAGAATGTTTCCGAAGTTCTAATAATATTTAATGTTGATATGAGGCTGGGCTGTTCCACATTCAGTGTTGTATATTTTGGAATGGCATTGCTTAGTGAAAAGACAGCGTTAGTATTATTTCACCCTTTGGAGGGAATGGGACAAAAAACAGACTGTCTTTTTTTCTTAAATGAAGTGAACTTTTTGTTACAAAATCCTATCAGGTGTCCAGCCCTTCAGTAAAATGGTGCTCAGAACCACCCAGCACGTCCAGTTTTTCTTTAGGCCCTGACAGACTGCTCCCTCTTCCCTGGGCTCCTGCTGCTGACCCCATGTCAGCTTCATGGAATGGTGTCTCCTATGTGCCTGGCTGCGGCATGGGGCACACTCAGCCCAGCTCTTCTCCCTAAATTTCCCCAGTGAGGTTTGGCATTACTCAAGCTCCATTGAGGATTGCCTGGCTTGCAGTGGGAAATATTCCAGGCAAGTGGGGCCACTGGTGAAAACTGGGATAAATCCACATTCCTGGTTAGTTCCTAGAAACATACCAGGTTGTCACTGCGCACTGGCAGGTACGCTGCCAGCCCCAGCCCGCCGGCCCACCCTCCGGCCTCTGTCTGGATCTGCCCGCTCTGCAGCCGGGACCCTCTGGCCAGCTAATTCAACAGAAACGCCTTTGTTCGCTGGCCTGCGATCCGGATCCGGTTTGTGCCGCAGGGCCGTCGGTGCAGTGACCCGACACTAATGGTGGTGGGACTGTGGCCCTGGGCAGACAGCAGCGCTGGTGCCGGAGCTCATTCCTCAGGAAGGGAAGTGGTTAAGCAGTTCTCCGCTCACTAAGGATATTCGGGGAAGTGCTGGCCGCCTGCTGCGTGCACTGAAGTCCATCCAAGCGGGGCTGGCCAGGCGTGAGAAGCTGCCCCAGGAGCTCGGGGGATCTGCCGAGGATGGGGGGTGGGAGTTCTGCACTGCTGCAGGAGTACCCTGATCGCTGTGGAAGGTGCTGGTGGAGCCAGGCTGTGGGTGCCTGAGGGAGATGGGCACACATGGGTCACCCCCACGTGTTCAGCTCTGCGGTGGCCCAGGGGATTTCAGCTCAACCTGGGAAGTCAGATCAGCCTTCAGGGGAGGCTGGATGTGCCTGGACATGGGCTGGGAGACATCTCTTTTCCCTCAGATCAACCTGAGGATCCCTCCTACTCTTAGTTTGCTTTTCAAGGCCAGATATCCTGTTACACTCACCTTTATCAGGCCTCCTCGGATCTTTGAGCCGATAAGGGTTGCTTGGCCAGATCCCTTTACTCGGACATGCTGATCAGTTCTAATGGCTCTGTGTCAGCTCATCTCCTACCAGCTCTCCCAGCTGATGAGGTGGTGGTACCTGGCCACCAGCCTGTAGTGCTGCAGCTTTGCTGGGCACAGCCCTTCTTAGAGGTTTCCGAGTGCCTTCTGAAAGTGTGGCCATAGGGCGCTGGCAGGGTACTGACAACGGCATCCCTTGTCCTGCTGAGATGCGTGGGACCAGCCTGGCTGTGTCAGGGTGTCCCTGGGGGTGTGGGTTTTGGCATCCTTATGGCCAGGAGCCACTTCTTTGTCTGCTGATGACCTTGCTTGGCGGCAGGCGGCCAGAGCATGGCCTTGGTGTGGAGACACACAGCTCCTTTTCCTTCCTTCAGCCTCAGCTAATAAAAGGCATCATCCCTGCGTGACAGCAAGTGCTCTGTGGAATCTGGCCCCAGTGCATAGCTGTATTTGCTGCAACGCTCCACGGCTGACGGCTCAGTGCCCGACCCAGCCAGTCCAAAGGATCCCAGGCAGCACCGACCAGCACAGGGTGAGTGAGGCAGGGTGATGGCCACAGTGCCAGTACCTGGGGGAACAGGATCCACCCGGTGTGGATGCCAGGGGAGTGCAGTTGGCTGCCATGCTGCCCCAGGGCTCCTGGTAGTGCTGCTGGAGATGTGCTCTGAAGAGGCACAGACACGCCTGTGCAGTGCAGAGCGAGTCCCAGCCGGGCTGCCTGTCTCAGCTGCCCCGTGCGCTGCACAACTGGGCACAGCAGCCCTGTGGGAATGCTGTGCTGGCTCCTGGCAAGCCTAGGGATAGGCACTGCTGTGCCATGCATGGGCCACCGCCAGTGTGTACCTGGCCTCTGCCTCACCTTGGCTAAAGCTCGGTGCGGGCAGGTCCCTCCCCTCGCCTGGCACAGCTTCTGGAGGAGGAGACAGGCACCAGCCGCCCTCCTCCAGGAACAGCGGCTGAGCCCAGCCCCAGCCCAGTGGGCCCTCGACTCTGCAGCCCACTCGGGCCACCAGCCACCTGCATAGAACCCCAGGTTCCACCGGCACAGGTAGGACCTGGCATGCCAGAGGGGAGCCCCTGGGCACGGCACAGCCCCGGGGCACGGCACAGCCCTTGGCACACGGCACAGCCCCATGGCACAGCCTGGGTGCCAGCAACTGGCATTGGCACCCTGGGTTGGCACATAAGGAAGGGACAGCGGGGTCCTTCGGCAGAGAGGGTCTGGGTACCCCAAAGCCTGCCGTGCACTTCCCGGGGCTGACGTATTCTGGACTTTGCCCAGGGAGCTGTGGTGGGGAGGGCTGGGTCCCTTGGGAGGGACATTTCCAGCCAGCAGCATCATGGCTGTGTCCGGGTGAGCTCCTGGTGGGGCAGACGCCCGGCACAGCTCCACCCTGCAGCGTAGTGTAGCTTTGCTGGTGCCTTCACCATGGGGCACCCTCAGGTGGGGCGAAGAATGGGGCCGTGACCCCCACGCAGCTGTGCCAGCCGGTTCCTGGAGCATCAGGCACCCATCCTGCCATGCCGCCCCATATGCCTTGCTGCCAGGGGCAGCAGTCGCGTTCCTGCCACACTGTGCCGGGAGCCCTGGGAACAGGGTGCCTCTGGCTCGGCGGCCCACGAGGCACCCTTTTGTTCGCCGGCGGGGCCCACCGTGCCGCCCAGGGGCTGGGGCGTGCCTGGGCTGCCGACGCCTGGCCGGCCAGGGGCCTCCAGGCAGAAGGAATCGGCAGTGACATTCCCGTAGCCTGGAGACCGCCGTCCCTTTCAGCGGGCAGCCCATTTGAATAAGAATCGTGCACGGGGAAGGGGGGCCACCAGCCGCCATCCCATCGCTGCCTTTGCCCCGGCTCATTTCTGCGCACCCAGCCCAGGGGCAGCGAGTCCTGAGCGCCCTCGCCCCTGCCCTTGGTCCCGCCGGACGCGAGACGCCAGGTACCGTAGGTTCGCGGGGCTTGGGGACTCTCGTACCAGCACGTGGCTCTGCACAACCTTTCCCACCGCCCTGGCGTGGCTTCGAGCGGGGTGGGTTTTGAGACGGAGTTGCAGCTCCCCCCGCAGCCCCAAGCTCCCCTGCCCTGGGCTGGCTCCGTGCAGGGACGGGAGAGATATGTTTGGGCAGAGCCAGCCGGGCCCAAGCTTTGATCAACACTTGCAAGGCTGGGAGCGGGAGGTACCGGGAGAGAAGGAAGCACAAAAGGCAGCTCCAACCTAAATTTAACAGCGGGACGCCAGCCAGCTTCAGGGATGCCCTCGCCCAGCCGGCTCCTGCACTCCTGGCTCCCCTCCCAGGTTGGCCCTGGCCTGGCTCTGGTATCCCCCAGGGACACTAGGGACACCCGAAAGGATGGATCTGTCCTGAGCCAGGCAGGATGGGGTTTGGCACAGTCTGTGCCAAGTCTGGGGGTGCATGGCACGGCTGTCTGCCTGGGTCTATGTGCCACAGCCCCCCGGGGCCATACAGAATTGGGGCATGACCATAGGGGTGGGCTTTGGATGTCACCCTGGAGGACTTTGGGACCCGGCTGCCCCACCTGAGCCCAATTCCCAGTGTTGTCCCCAGGAAGCACTACCATGCCAGTGCAGGGGGCTGCACCCTGGACTGCATGGTTGTGCCAGAGCCAGGAGAGGCCAGACACCCTGCACCCCAAGCCGTACCCTGGACCCTGCAGCAGTGCCATCTCTGTGTCCCCCCAGGCAGATCCTGTGGATACCCATGGAACTCCTGGTGCTTGCTCTCCTCCTGGGTAAGTGCTGGCCTCAGTGGCACCCTGAATACCCATGGTGCTGTGGTTTGGGGACCCCAGCCTTGGCAGATGGTGCTGAGCAGCAGGGATGGTGGCAATGGCAATGCTCCCTGGCTGTCAGCAGTCACAAAACTGATCGCCACAAAACCCAGCAGGGAATCCAGGCTGTGCTAAGCCCTGCTGGGATTAGCAAGCGCCTGACCCGGCTCCTGACTCCCCCCCACCCCCCATCCTGGCTCTACTCGGTGCCCTGGCCCCCAGGATCACGGACAGCCCAGCCCCCTAGTCACCCTGCTCCCTGCCCCTGGTCACGAGGCCCCAGCGCTGCTGCCAGCACCTTTCCGGATCATGGAGCTTTGTGCTGCATCAGTGGGTCGGGATGCAGGGATGGGACGGGCTGGGACGGCTGGGGGTGGGGTGAGTACACGGGGCAGCAGGAGGTGCCCAGGGGCCCTGGCACAGTCCCCAGCCCATGCCCTCATGCTCTCTGCAGCAAGGGGACTGGTGGCAGTGGGCTGGCAGGAACCTGACCTGAGCCATGGCTGCGCCCATGGAAGCTGCTACCCGGCCACTGGGAACCTCCTGGTGGGGCGAGCCACCCGCCTGAGTGCCACCTCCACCTGTGGGCTGGATGGGCCCCAGGAGTACTGCATCGTCAGCCACCTCCAGGTGAGCCCATTTGGCCTCAGCATGGCTACAGCACATGCCTACAGAGCTGGGCACCAGTGCAGCCTCCTGTCACCCATCCCTGACACTACCACCCCCTGGCACAGGACTCAGAGAAATGCTTCACCTGCGACTCACGGGACCCATCCTTTCCTGAGAGCCATCGCATTGAGAATGTCATCTACCTGAGTGGCCCCCATGACCAGCGCACCTGGTGGCAGTCGGAGAATGGTGAGGCTAGGGCAGCATGTTCCTTAGGGCTGCGTGGCCATGGGAGTCTTGCCCAGCCTCAGCCATCACCTCTCTGTTTACTCAGGTGTGGAGCATGTCAGCATCCGCCTGGACCTGGAGGGCGAGTTCCACTTCACCCACCTCATAATGAAATTTAAGGTGTGTCTGGGTACATGAGTGCCTGGGATGGGGTGGGATGGGACAAGATGGGCCCCGAGGGCTGTGGGGCTGGCTCCTGTCCCACCTGGGTATCCTGCAGACCTTCCGCCCTGCGGCCATGCTGGTGGAGCGCTCAGCCGACTTCGGACGCACCTGGAAGGTTTACCGCTACTTCGCTTATAACTGCTCCAAGCTCTTCCCTGGCATCCCCAACCAGCCCTCAGGGCTCGTGGATGAGGTCCTGTGCGACCAGCGCTACTCCGAGATTGAGCCCTCCAGCCATGGAGAGGTGTGTGGGGACATGGCAGTGCAGAGGGGGTCCAGTGGTCTGGATGGTATGGGCTCACCCATCCCTTCCTCCTCAACAGGTCATCTTCAAGGTGCTGGACCCCTCCATCCCTGTGGCAGATCCCTACAGTCCGGACATCCAGGGTGTGTGACTGGGGGTGTCAGGGACATGGGGCTGGCTGGTGCTGGGGCAGGTGCTTACAGTGACACCCCCCACAGACCTGCTGCGTGTCACCAACCTGCGGGTGAACCTGACCAAGCTGCACACGCTGGGGGACAACCTGCTGGACTCACGGCGGGAGGTGCTGCACAAGTACTACTACGCCGTGGATGAGCTGGTGCTGCGCGGGAGCTGCTTCTGCCATGGCCATGCTGCCCGCTGTGCCCCGGCACCTGGTGCTCCAATGCTTTCTGTTCCCGGCATGGTGAGGCGCACTCAGCCGCTGGCACCGCATAGTGCCCCATGGGACCTAGCAGCCACACTGAGCTGTGTGCTCCCCCCAGATCCACGGGCGCTGTGTCTGCGAGCACCACACACAGGGGCTGAACTGCGAGCGCTGTGAGGACTTCTACCATGACCTGCCCTGGCGCCCAGCCGAGGGCTCCAGCACCAACGCCTGTCGCCGTGAGTGCCCGTGCTGGCACCGGCTCCTGGCACAGTGATCCCAATGCCAGGGCTGGCAGGCTGCACTGTGCCAGGGGGTTTGGGGTGTTGTAGTTTGGGGAGGTTTTAGGTAAGGTAAGAGTAAGGGGAGATCAGGGTAAGGGGAGCCCAGGCTGAGGAGGTTTGGCACTGGGGGTGCTGCCTGCCAGGTGGGGCTGGGATGCCACATGCTGTGCCACGGTGCCGTCCCTGCAGGCTGCGACTGCAATGAGCACTCGCGGCAGTGCCACTTTGACATGGCCGTGTTCCTGGCCACGGGGAACACCAGCGGTGCCGTGTGTGACGGCTGCCAGCACAACACCATGGGCCGCCGCTGCCACCTCTGCAAACCCTTCTACTACCGGCACCCTCGCTCTGATATCCGTGCCCCCACTGCTTGTGCCCGTGAGTTCCTTGGGAACCCAGACCCACTGCTTGTCCTGGCCCCATCATCCCATGGCTGGTGCCACCAACCCCATGGCTCCTGGTGCTGTCAGCCACAGCTTCCCATGGTCTCTCTCAACAGCGTGCGACTGTGACCCAGCGGGCTCGTTGGATGGAGGAACCTGTGATGGGCACACGGATGTGGCACTGGGCATGATTGCGGGGCAGTGTCGCTGCAAGGAGAACGTGGCCGGTCCTCGCTGTGACCGCTGCCGGCACGGCGCCTACGGCCTCAGCCACGGCGATCCACAGGGCTGCCAGCGTGAGCTGGGACTCAGGGATGGGTGTGGGAGGATGTGGGGTGGAGAGGTGGGGATGAAAGGATGATGGAGGGGTATGGATGAAGGGATGAGGGTGGTGGAACAAGGGATGAAGGGATGGTGATGGAGAAATGGGGATGGGTGGGATGAGGATGAAAGAATGTTGGATAGAGGGATGAAAATGGAAGAAGGGAGATAGACTGATATGGGATGGAGAGATGGTGATGGAGGGATGGGAATAGAAGGACTGAGGATGGAGGAATGGGGCCAGACAGATGGGGGTGGAGGGGTGAGGGAGGAAAGGACATGGGATGGGGAAGAAGCCTGTGGGCTGTGGTCTCAGATGGCAGCCCCCACATATGCACATGCATGTGGGGGGGGGCAGCATGCAGGTGTGACCCGCGGGGCACAGTGATGGGCAGCTCCCCTTGCGACCCCATCAGTGGGGACTGCTACTGCAAACGCTTCGTGGCTGGGCGCTCCTGCAGCCAGTGTGTGGTGAGTGCCTCAAACTGCCCCATGGCCCTGATTCTCCCCAGCCCCACAATGGCCCCCAGGGCTGGGCTGGCCCCACACCTCTCTACACATCTTCTCATTGCAGCCTGAGTACTGGGGCCTGAGCTATGATTTGGGGGGCTGCCGACCCTGTGCCTGTGACTTCGGAGGAGCCTACAGCAACCGGTGCGGCCCAACAGTGCCTGGAGGGGCATGGGATAGGGGCAGGAGTGGGAACAGGGCTGGAGGTCATGGAGAGAGGAAGAGAGGGAGGCAGGGAGGGAGGGATGGAGAGACAGAAGGAGGGAGAGACATTGGTGGAGGGATGGGGACAGGACTGGGGCAATAGAGGGGGCTGGTATGGAGGGAGGGAGATGGACATAGAGATGGATGAGGACAGAGCCAGACAAGAAAAAAGTTGAAGGGACACCTGTCTGGTCACACCCAGGTGCTCCATGGAGGATGGGGCTTGTCCCTGCCGCCCCCACATCATGGGGCGACAGTGTGACCAGGTACAACCTGGCTTTTTCTGCGCTCCCCTTGACTACTACACCTATGAAGCTGAGCAGGCCACTGGCCATGGCCACAGCCACCCACAGCTCCCAGTGAGTCTCCCTGCGGGTTCCTGTGCTTGTGCATGGCTGTCACTGTGCTCCATGCTCCATGCATGGCTGTCATTGTGCTCCATGCATGGCTGGTACCCTGTCCTGCATGTGGCTGTTACCATGCCCTGTGCACAGCTATCCTTGTGCACGGCTGTCCCTGTTGCATGGCCACCATTCCCTGACCCCGTCCCTTCAGGGTGCCATCCGGGCAGAGGTGCCCCAGGACTGTCTGGAGTACAACACTGGGGAGCCAGGGGGGCGGAAGGGACGCCCACGGCACCAGCGCAGCTCCCCTCGTGTCCCCCAGCCCCGCATCCCCTCGCGCCGCAGCCGCCAGCAACCCCCCAAGGTGAGCCCTGGGGTGGTGGGATAGGGCACAGCAGGGCACTGCAGAGCAGGGCCTGCCTGGGGTCAGAGCCAGGGCCAAGCTGTGCTGGTGCCCTGCCCAGCCGGACGTGGAGGAGGTGGTGCGAGACGGTACCGGGCACATGGTGACGTGGACAGGCTCGGGGTTCGCCCGGGTGCGGGACGGGGCTGGCCTGACCTTCCGCATGGACAACGTACCCTACCCCATGGAATACGAGCTACTGCTCCGCTATGAGCCTGAGGTGAGCATGGCCACAGCCACAGCCACGGCCATGGTGTGTATGGCATAGCACAGCCCTGACACTGCCTTGCCTGTTGCTGCAGTCAGCGGAAGATTGGGAGGCCGTGATCAGTGTCAGCTCCCAGGTGCTGCCCACCAGCCCTCGCTGTGGGAACCTGCTGCCCTCCGAGCAGATGTACCATGAGAGCCTGCCCCACAGCCAGAGGTGGGACAGGATGGGCTGGGGCAGGGCTGGGGGTGGGGGTAAGGATTGGGACAGGACAGGGACAAGGACAACCTTACCACACTCCCAGAACTGAGGGAGGGGGATGGGATGGAAACAGACATTCCTACCATACAGGCGAGGGATGGAGACAGAAACAAGAAAGGTGGTTAGGTGCTCCTGCTGTCCCCCTGTTGTCCCCATCTTGATGTGCCCATGCCCCGACACCTGACTCTATACAGGTACGTGCTGCTGTCCCGGCCCTTCTGCTTTGAGCCCAGCACCCCTTACGAGGTGACCATGCGGCTTCAGAGAGCTGGTGTCACCCAGCGCCACCCTGGTGCCTTCATCCTCATTGACTCAGTAAGAGGAGTCCCACTACACCCCATGCCTGGGGCTTGGCAGGAATGGGGTGATGGGCAGGGACGAGGGACCACAGGTTGGGTGGGCAGTGTCCCCCCTCTGGAGATGTATGTGAGGTGGGGATAGGGATAGGATAGAATGGGGGTGGAATGGGGATGTTGATGGGGAAGGGGATAGCAATGAGACTGAGAGCTTTGATAGAGTTGGGGTTGGCATAGAGATGTCAGTGTGGAAAGGGATAAGGAAGCCTCTGGGTATAGCAATTTGTGTGGGAATATCAATGGGTTTGGGGATATCAATGGAACTGGGGCTGTTGATGTGGCTGAGTGGTTGAGCCTCCAGAAGGATCAGAGCTATCTTGGGGCAGATGGATCCATCTTGATGGCAGGGGCCAGGTCTCGCAGTGGGGGCTGTCTGTGCCCTCCAGCCCCCTATTCTTTCCCCTCCCCACAGTTGGTGCTTCTGCCACGGGTGTTGGAGTTGCCAGGCTTCCATGGGCCGGAGGCAGCAGCACACCAGGAGGAGCTGGAGCGGTACCGATGCCTGGAAGTGTTTCACATGCCCCCTCCACACACCCTGGCCCAGGCCTGTGCCCGCCTGGTCTGCAGTGTCTCAGCCCTTATGCACAACAGGGCACTGCGTGAGTGGGGACCCTGCGAGGAGTGGGCAAGGGTGGAGCCCTGCCTGGGGCAGTGGGTCAGGATGTGGCTGTGCCCATGACAGGCTGGGCAGGACAGCAGTGACAGGGCAGGTGTGGGAAGGTGTGGGCAGGTGCAGACAGGGCAGCCCTGGCCTCATGCTGGCCTTGCTCCCGCAGCCTGCCAGTGTGACCCTCAGGGCTCCCGCAGCAGTGAGTGCCAGGTACAGGGCGGGCAGTGTGAGTGCAAGCCCCACGTCATTGGCCGACGCTGCGACCACTGCGCCCCGGGCAGCTACGGCTTCGGGCCCCTGGGATGCAGCCGTAAGTAGTGGGATCTGCATCTGCCAGGGATCCCTGTCCCTGCTGTCTGTCTGTTCAGCCATGAGGCTGCCCTGTTCACTTGTCTGTCCATTTGTTTGTTCATGTGTCCATCTCAGCTCTGCTGTCCTGCAGCCCATCTCAGTTTCCCCTTTGTCTGTCTGTCCATCCATCCATCCATCCACCCACCCATCCATCCACCTGGATGGGCACTGTCCCCTGCCTTGCACTCACTTGTCAGTCCACCCATGTTCTTGTGAACCTGTGTGTCCACATGAGCCCTTCTGTGCCACAGCCGATGGGGTGGGTGCTGATCCCCTGCCTCTCTGTCTGTCCATCCCTATGTCCCTCCATCCCTGTGCCTGACTGGAGCTGTGCTGCCCTGCAGCCTGCACCTGCTCCCCGGAGGGCTCTGTGTCACAGCTGTGTGATGTGGTGAGTGGGCAGTGCCGGTGCCAGCCTGGCGCCATGGGCCGGCAGTGTGACCAGTGCCACCCTGGCCACTGGGGCTTCCCTGCCTGCCGGCCTTGCCAGTGCAACGGGCACGCTGAGGAGTGCGATCCCCAGACAGGCACCTGCCTCCACTGCCGCGACCACACGGACGGACGGCACTGTGAGAGGTGAGCCAGGTCCAAGGGAAGGGGACAGCACGGCATGGCATGGTGTGGGACGGGATGGGATAGATACAATGGAATAGGATAGATTGAGATATGATGGTATGAGATACATTGGAATGGCAGGATGGGATGAGATGGGATGGAGTAGGATAGGATAGGATAGATATAATTGGATGGGATAGAGTCAATGGGATGGGTTGGTGGGATGGGCTGGGACAGATGAGATTTTGATGGAATGGGGCAGGATAGAATGAGATGTGATGGTATGGGATACAATGGAATGAGATGAGATGGATGGGATGGTGAGATGGTATATGATGGCTTGAATGGACCCATGGGGCTCTCACTCCTTGTCCTTACAGGTGCCAAGACGGCTACTATGGGAACCCTGTGCTGGGTTCAGGCCAGCAGTGCCGGCCCTGCCCCTGCCCTGGCTACCCTGGCACACGGCACTACCACGGGAGTGCCTGCCACGCTGACGAAGAGACCCACCATATCGTCTGCCTCTGCGCACCTGGATACGCAGGTGAGGGGCAAAATGGGCACCATGAAGCAGGGAACTCCCAGCACTGGGGCTGTGGGACCTCAGCACCTACACTCCATGCTCTCCACAGGGCCCCGCTGCGACCGCTGCTCCCCTGGCTACTTTGGGGCTCCAGAGATGGAGGGGGGCGTGTGCCGGCCCTGCCAGTGCAACAACAACATTGATGCCAGCGACCCCGGGGGCTGCGACCCCCGCACAGGGCAATGCCTGCGCTGCCTGTACCACACTGCTGGGCCTCACTGTGCTCAGTGCCAGCCTGGCTACTACGGCAATGCCCTACACCGCAGCTGCCGGCGTGAGCGAGGCGGGGGGACTCTGCAAGGCTGGGCTGCCCAGGGGTTTGGGATGGGGGAACTGGGGTGATGCAAGGACTCAGGGTGGGAATGAGGCTTGGAGCTGTGGTTGGGTGTGGGGTGATTTGGATTATGCAAGGGGATGGGGCTGGGTTGAGTTGGGTTGGGTGGAATTTTGGGCTGTTGGGGAGTTTAGGGCTGGGAGGTCAGGACCAGCTGAGTTTTGGGGCTGGGCAGGGAACAGATATTGGGATTGATGGGGTTAATGGGTTGATGAGTGTTGGGCCTGTGCATGGGTTTGGGGGTAGGCAGATCTGACACAATAGGGCCAGCAGGGCACTGCCTGGGTAGGGTGTATGGGCCGAGCCCCACGTGGCTGCCCACCCTCCCGTAGGCTGTGGCTGTGACCCACGAGGCACCCTGGCCTCCCACTGCACTGATGGCACCTGCACCTGTGACCGTGGCACGGGAGCCTGCGCCTGCCGACCCAATGTTGTGGGCAAGAGCTGCGACCGCTGTGCGCCCCACTTCTGGAACTTGGGGGGCTCAGGGGGCTGTGAGCCCTGTGACTGCCACCCCACACATGCCCTGCACTCTGCCTGCAACACGGTGAGTCCCTTGTCACCCTGGCATGGCTCCACTGCCCTCCTGGGGCCTGGTGAGCCACCCACTGAGCACAACACTGTTGCCGCAGGTGACAGGACAGTGCCACTGTCGGCCCGGCTTCGGGGGTCGCGTCTGCTCCCAGTGTCAAGAGCATCACTGGGGAGACCCCAAGCAGGAGTGCAGAGGTGGGGACATGTCCCAGGGTCTGGGGCCACAGGGGTTCTGGGGACACAGGGTATGGGGGGACATGGTAAGACTCTAGGGAAATGGGGACATGGATGGAGACTGAACATGGGACACTGAGGAGACAGTTCAACATGGGACACAAGGGACTAAGGAGATTTTGGGGATGTGATGGAACCCCGGGGGCACAGAGAACCTTGGTGACACAGTGGGATGCTGGGGACATGGTAGGACCCTGAGGACATGCTGGGTCTCTGGGGACATGAAAGACTCAAGGGGCCCTGCGTACATGGTGGGTCTGTAGGAACATACAAGACCCTAGGCATACAATGGATTCTGGAGATACAGGGGGCATGGGGGGATGCTGGGAATCTGGTGGCACTCGGGGGGCATGGGGGTCCCTGAGGAGGGCGGGATACATGGCTGACTGTCTCTGCAGCCTGCGAGTGTGAACCACTGGGTGCCGAGAGCCCACAGTGCGAGCAGGACAGCGGGCAGTGCCAGTGCCGGCTGGGATTTGGGGGCCTGCGCTGTGACCGCTGCCAGCGGGGCTACCAGGAGCCCTTCCCCCAATGCTCGCCCTGCCACCCCTGCTTTGGGCGCTGGGACCCGGCTGTGGGCAGCCTGCAGGACAGGCTGCGGCGCCTTGGGGCACAGGTGCAGGTGCTGAGGGAGGGGGGATCCACGCTCCCACTCAGCCCTCGTCGCCTGCGGGAGCTGGAGGAGGCTCTGGGGCATGTGGAACGACTGCTGGGTGAAGGGAACAGCCCCAGTAGCCCCCTTCTCGACGGACTGCCTGGGCAGCTGGATGGCACCAGGCAAGTGTGCGTGGTGGGCTAGGGTGGGGGGATCCTCGTTTTGTCCCACAAAAAAGTTTAAGACCCCATCCCTGCCCAAAGAATGGAGTTGGACAACTTCTGGAAGCACCTCCAAGAGTTGGAGCAACACCTAGACCTGTTGGCACAGGCAGATATGCGGCACCATAACCGGCTAGCTGGGCTGAGCCGTGAGCTGGGGGGTCTCAATCGAACCACCTCCCACCTCCAAATCCTCCTCGGCAACTTAGCAGCAGCTGGATTTGGCGGTAAGAGCATCTGGTGAAGACTGGGGGGTTTGGTGGCAACCATTCTGGCTGAACCCTGACACCAGCACCTGCAGAGTCTTACCGCAGCATCCTTGCATCGGCGGAGGCCTCACGGCAGGCAGAGGTGGTGGCTAATGGCACGGCCGGCGAGCTGAGCAGGGCACAGGCGACACAGCAGGCAGCTGAGCGGGCACTGCGACAGCGGGGTGATGCCTTCCGCCGTGGCACAGCTGCAGCACGGAAATCCTTGCAGGAGGCAGAGAAACGGGTGATGGCACTCAGCATTGTCAGGATCAATGAGAAGGTGAGAGCAGGACTGGCAGGGGTGGAATGTAAGTCTCTCCCCCTGTGATTCTGAACTGCCATCTCCACTATTGGAATCATCACAGATTTGTGGGGCACCAGGAGACCGGAGCTGCAAGCACGCGACTTGCGGAGGAGCTTTGTGTCGGGACAGTGAAGGCACACGGCATTGCGGTGGCACAGGGTGTTTGGGGGCATTGCCAATCTCAGCTCGAGCCCTGAGCAGTGCCCATAATGCCTCACAGCAGTTGGAGATGACATTAGGGCAGCTGGGTGTTGTGGCACAGAAGGTAGGAGTGGTGGCTATGTGGCACTTTCTGGGGTCCCCTTGTTTCCCCTTTGAATGGCCTGTTTGTGCCCTTTCCATGCCATTTTGCTGTGCCTTTCCATGTCCCTTTGCATGTTTGCTTCTATGTCCTGCTTGTCTCCTTTCCATGCCCCCAAGAATGTCAGCCCTTTATGTCCCTCTTACGCTGCTTCACAGATGCCTCTTGTGCCACCTGAGTGCCCCATTGGGCCACTGCTGCACCTTCTGTATGTCCCCTTTGCACCCTGCTCCCATGCTCCCTTGCAGCCCCCCATCTTGTCCCCAGGCACGTACCCTTGTGCTCCCTGCTCACCCCCGTGCTCCCTCCTCGGGGCTGCTCTGTGCCCCCCACTCAGCCAGATGTCCCCCAGATGCAGGAGGTGCAGGATTTGGCACGGGGGGCACGGAGCTGGGCAGAGGAGGCACTGGGGCGTTCGCAGGCTGCCCGTAGCCGCACAGAGAAGGCGACGGCCCAGCTGCGGGACTTCATCCGCCGAATTAAGGCCTTCCTAGCAGGTAGTACCAGCACCAGGTGGGCACACGGGCATGGTGGGGCTCAGTGCGTCCACCCTGAGCCAACCCTGGTTCCTTGTCCCCACAGAGGAGGGAGCTGACCCAGGCAGCATCGAGCTGGTTGCCCAGCAGGTGCTGAACATCTCCCTCCCCAGCAGCGCCAGTCGGATCCAGAAGCTGCTGCTGGAGATGCAAGAGAGCATCAGCCAGCTGGAGGGGGTGGATGCAGTGCTCAATGGCACATCAGAGGGCCTGGCTAGGGCACAGGGGCTGCTGGCACAGGGACAGGAGGCCAGGTGAGTGGTGGGGGATATGCCAAGGTGCTCAGGGTATGGTGTCAGTCCTCTAGCACTGTCAGGGGTTGGAGCTGCCCATACTGCCACAGGGAGCGAGCAGAAGGCTTGAGGGACGAGCTGGTGGGAACACAGCAGGCGCTGGAGGTGGCACGGGCACAGGTGACAGCAGCAGGGAGCACCCTGCAGAGTGCCAAGGACACCATCCGGGCGGCTGAGAACAGAGCCAAGCAGGTGAGAGGCACTGGGCTGGGGGGTGAATCCAATGCTGCCAGCATAGCTGGGAGTTGGGATGGTGCTGGAGGCAACGGGGTCAGTGCTGTGAGGGAACTGGGGGTAATGGGATCAGTACTGTGGAGCTGATGCCTTATGCACACCACAGGTAGGGAGGCTGGTGCCTTGGGAATGTGGATGGCATGTGGTGGGTGCTGTGCATTCGCCAGGGTGGTGGGACTGGTACCATGGGTGTGGCAGTTGCCACACCAACTGCAGCTGGTGTCCATGCCTAGGCGGAGCGCAAGCTGCAGGTACTGGATGGGAAGGAGTCACGAGCAGAGCGGCGGCTGCAGGAGCTGGCACAGCACATCACTGCCCTGCAAGAGAGTGGCCAGGAAGCTCGTAACATGGCCCAGCTAGCGAAGAAAGGGGCACAGCGCGCAAATAACAACTCAGAAACACTCAAGCAGGTGAGCTCTGGCACTGCCTGGCTGCAGTGTGTCACTAAGCAGGTACATCGTGCTGGGGGTGCTCAGCCTCACCGTGCCCTTGTGCCACCAGGACCTGGTGAACGTGACACAGAGCTATGCAATGCTGAGGAGCCGGATGAGAATGCTGG
>WEKX01024442.1:4471-30235 GCA_013390025.1 Pitta sordida
TATATTTGTTATATTAAATTTTTGTTCCCTTTCTCCCAGTAAAGTTTTTATTTCTCTCTCTATATATATCATTCAAGTATTTCTAAATTGAATTCATGTTTTATCTTAATTGACCCAGGACACCTGGTCACTTCCAAGGTTCTTACTGAAGTGTGAGGTGATTTATACTTTTATTTCTCAAGTTTGTATCCATAAATGCATTAATATATCTTTGTTTAGTTGGATGCTGTTTGCCACGCACGCCCAAAGAGAAGTGTCCAAGGCATGGTCAGGGTCATAAGTGAGTTGCTTTCTGCCAGGGGGTGTGTTTTCATGTTGGATGAACAAATCCATCTTCCTGGACAACGGGTTGTTATGGTTATTTGATTCTTGGAGAACAGGTAGAGGATGAATCATTCCATCCTCTGATATCAGAGAAGGGTGGGGCACACACTGGACACCACACCGCTCATTGTTCTGGGATATCCGCACCTTGGTTTCCATAGGAACCACATTCCAGTCACAATCCAGTGAGCAGCACCAGCAGCTGCAGCTTTTAGGCAGGTAGGCTGCTTCAAACTCTTGCCAAGATTTTAGCCTAAGTTTTTGGGGTACTTTACTTTGTCCAAGACCCTGGTAACAATGTTGAGACAATACTCCTTCTGACCGACTCTCACATGGGCAGGGACACATTCCATTAAACCAGGTTGTTTAAAACATCATCCAACCTAGCCTTCAATCCTGGCAAAGATGGGACATCAACAACTTCCCTGGACAAACTGTACCACCTGTCTCATCACCTTCACAGTAAAGAATTTCTTAATTGTATTTAATCTAAACTTACCCTCTTTCACAGAATCACAGAATCACAGAATACTATGAGTTGGAAGGGACCTACAAAGATCATCTAGTCCAACTCACCAGCTAACACCCGTACAGAGACCAAACGCACACCTCAGAGTAGTAAACATAAACCTAGATCCTTCACATTCTCACAGTCCACTCTGAGCCAGGAGAGACCCACAGGACCATCAGCCCCACACCCCCAGCTAGACCGTGTCACTAAGCTCCTCATCCAGTCTTCTCTTGAACACCTCCAGGGATGGCAACTCCACCACCTCCCTGGGCAGTCCATTCCAAAGAGTGATCACTCTCTCTGTGAAAAACCTCTTCCTAACATCCAGTCTAAACCTCCCTTGGTGTAGCTTGAGGCCATGTCCTCTCGTTCTGGTGTCATCAGCCTGAAAGAAGAGGTCTGCACCCACCTGGCGGCAACCTCCCTTCAGGTAGTTGTAAACAGCAATGAGGTCACCTCTGAGTCTCCTCTTCTCCAGGCTGAACAACCCCAATTCCCATAGTCGCTCCCCATAGGGCTTGTCCTCCAGTCCTTTCACCATGCTTGTCGCCCTTCTCTGGACCCTATCAAGCAGCTTAAAGCCATTTCCTTAATCCTATCCTTACATGTCCTTGTTAAAAGTCCCTATCCAGCTATCATGACAGTGCTGTTTGGTTACTGGAAGGGTGCTCTAAGGTCTTCCTGAGCCTTCTCCAGTTTGGACAATCCCAACACTCTCAAACTCTCTTCATAGGAAAGGTGCCCCAGCCCACTGATTATCTCTGTGCCCTTCCTCTGGACTTTTTTCCACAGATACGTATTCTTCCTACAATGGAGAACCTTTCTCTTCAATGTCACCTATGTAGCAGCTAATCTGAGTTGGTTGCAGCATAATCATCACTGTCTTAATTTCTAGAATTAAGGAAATAAAAGGAATAAAAAGAAAGAAACAACAAATAAGCATTACAGACTTTTTCTCAAATCAGCGTGCCAAGAGTATCCCAGTAAAAATGAAATAAAGAATTATTTTCATTTCTGAAAGCAGATTTTTTATGACGGTCTAGTGCTTAAAGGGAAGAGAGGACTCAATAGGGAGACAAATAAGACATCCAGACAACAAAGCCCCCAAAGTTATGGTGCAGGTAAGAGAAGACACTTATTTTTCTGTCCACTGAAGTATGCCTTATAATGTCCAGAGTGTACCTGTTCCTCCTTAAGAAGGCAGTTAAGTCCCTTCAGAATTAGTCTTAATGTGAGAGATTAGTGTATATGAGTTTACAGGCTCCAGTTCTAAGAAGTTTCATCTAACTTTCAGTTTATTTCATGGTCCAAAAATATTTTTTAATATCCTTGAAAAACTTCAGAAAACATGAAGTTTCACACATAATTTCTTAGATTTAAATTTACCACTTAAACAGTACTCTGTCATGTTTATTAATAGAATGTATTGTTTAAAAACTTTTACAAGTTAGTAATAAATAAATTCAATTAGTTATGCATGTTTAAAACCTTATTCTCAATCAGACATTTAGGCTGCAAATCAAGTTAAAATTTCAGACATTAGAAATAATAACACTGCAATTCAGATTCCAGGATGATAATTAAATGAATACACATTTTAAGCAGGTGAAAATTGTCAACTCAGAAAAACCTCTTTATTTTCTTCTTCTAATCAAATTTTCCCAGCAATGCAGTTATTATATAACTTGCTTAAGATTTTTTTTACTTTAAAATAATGTAGTTTGTTTTTTTTTTCATTTTGAGAAGTCTTTGAGCATAGATTGAATGAAAAGAGTGAAAATGTGACCAGATTTTAATGACTTAAATAACCTGTTAGTTGTATAGAGAATATACATGTATGTTAGGACTCCTCTGAGGTGTTTTATGCAAAGGAGTATTTTTGTGTCAGGATGAGATTTCAGAAGTTTGTGTTAATGTATCGATGCTTGCAATACTTTTTGGCACCTTCTTTTTAATAAGGAAAAACTTGTACCATATTGTGGGACTACTGAAGAGTGCCTAAAGGAAATATCTTTGTTTCCAAGACTAGTCCTGTTGTAATTGACATCATTCATTGCCCATTCAGAGGTAACAAGGGAGAAAGGAAAAAGCCTGTGGATCAAATGTTATCTTTCTGTCCACAAATAAATTTTTTTCCTAACAAAGATTTAAATAAAACTGCAATTTGATAAACAAATGCATGAAGATTAACTTTTTTCTCTACTTTCTCTCTAGCTCTTTTAGCAACTTTGTTGTCACTATTAGCCTGTTTAACATTTTCTATTCTACCATTCCCAATTCTATAGATTTTAGAAGCCTGTTCATGGATTGAAACTTTTGCTGCTTCATCTGCTTAATTATTCTCTTTCATTGCAAATTATTTACCTCTACACACACACATGCTCATTTCCCCCTGTCTAAGCTCAATAATGTTATCATTAGCAGGGAAGGGAACAAGATCGGGAAAACCAAGTAATTACCATCCTTTATTAAATATGCAACATTAAGTGATTGACTGGGTAATTCAAGGATTGTATTTGCTCATATTGGAAAGGTGATTTTCATTTCAGAATGACATCTGTTTCACAGCTTTAGAGCAACAACAAGAATAACAGTGTATGGATTATGCCACAAAAAGGGAGGTACTGCATTCTTCTGTCTGCCTTCAACTTGCATATCAATCTTTGCAGGACCACAGGGGCTGAAATAAATTTTGCAATTGAGTTTGATAGCGAATGTAATATTTCTGATGCATTTTAAGGATAGGGAAGATTAATTTGGTTTTTAAAGACTAGTATTTTGTGATGGTGACGTTTCACTTTTTGTGACATCCAAACTTATTTTGCTTGCACTAAGAGAGAAAAAGATGGTTTCCACTTATGCTAGTATCATTTTGCAATCCATCAAAACATAGCATATACTTTTATTTCTGCTGGAAATGAAATGAAGTGTATAGCTTCTCATTCTAAGACTATTGAATCTTTGTGTGAAAAATACCACCATAGGTTTCCTTTTGGTGTTTCAGTTTGTAGGCCTGGATCTAGAATTAGAGATCATTCTTTCAATGTGGCAAAGGCCTGAAAGTGAATCCTGCTTTGGCTTCATAATGTCGGTAATTACATGATACAGCACTAGATATATGAAGATAAGAAAGCTGCTAAAGTATTAAAACTTGATAGATTTTTTTCCTTCTGAAATACCAGCATGGAAAAATGCTAGTACGTCTCAAAAGGATTCTTAAAATCAGATTCTATTTAAATAAAAATGGAAAATCGATGTACTTTCAGTAATATTATAATTTTTTTCTGGTAAAGAAATAAAATCTCATCAACTGCTAGTACATGATTTGCTCTTCAGAAAATCTGTAGTATATACTGTATATCTATACATATGTATAGCACAAAAATATACATAGATACCTATAGATATGTACACACATAGAAGTAGATTATACTATGTGTGGATTCTATGTATATTGCAGAATCCTGTAGTGGCAACAAACAGTGAAGAGAGTCAACTAACTGGAAGCAAAATGTACATCTTCCTACAGCTGATGAAAGAGAACACAGTACCTTCCCTGTCAGACACCAGACTTTCCAGGTATGGCTCCTGCTCTCCGGACATCAGGTGTATCAAGACTATCTAGCTACCTCATGAAAACATATGTAAGTTTTCCTTATTTATACTGACTCCTTTAAAAGCATAACTTGTGATCTTTCAACTGCCAGACGCTAGTTAGGATCTTATAAAACAAGAAATTGAAAGTGACTTTAATTTCAGAATTTGGTTTCCTAATGTCACCAGTAGGATGACGGATTTGTCTATCCCACACTGGCCTTTTTAGTCATCAACGTGTTTGTAGCAAGCGTGGGTAGAGTTCCTATATCTTTGTTCACAAAGCTTAGCCATAATTATGAGTAGGATGAACAGTGGATGAAATATTGAATACGGTTTCCTCTCTAAAGAGCAGGACAAGGAAATGGTTCTAGCAACTGAGAAAATAAATTGTGTTTTGCTTTTCTTTGAAAAGTTTATTCTTGTAGACAATTGAAAATTAACTCATAACATTATTTCTTTCTATAAATTTTGAATATTTTAGATTAATATGCTGCTTTGATATTTTCTCACTCTCTTCCTTCCCTATCCCCTGCCTCTGGAGAAAAATGTTAAATAAAGAATATTGCTTATAAATCATATTAGTCCAGCTTGAGCTTGTTTCTTTCAGACAATTTCTTTCATAGAACCAAACCTATAAGGGAACCCCCAAGCACTGAAACTTCAAGGCACACAAAATTCCTTGTTATTGTTAGAGGCCCCACTGCCCCTCAAACAACCCCTATTAAGAAGTCTCAATGTTGCCTCTGGCTCTTCCTTTTACATGCTAGTCAGAGTTCTGTTTAGCCAGAAAAAATAACAGGAGGGAGAAATGTGAAGAAATTCTGTAAGTTGTTTGCATTCCCCTGAAATATTTCTTTAGCTGAAGGGGATCAAATCAATGAAACATAATGAAACCATATGCTCATTATTTCAAAATAGAGCAGCTGCTTCAGGGAGTATTGAGAAGATTTATTAATCCTACCAGCACTACTCATTAAATCTAGGCATCTCCATACCTGTCTTCCTCAAAAAAAAAAAAAAGGGGCCTCGATAGAAAAGTCACCCCTGTGGAGTTCAAACTGATGTTCATCTTGGCATTCCTCCCTGTATTCTTCCTGGGCAGAGAAAACAATATGTTGAGCTGATGCCGCTAGAGAGGTGGAAAGGATCATCTATGTGGAAAAAGCTATCTAGTGTGGGTACAGTTTGGAAGTTCTGTAACAGGAATGTGTGCTGGCAAAGACTGATTCTGCTTGCTACAGACCATATGTGCATTTAATTGAGTTTACAAGTTTCCAGGTAGAATGCCAAATTGAAGCAAGAGTCAGGCCGAAGTCATTCATGAGTCTTCATAGAATGGTGAATGTTCCGTTTATTGAAAACAAACTATCCCCTTTATTCCATTTCTACTTCCGTGCATGTGCCACACGAGTCTATCACGTGTCTAACTCTATTCTAACATTGGTTGCTAGACTAACTGCACATGCCTTACTAATACTTGATTGGAGAGTTCTTCTAGAAGCACCCACCAGCACTTTCCAAATACCTTTCTTCCATTATCTCTCCTGTTTTCTTTCTTTAGCTGGATTCAAGGTCATGCTACCCTGGTTACCATGGAAAGTCCCAAGATGTTGTAACAGAGTGAATATTTCTTTGGGCCCTCTATTCTCTAAAAATTCCTCTCCTGCACCAAATGGACAGTCTAGCATCAGATAAGAACTGATGAAGTTTTTCGCCTCTTGTTTTCTCACAAGCTTTGGTTTCAGAGAGATTCTGAGAAGTGAAAAAATCTGCCTTTCTGTGGGACTGATACTGAGATGTGTGTGAGTAATCGAACTAGACTTGGACTCTCTATTAGAGAAGTTCAAAATATCAGATTAACTTAGGGATCATAACTTCAGCTGTAATACTGAATCTTGAATAAAAAATATGAATTAACACATGTACCATTCCAGCTGTATTACATGAGTCACAACTGCTCCCACAGTTTTCTCTTTTAAGAACAGGGAAATAAGCGATTTATTTCCAGTTAAAAAAGTACAGGAGCTGGAATATGCTCAGGAAAGAGAATAAATCCAACAGTTCATAAAACCAAAGCAGGTTGAGGGTCTGTTTTTGAATAGATGCAGCCAGCTAATTTTAAAACCTTAATATGGCCTGAGAATGCCTCATTCCAGGCACTACTGCATGTCTGCACTGTTGAATAAAGAGAACAGTAGCCAGCTAAAGAACTAGATGCTTAGTGGCCTCTGTTATACAGTTATTAGCTTGCTTCTTGGCCCTTTATAGAGGGGATTCAGCTTCTGCCTGGCACTGGCTTTCCCTGGGCCATACTTGCAGCAGAACAGTGTGGGACATCTGTGCACAGTGTGGTCATGAGAGCATGACAATGTGAGTTATCCTTGTGGCATTTCCCATTCTAGTCAGTACAGACATGTTGAATCTAATGACAAGACCTGGAGTAAACATACTAACCACTCTCATGAAGACTGGTCAAAAGTCTTCATGACTAAAGGAATAAAATCCATGTAAGGGAAGGGCATAGTAACTTCCATAAAAGTAAACCATACAATCCTGAACCAAACTTGACTTGAGAGTATTTACTATTCAAAATAATTGGATCTAGTCAGCATGGATTTCGAAAAGGCAGGTCCTGCCTGACCAANGTGATAATCAGATTCTCAATGTTTAGGTGGTGGTTTAAAAAGCTTTTCCAGGAGGTCCTTATAGCAGGGTATATCAAAACTCAAAAATTCTCAAATTAAGGATATGGTCACCACACTAGGCATTTGAAAGCAATGATCAAAACATCCTTGCTGTCTCTATTATAAAAATATTAAGCACCATTGCAATAAATTGTATTTGGATCCCCATAGGTCCATGGGACCAGATGGGATTCACCCCAGAGTGATAAGAGAGCTGGCAGATGAGCTTGCTAAACTGCTCTCCATCATTTATCAGAGGTCTTGGTTCACAGGTGTCGTCCTTGATGACTGGAAGTTGGCGAAAGTGACCCCCATACACAAAAAGGGTCGGAAGGATGATCCAGGAAACTACAGACCTGTTAGCCTCACCTTGGTCCCAGGCAAAGTTATGGAACAGATAGTGCTGAGTGCTATCATGAAGCACCTGCAGGATGGCCAAGAGATCAGGCCCAGTCAGCATGGGTTTAGAAGGGGGAGGGCTTGCTTGACCAAACTGATCTCTTTTTATGATCAAGTAACTCGCCTCGTGGATGAGAGGAAAATTGTGTATATGGTGTACTTGGACTTCAGTAAAGCACTCAACACAGTCTCCCGTGATATACTCCTGGGGAAGATGGCAGCAAGTGGCTTTGATAAGAATATTCTCTGCTGGGTTAGGAACTGGTTGGATGATCGAGCTCAGAGAGTGGTGATTAATGGTGTCTCATCTAGTTGGCAACCAGTTACTAGTGGTGTCACCCAAGGGTTGGTGTTGGATCCAGTCCTGTTTAGTATCTTCATTGATGATATTGATGATGGAATCGAGTCCATAGTAAGCAAATTTGTGGATGACACCAAGCTTGGAGCCTGTGTTGATCTGTTAGAGGGTAGGAAGGCCCTGCAGAGGGACCTGGACAGACTGGAGAGATGGGNTTCAAACTTGATATTAAGAAAAGGTTTTTACTGAGAGTGATCTGGATGTGGAATTGGTTGCCCGCAGAGGTGGTTGAGTCGCCTACCCTGGATGTGTTCAAGGGTAGGCTGGATGAGGTGTTGAGTGACATGATCTAGATGTAGATGCTAGGTTTAGTTGGACTATAGGTTGGACTGGATTATCTTTGCAGTCCTTTCCAGCCTTATCTCTACTGTGAATACTGTGAAATAGCCTTGCTACTTGCAGCTACTTGCATGCTTTCAGGAGCCAGAAAAAAATCTAAAATAATAAAAAATTTTAACCCTCTTGATCTTTTTTTTACCCTCTTGGTATTTTTCTTTCTAGACCACAAGAGAGTCATAACAAAAAAAAATCAGAACCGTGTTTGTACTGAACACGAGTAAGTTGAATGTTGGTATAAAATGAAAACTGCAATGCACTTCTGAGGAAAAACAGTAGCATGGGTACATTTCACTAAGCTCTGCTCACTTCATTAGTCTGTGCAAGCTATATGAAGGGCACGGGAAAAAATGCAGTCCTGTCTTCTTGCTTCTTAGCTAAAAGGAGTATAGTCGCCACAGATTTCTTAATTTTTCACAGAGATTTCTACCAGGTTTGGTTTCTATAGCACTGTTTGAGATTGCAGCACAGTTTATGAACCTCTATACATCCATGGTTAAATGTCTCTATAAGTCATGATCAAATAGATTTCTACTCTTAAAGAAGAAAAATGTGTCTTGTTCTCTTATGATCTTTATGAAACAAATATCTTGTAATCTAATTTTGTTTGAGGTGAGTCTTTAAGATAGGCGTATTAATTGGCACAGTAATTGGGAAACCGTAATGAATATCCCATCTGGTAGTGAATGTTAAAAAAACCCAAAAAAACAATTAATCACATTTTTGTATCATCTCCCTGAAGTATGAGTCAGGCAGAAATCAATCATGAATCTTCATAGAAGTATGGTGAAAGCTCAAATTTATTGTAAACAAACTATCCCTTTTATCCCAGAAGTATGGTGAAAGCTCAAATTTATTGTAAACAAACTATCCTTTTTATCCCTTTTCTGCTTCCGTACATGCGTCACACAAGTTTAATTCTATTCTAACATTGGTTTCTAGACTAACTGCACACGCCTTACTAATACTTGATTGGATAACTCTTCTAGGATAGTCCTCCAGAACTTTCCAACATTCCTTTCTTCCCAGTTGTCTTTGTAGTTTCTTTCTTTAGCTAGATTCAAGGCCGTTACCGTGGTTACCATGGAAAGTCCCAAACTGCTGTAGCAGGGCAAATACCTCTTTATGTCCTCTACTCTCTAAAAATCCCTCTACATCTCCTCAAAAAAAACCCCAACCCAAACCAAACCAAACCAAACAAAACAAAACCACAAACCAAACATGTTTAAAAAAGAAAGAAAAAAAACTACAGAAAATGGATTGCTTAGTTATCCGGTCTAGGCAAATTACTTATAATTTCAACAGAATACAGAAAATAGTGCCTTCTGCTCCTAAAAGAGGACACAAAATGTTTCATGTGGCTGGGTTACTCATAGATTAGTCCAACAGCCTAGCCTGAATGAACTCTCTTAATAACAGTCATGGTAATTTTATTTACAGAGATTTATGTAAATATTTCCTTCTTTTATTTACTCCTTCCACTGAAGATACTCAGCTTCAGTGAGTAGCTTTAGTAGTGACAAATATAAACCTGGGTGATTAGTCAAAAGTCCATTAGGTAAAACTTTAGAATAGAAGGTGTACATCAAGACTAGATTTTCACCAAAATCAGATTTATTCAAAAGACCATTCGTGGTTAGAATATAACAACATGTTCCTATAATATCTCTTAACTTTTTTTTTCATATGCTATGAGTTCTTTTCAAAGAATATTTGAGGACATAAGGTGCTTCATAACTGAAACAGTATCAAGGACTTTGCTAAAGCAATAGACATACAGTGTGTACAGATGGATCCCACTATCAGTTCTGGCTTTGCACACCATGATAGCACACCCTTGAGAGCATTACTTTTTCTGAAGTAGACATATAACAGATTCTTGATTGCATAGACAAAAATTAACATATTCTTTGAGCATATTTCACTTCTTCTTTTTAAGAGTCACTTCTCTAGTCATCTGCCTCTTAGTAAGAATTATTTTCAGGCTCCTGTAATGTTTGAACAGACTAGACCAAGCTGCTTTAAAAAGAAAGAAAAAGTGTCAAACCTTTTCCTGGAAAGAGGAAGATGGGAATATTTTGGTAGGGTACAGAAAAAAGTGTAGGGAACTGTAAGAAGGTCACTAAGCAACTCCACATTAAGCCCAGATGGTTGTGGTTATTCCAGTCCTACAGGAGAGTTTTACTAAAGACATGCACACATCTCCTAGGTGAGGTATGCATATGTTTTGAGGGTAGTTAGGGTAATATGAGCATATGCATGCTCTGGAGACAGAGTGTAGGTACACACTGTGTCCCATACCGTGATTCCTGAACATTGCTGCAAGACTCTTACCATTGCAGCCATTGGTGCTCTTCTTTCTACAATGCGATGCTGGAGTGCAGAATTAGAGGCTGAAGGGGACTCATGGAGGTACTGATGCAATCTGTTAAAAGAGTCTCTGCTGGTGAAAAAAAGGTTTACATTTCTCCTCTAAAAATTTAGACAGATTTTATACCGTCCATGTCTTATTCTTAAATCTTCTGATTTGAAGAAAGCCATGAAATCTGTTTGTTTGTTTATTGTGCATGTATTTTACTCAGAAAAAAAAAATAGAATACCTAGATGGTGAACAGAATCTTTAACCTTCAATACTTAGGTAGGGTCATTTCTAATTGATATATTGTTGAACACTTGTTTGGATAGTACTAATTTTATGCTTAATTTTAATATTATTTTTAACTTAATATGAAAGATACTTTCATCATCATAGGTCATTATTTTTTTCAGAAAAACCTTATAGAGAATACAGATTACATAAATTAGAATGTGTTCTAAACAAATTCCTTCATTATATATGTAAATAAAAACTATATTAACTTTAATGGCTCCAAGTGACTTGGACATGGAATTCATTAAATACTCATGTCAGTGACACCGAGCATTGTACCAGGGAACGGCACAGACAGAAGAAAAGTAAGAAATCTCCAAGAAGGAGAACACATGTATTTTTTCTTCACTTCTGCAGATTCACTGCTGTTTCTCTATTGCATTGAAAATGTTAGACAGTGTTAAAAAAGCTTTTCAATGTTTTCATGGCTTATTCATTGCTTAGCAACAACATTTGTTTAGGAGTCTAAAAATATTTTTAAAATGGATACTTTAAATTTAGTACTAAGAGTTGAAGGGCAAGAGAGCATATGATCATGTGCTTTATGAGTCTTTAGGCTGCTAACTCTTAAAATTGCATACAGAACCAGGTTCAGTAAAAGAGAAAACATAAATCAGAATAATTTTAAATTATTTATAAATTATTAATTTATTTATTTATAACCTTGATTTAAATGGAATTTAAAAATAAACTAGTTGTCTCAGCACCACTGCATAAGCTGTAGGATCCTTTGGGATTGTCTTTTTTGTTTGATTCGAGGGGATTTATTTGTTTGGTTAGTTGTGGGTTTTGGTTGGATTTTTTTGGGGGAGGTTTGATTGTTTGTTGGGTTGCTTTTTTTGTTTTGGGATAGTTTGGGGGTTTGTTTTTTTCAGGGTTTTTGTGGTTTGGGTTGGGTTTCTTGTTTGTTTTTCCTTTTATGCCTTGCATGTTCCAAGTGTCAAACCATGGAAAAAAGAAAGTTAAAAAAAAGTGATGTATTCTGTCAGGATCCAAGAGTTCTGGGTACTGCTACAGACTGTAATCTTGACCAAATATTTTAGAATTCTTTCCCTGTGAAACAAGACAACAGTGCTTTCTGACTGTAGAGTGATGCTATGAGCTGATTTTACTGCATGGTAATGAGGGACAACACTGATTCTTTGCTTGTGGAAACTGTTTTATTGGAGCACCATAATTCTGTAAGACATATTTCTTCATAAACATCTATTAAGTACTTCAAGAATGATATTTAAAATAGAAAATATTTATACATTTTTTTCATATAGGCATTTATCATAATATTATTGTCACTTTTTTTCTCATTATTACTTCAGCCAACTCTATGTTTACTATGAACAGCTGTCAATTTTAAGAGAAAATCATCCATCTGATTTACTGTACAATTTGGACTCAATACTTGTATTTAAACTGAGGACTGGTCTGTGCTAAAATTTGGTGTGACCCTTCATCTATCTGCAGTAACTGCATTGTTATTTGTGTGCTGTCATTTCTTGCTGAAGAAGGTAATTGTTAATAGTAACCATCATTTAAACTGGTTAATTAAAAGGTAACCAAACTACTTTTCATCCTAAGAGCTAAAATGATTATAGTCTTTCGTTTCCTTTTGGGTCTGTTTAGGACAAGAAGAAAAAAGAGGTCTGGGTTTTGCTAACGAATATTTACACAGCTAGGAAAATGGTCGTATCAAAAAGAATCAGAAGCTATAAAACAAATAATGTTGCTCTGTAGTAACAAATGCCACTATGTTAGAACAGCTGCAGAAAGTAAAACTACCTATAAAACTGGGCATTTTTGTTTTCAATTCTACATTTCATTTCAGCTCATAAGTGTAGACCTCTTCTTCCAGGCTGACGACACCAGAACGAGAGGGCACGGCCTCAAGCTACGCCAGGGGAGGTTCAATCTTAACATTAGGAAGCGGTTCTTCACAGAGAGAGTAATTGCATATTGGAATGGGCTGCCCAGGGAGGTGGTGGAGTCGCCATCCCTGGAGGTGTTTAAGAGAAGACTGGACGAGGAGCTTAGTGACATGGTCTAGCTGGGGGGTGTAGGGCTGGATGACCCTGGGTCCCTTCCGGCTCGGAGTGGCCTGCTAGACTGTGAGGCATCTAGGTTGGTGTTACGCTCTGGGATGTGCTCTCGGTCTCTGTACGGGTGTTAGGTGGTGAGTTGGACTAGATGATCCTTGTGGGTCCCTTCCAAGTCATAATATTCTGTGATTCTGTGATTCTGTGATAAGTATTTCCCCTTAGATCAGCTATTCCCTTTTGTTGAACTGACATGACGAAGAAAAGCCACACAAGCAGGCACATTCAATCCCTTAATCTCATTCTTTCCTTGATTATTTTTCTTCTTTTTTCCATGATCTGTTCATCCTTCCTACTCTTTGCGTCATCATCAGTCACATCAGCTAGCTGCTTCCTTGGCAGAACTCCTGGAACACATCCTTTGAATGTCAGTGTCTCCCAGCAGCTTTATGAAAAAAATGAACTGGCTGGGGTTTTTTCACCTTTTTATTTAATTTCACTCCAGTATGCAACATAACAAAAAGACAAATAGCCATTCATATACAGTCTTCAGATATGGAATTTTAATCACCAACTAATCAGCAATAAAAATAGTATTAAGGAAAAGAAATAGAGTGTATTTTATTAGGAAAATATTCCTAAACTAGTACTTTGCAAAGGGGGTCACAACACCAAGAAAGGTTATGGAATATTGCAGCAGAGGACTTACTAGGGATTCCCTTTTATCTGTTCTTAAAGTTAATGTTACGTCTCATATAAAACCCATGTGACACAACATACAGTCATCATTCTCTTATAGAAAGGAATCATGTGGGACATGAAGTCATACTAAAAAAGCATTAAAATATACAATATTACACTTTCCAAATATATTCATTTTTGAAGTCTTATGTAATATATGTGACTCTGAATTATTGCACTTAATTAATTGAATTAACATTTTCTTGTGTGGATTTAGTAGCATTGAGTCAAACATTGCATGAATTGAACAATCAGACATATGTATACAGGAGGATCGTTCAAGTTTTTATCAATCTGGTACTGAAAGACTTAATAAGACTTAGTCTGAAAAACATAATAATTTGAGAGAAAAAAACTAAGAATATTTCCATCACCAGATTCTTCAAGACTCAAAAATTATCTAGTCCAAGAACAAGAACCTGATCAGCCAAATTCTTATTAGACTGATGAAGGCACAGATGTCACAACCATCTTTTCGTATCTATATTCACATGGATTCTGCTCCACAGGAAAGGAATCATAATGCCTATACAGTATGGACAACAGGCAGTGGGCAAAAGCAAGGGCTGTGTTGAATGTTTTTGATCAATGGAATTTGGTGATAACACACAGACAGCTGTGCCTCACAGTATGTTGTTTTGTCCTAGTCTTCTGATCACTCCAGTCATGGGGCCCTTTGGCAGACACAGAAACTATCCTTCAACCCATCGATCTAGAATTCCTTCCTAAAGCAGAGAGTAAGGGAGAAGGTCATATTTAGACCTGGAGCAAACCCATGGTTCAGGTGTATTCCTGTATCTGAGTGTAGAGATACTGCTTGATCTAAAATTAAGGTAAAGGATGTCAAAGAAGTGGATACACTAACATTTTGTGGAAAGGGGAAAAATATTCTGTTCAACTTAGTATCATGATTTTTTATAAGATATACAGATACGTTAGAAACAGAGGGAAAAGGGACAAAGCCTTGCTGCATTTGATCGGTTTCTCTATCTATTATGCATAAAAAAAGAACCACATAAACATCAGACCTACTTGCAATTGCAATATCTTGAACTGTTGACGGAAAGACAAAGAATGGAATAGTGAAAAGCTAAAAGAATTGAATAGGAGAATGAAACTGGTAACTTAGCATAATTCTTTCTTCTGTCTTTTTCAGGAAGAAAATTGCTAGCATAAATCACACTCTTTGGTTTCCTATTTATTTCCTTGAATTGTTAATGTCATTCAAATGTAATATGCGAGGGAAAGATAGTAAAATAAAACATGAGAACACACTATATTTTAGTTTTCTCTAGAACAAATCTAGGTTTTATTAACTAAAAATACCTTGGTAACACATGGTAAATAGATAAATACAGAATTGGAGATTAATTTGAAAGACATATCGATATTTCGAGAAATTATTTTACTGGACACCCAAATCTGGATTTCTGCCATTACCTTTCTCAAAACAAGTGCTACATAACCTATGTTGTGCTAAAAATTAAAGCTTAGTAATTAAAAAAAAAAAAAACCCAGACCATTTTTCAGGTCAAGATAATAAGATGACTTTTAAACAGATTAAGGAGATTGATTTTAAAATTATGAAGCGTGGATATGGTCTAGAAAAGGAAAATAGGATGTTAAACCAATGAACATGTTAAATTGATAAGATGGATCTTTGTGACTTCTTTGAAATACTGAAAATTGTGGTAACATTTTTTTAACAACTTCCTGTGCAATAAATTATGAACCCTGGTATAAATTTTTCGTATATAAGGAGAATTCATCAAACATTCATGAAACTAGATATACAGACTGTATTTGGTCTCTTCTGCGACTGATAAGGAGGTGAAACTCACTTAGTGTTTCTGGGCTGGCAACAGACAGTTAGACTAGAGCAGATCTGATCATATTCAGCCAATGTACCGGCAAAATATGAGCATTGCAGAAGTAGTGTCTGCTTCTGTTTTGGTATGCTGAGCCTTATTGTCTTAGCATTAGGCTTCATAAATTCTGTTCGGTTACTTTAGCTATGAGGTAGATTTATCTGGAAATGAAGAGAAAACAAATGGCCAATAGTTCAAAGAAGATGCCCAGAAAAACAAATCATTATTGCATCAAACATATTTCCATGTATCTGGAGTGAAGCCCAGCTGAAAGCAAACAGAAGTTGAATAATTCTGTAGTGCATGACTCACTGGCACAGAAGGAAACATTTGTCAAACTGATGCTGAGAAGATGAAATTAAAGAGAAATGCAAGCAGAAGAGATAACCTGGTAGAGACTGAAATATATTGTGAGAATATTTTACCTTAATACAAATGACAGTGAAAACTATATCGGATTAGTTAAATTATCTATGCCCCTCGTTCTTGCTTGTTACTTTTAGACACCAGCTTAATAATACCAAAAGCATGGATAGATTTGTCTGGTGGATAGAGCCAGCAGTGCCAGATAGCTAGTGACTTGCATTCAAAAGCTTGTGCTAGATTTCTAGGAGGAAGCCAAGAGTCAGCCAAATAATGAAAAACATGGGAGTCATTGGGAATTCAAGCCAGTAATCAAGAGCTGGACACAGAAGCAAAGTAGTTTTAAGAAGATGAAGTTAAAAGACATGAAAATGAAAAATACAGAAAATTATAGGAAATGCAGAAAAATACAGAAAAGTGAGACTAGTTTGGCTGCAGAAATCTGATTAAATATTTTGAAAGCTCAGACCTTCCAGATGGGGTCATGACTGAGCAGAATTGATAAGGGAAATAAACTTGCCCCTAATCCACAGTCAGTGGTCAAGACAGTAGTAATTTAATCCATTTGGTTACTAAATCTTTGCCTGTCTGTGGTAATGAAGAGTTCCATAACAAAACACTTCCTGTATTTTGTGTCTACTGCACAAATAGTAGTCACCGGGCATTCCTGTTTTGACATTTTTGTCTGTTTTACCTATGACTTGAATTACAATACAATGTTACTGGGCATGACATTAAGATGATGCCTAGATATAGAAGAAATCAGTAAAAACCAGACAAACAGACCAAACCAAACCAAACCAAACCCAACCAAATGAAACCAAACTTCTCAAAGAACAAAACATCCAAACAGAAAGAAAACCACCAAAACCCATAGCATATAGAGAAGAAAGTCACTGATCTTATTTTACAGACATGGAACTGAAGCACATGTGAATTTCCATAGTCACAGAGTATATCTCTGGCAGAGCTAGAAGGAAGATGAGATGTCCTTCATGTGAGGAAGCAGTGTTAATATTACTGTCAAATTGCCTCTTTTTGGGACTATTATTTCCCAGTCATTGAAATGTATATGTGGCTGTTGTCACGGTCCAGTCAGCTACGCTGGACGCGTGATGGTTCGTTTATAGGATCTCAGAGTGCAAAACAAAATTCCAAGAGAGGGTTTAGCTTTGATTAAACAGTGAGACTTTATTAAGTGCCCATAAAATATCAACGCGATAGATGAAAGGGTGAAAGTAAAGAGAAAGAGGAAGAAGAGTTTATAGCTACCGCCACGACGAAATCCTCAAAGGCGTCCCTCACAGATTCATCGTCAATCAGGACGGGAGAAGCTTCCAAAGTTCTGCTGTCAGGGGTCATCTTTTATACACTTTGCCCCCCATCATTTGTCTCATTGTACCTTTGCCAAGCTCTGCTTTTCCCTGCCACGTAAGCAGTGTCCAAGACATGGTCAGAGCCGGAAGCGAGTGGTCTATTGCAATGACGGGGGTACATGATTCACAGCATATCTCGTTCCATCCCCCAGATATCGTAAGAGAGTAGGCATATCTTGTGCTGTGATTGCTCTGGAATATCAGCACTCAGTTCTCATAGGAACCACATTCTGTTTCAGTCCAGGGAGCAGCACTTTGGTTTTCAGTGTACCTTGCATTGTCCGAGTTCCTGATACTAATGTTGAGACAATATTCTTCTTTTTTTTGACCGACTCTTACAGCTGTTGAGAAAACAAGGGACTGATAACAGAAAATACGTATGTCCTCTTGGTGTGATGCGTGGAACACATTAAGCATGCCAAAGTCAGGTTCCCTTTTCTCACTCTTAGAAGGACAGCAATGCAGAGAAGTGTGTGTTATTCTCAAAATTGTTTAGCAGACTTCTGAAAGGTGGAATAATAAGAAGAAAGAAACAGTTGCAATTTTAGGGTTACATCATAATATCTGGAAGAATTGACTGAAAACCAAAGAAGTAGAGAAAATAAAATAGATTATATAATAAATTATTCTACACACAAGGGTAATAATCACAGAATCACAGAATATTATGAGTTGGAAGGGACCCACAAGGATCATCTAGTCCAACTCACCATCTCTGTTTGATTTGTTGTTGTTTTGAGGGTTTTTTTCTGTTGTTGCTGTTAATTTGGTTTTGTCCTGTTTTGTTCTGCTGGGGTTTTTAATTTATGTTAACGCATGACTTCACTTCCTTAATCTAATGCCAGCTCCCTAAAGAAAAGACCAGCCATACATGCCTTTGAATACTGAGCTTAGCAGGTCAACACTGGTAGTAGAATCTGCAGTGAACCAGTCACATTCTCTTAAACACTTCTTGCCATTTTATGAGTCCCTGCAAAGCAGCCCTTAAGCTTATTTAAGGAAAACCACACATATTTCTCTAATTGCTCCTTATTTTATTATGAAGTATTAAAACAGTATTTTTGAGTATCCAATAAAATATACATCTTTCATACTGTGAATCTTGAAACTCTGTTAAAAGAATAAAAGAAATGTTAGTTTACCAACTGTCAATCCAATCTCTGGTTAATAAATTAGCTTCACTGATTCTATGGCAGGGCTTTTGTGGCAGGAATTAGAGGTTTTGCAAGGACAGTGTAAATATAATTATAAGCAACCATCTCCTCTGATGGAAACTCAGTAGAGATAAACAAATACATTTTTTTAAATTATAAAAACCACAATAGAAGAACAGAAAACAGAGAAGAAAGAATATATTTCCACTGCTAGAATGTTCGATGATGTCAGGCTGTTGATAAGCAGTAAGTAACACAGACAAGTACCCAGGATGGGATCTAAGAAGCATTCTTCTTCCAAATAAAACAGCATCAAATGGAGACTGTAGATCACTGGGGATGGTTTGACCCTGTCTGGAGGCCAGAGACTCGCCAACAGCCTCTCTCTCACATCACCTCCATCCCCCGCCCTGTACAAACAGGGAAGAGAGGAAAGAGAAAAAATTGAAGGGTTTTGCTACAACAGGAATGAGGATTATTAAAAATCTTTTACTATCACAGGCAAAACAAACTCTAAGATGGAGATGTAAAGATTTCTAACAAGATTAGAGCTTAAAGTGAAAAGTATCATCTTTAAGGCAACCTTCTCCCCCACCCTTCCATCTCTTACAACAGATACAGTAACACCTCACCCTTAGTGAGGAAAACAGGTCTTGTCAGGATGTCGCAAAGTGTCTAATTCGCAAACACGCATGGGTCATTAATATGCATACAGGCCATGCCCATCACTCCACCCCCAGCCAACCAGAAGTGCTGGGAAGCATTTTCCACTCCTCCCCACAGGCTCTCACAGTGCAGGGGAGCAAAGGGAACTGTTTCTGAGCCCTGTCTGCCTGGAGAGACCCCTAGAGAATCCCTTGACTTCTCTTTGGCCATACTGCTGCTTTTGTAGCTGCTGCCAGGCTGCTGCCACTGCTCATGGCAGGAAGCTCTGGGGCTGAAGCGGGGAAGGGGTGTCCCCGGGCTTTCGTTGGCACTCGTGGAGCCTGGGAAGCCTTAACTTTGCAACATTGCAACAACTGGTGTCCCTTATGGTGGAGGGTAACATCAGTGTTAGAGCTTCTTTCCCTTTAGCATCCGCCAGTCCCAGGAGAGGCAGCGCTGGCCATATGGACCCAGCAGAATACACCTTTCCCCTGCTGCAGCGGGGGGAGGGCATGGGGTAACAGAAGCTTCCTCCTGGCGCAGCAGCTGTGGTGGCGATATGGGCATGTCCCGCCATTGTCCTGTCCCAGCACACAGCACTTGCTTCACTGCCACCGTGGCCACTCCAGCCCCATTTTCATGAGGCATTTTCCCTATGTCATCACCAGGTGTCCCGGGCAGCAGTCCCTGAGCAGAGACTGCATTGCCTTCCCTGCCTGTAGCCATGGAAACAGTAACGTTCCTGGCAGGGGTCAGTCCCCTGGTTGGGCTTAGAGTAACAGGGGACAGCGTGGCTTACTGGGGCGTGAGCCTTCCACTGTAGGGAAGGGGCTTGGAGACACACAGGAGCAGGGCAGGGACTACGGCACAGCACCATGGGAGTGGGAGGCACTGCCCACCCTCCCCGTAGGGCCTGTCCAGTCCAACTCCACAGGGAGTGCTGGTGCTGCCCCTAGGCGAAGCAGAGGCACTGCACATGTGTCAGTCGGGAAGCTCCGTGAATCACTGAGGAAATTTACAAGAAAAATTTCTGGCAAATCAACAAGGTCGCAATGGAGGGGTCGCAATGCTACATTCCCTCTTCCTCCAAGAGGCAGGGGAGGAGAGGAGTAGAGGAAAACCAGGCAGTTGGTGTTTCTCCATTGCTGCTCAGGGGAGGAGGCCATTCCCCTTCATACCATGGGGTCCCTCCCATGGGAGAAAGTCTTTCATGACCATCTCCAACGTGAGTCCAATCCCAGGGGCAGAAAGTCTTCCAAACACTGCTAACTGTGAGTCACTCCACAGGGTNCTGCTAACTGTGGGTCACTCCACAGGGTGCAGTCCTTCAGTACTGGCTGCTCCTGTGTGGGTCCCATCCCAAGGCACAGATCCTACCAGGTAGAGTTCTGCTCAAATGTGGAGTCTCCTCTCCACGGGCCGCAAGTCTCTCCCAGGCCCCTGCTCTAATGTGGGCTCCAACAGGCTGCAGCCTCCTTTCAGCATCCATCCGCTCCAGCTTGGGCTTGGGCTCCTCCATGGGTTACAGGTGGATGTCTGCATCCCTGAGAGCTTTCCATGGGCTACAGGGGGCCAGCCTGCTTCACCATGGTCATCACCATGGGCTACAGGGAGACATCTGGAAAACGTCCTCCCCCTCTTTCAACCCTGGCCCTGGTGTCTGCATTTGCTATTACAACTTCTCACTGCTCTTGTCTGACAGTCATGATTCTTTTTCTTTCTAACTTTTTTTCCTTCTGCAATATGTTATCACAGAGACATCTCTAACTCTCCTGATTGACCCTGGCCTTGACCAGTGATGGGTACAGCCAGGAGCTGCCTGGCATTGGCTCTGCCATCTATGAGGGAGGCTTCCAGCAACTTCTTGAAGAAAAGCCTCCCCCATAGCCCTCCCACTACCAGAAACCCAGCCACAGAAATACCCAATACAACGACTCAGCCAATAAGATGGAAATAAAGTCAAAGGGAGCACAGAACTAGAGGTACACTTAATATTTTGTCAGGAGTACCTGAGCCCTCAGTTTTCTGTGATGGACACTTAGTCATCTAGCTTTAGCTGCTTGAAAGTTGAAAAGATTTTTGTCTTTGCTTCCTCTGTAGTCAAGAGAAAGAAAAAGAAGGAAGTGCTTTCAATCAGGAGGATAATCCTATATATCTGGCATAATTATTTATAGGATGGGATTATTGAGTCCCAATCCACAAAAACTATGGATAAGAAATATTTCCTTTTTTGCTAGCCTTGTGAATAAGCTGCTGCTTCTTTCCGTGTAATATTTAGCACCAAAAAAAACGCCAACTCAACAAAAAACCAACCAATTCCTTTTAATTTCTTTCCAGTACTGTAGCTAAAGATAATAAGTGTCCTAAGTCAGTTTTACCCCTTCCTGTTTCCTCATGTATAAAGCCAGTGGTTACACTTATCCTCAGGAAGAACACCCAATTAATCTTCTCTACAGGAAGGCAAAAGATGGCTTTCTCTGATTTCAACTCCGCCAAAAAAATTCAGGGGAGTTAATATTATAAAAAAGGAATNAAGTACTGTTTGATTTGAGGGGACTGACACTACACTGTGCTATTTATGCAATTTAAGCTTGTGAAATAATATAAAAGGATAATTCCCAAATTGTGCCTTCCTGTTTTCATTGGTGCACAGCTGATGAAGTTTGATGGAAAATGTGTTAGACAGTATTTGTCATTTTAAAATTGAGCAGATGAAAAACAGCATGAAGGCCTATAACTTTTGCATCACCACTCATGCAGTACCCTGCTATATTTAACGCTTTCTTTCCCCATGAGAAATGATCTTACAAACTTCATTTGAAGGATGATGATGCCTTTGTAAAAATAAAGCTGTAACATGGGATGGAGAGTAATTATATTTCTCAGAATCTCTTAAATAAAATTAGTTGGGTTTGTAGCCATAATTTTGTAAAAAGAACTTAAACTTAAAACCATGTGGATAGCATTTTTACATGCATTGGGACTACATCAAAGATCATACAAGGAAAGTTAGAAAACTTGGAGTCAAAAGAAGTCTCTGTTAGTATAGAACATATTGCTGTCAGACTCTTGTTATCAAAAATTAGTAAGGGAACACAAGCATTGATAGGTTAAGTGAGTTTGAGTGGATATAATTCTGTAATTGTGCTCTGGAGTAGCTCTGTATGGACACAATAGTACAAATGGGAAGTTGTGTTACCTTTTTAGAATAAATAAGAGGATTGTTTTCTCTTTCCCTCTCCTCCTCTTTTCTCTTTTTTGAGAATTACAGTTGTCCTCAACATCACCCTCTCCTTGTATGTCTGTTTGAAAGCTAATTAACACTTTCATGCTGCACTATTTATAATATTATTAATATCCTTGAATATAATTTTACAGTCATCTGACATTATTTATCTCTTTTTTTAATCTAGGAATTCTTAGAATAAATCAACTACTATTTAGGGTGCCTGTAATGGTGACAAATGGACCATCTATATTATCCTTCCTAATATATGTTTTAAATTAGGTATTAGATGTAGAATAAATGTAGAAACAATATTTAAGTTCACATGCAAAAGTAAAAATTACTTTATGCTCTATTCAGTGTACTCAGTGTAGACATACTAAAAGTAAATTCACACCTGTATGACTGAATTTGAAATATTTGAATAACTGAGAATATTAACATTGTGATGTGAAAAATACTTTTAACAAGCAAATATTAATTTCTAATGAAATAAACTGTATGAAACAGACCTATGTTAAGATCCAAGTCTGAGCATTTCAAATATTTGAGAAATTAATTTACACCTTCAGTTTGAGCTCATTTCCAGTTACAAAGTCCTATGCAGAACAGACACTCAGCTAGCAAATCAATATAATTTTCAGGCAGAGAGCAAGTGAAAAGTAGAATATATCACTGTTTATTTCAGAAACCACCATTCTGTGGCTCTATGTGTACATATATATTACAAAAAAGTCTTGCACATGAAAAGAGGATCTTCCAGGGACCTGTGACATTTCCAAGGCTAAGCAGAAGTTGACTACCATTTTTCCTTCCCACAGTTTTGATTTTAGGAACTCAGTCTTAGTTAAGTCTGCTTTAGCTACTAAATACTAAACCAAAGTTTATTACATGATACTAGAACTGACAGAAAACAAGGCCAAAATCAAGAGTATTTGTCCAACAACAGACAGTTTACGCTGACCTCATAGGGATGTAAGTTAAAAAATAGCCAGTGCAGGATTCAAGCTAGTATAGCAGAGTACGAAATTGTACTCAAGTGGGTTGACTTCACTGTAGTTCTCAAGGTGAAACAAAAAATTAAATCACCAACAAATATATTAGAGCTAGTGATTAAACAGGTTTTTATACATACTTGGAAACATTAGGAGAGACAGTTTTAATGGGAAAAACATGAGTGCTTCTAATTACTCTGTACTATCCCACTGCAGAAGTCTGATACCAGATTTCAGTGGGAAAATAACTGCAATAAATAAGTGAATTATATATCACGCAACCATCATAAATATCCACAGCTACAATGAAATTGAATTACGTATGATGAAAAATTGTGTATGGGATATCCCATTGAAACTTCTTTTATGTTATATATATAAACATCTTCAGAGTTCAGGCATTTAAAAAGAAGATACATTGAAAGGGGAAAAATGCCCCTGTGTGAGGCTTTTTAAAATGAAATTAATTTTATTTTATCATGTTTTGACATACGAAAACCTATTGAACACTGTTTATCATAATGTGTTAATAAACCTGATGTCAGTACAGGTGTGGAGAAGGTCTGCTGTTGTGATTGTGAAAGGATGGGCTTCTTCAAATAATACGTGAAGCAGGGGAATCTTACCAGTTTACTCCTTTCTACATTTAAAGCTTGTGATACTTCTGTAGTCACTGCCTGCCTAGGTTGAAAATTCATGGACATATGCATGCTTAGCCTCATGTAGTCAGTTCATAGAATCAGGGAGTAATATTTTGTAAAGTATCATGACAGGTTGGACATTAGAAGGAATAATTAGGAGAAATAAATATTTGAAAGTTGAAAAGTATGTCCAGATTTCTGGCACTTGTAAGACAAATAAGGAAAGGACAAGAATATGTGACCAGGAATTTTGCAAGTACAGTCTGTGCATCTATTATTTAGCAAACATTCATTATGATTATTAATAATGTGACATAAAATGGGAACCAGCAGACTACATCCATATACTTGGCAGATATATGAAACAGTAGATGGCACTTTAAGTGGCGTGGGGGAATACCCAGTAAATAGCAACATCGCCTGGCCATAGACCTGGCATTTATATAAATAAGTGAGACAAAATCTGGACCTAGTAAAGACCTCACATGTATACACTTGTGTACAATTATTTTTGTGAATGCTAGGCAGATCATAATTCTGGCTATGACATCCTTTCTCTCTCATCTGAGAAATATTCCAGCCATGTTCAAACTGGGGCTGTAGTCACACAGCCCTCTGCTATATGAAGGAATAATCTAGTCCTTGCCAGTCTCTTGAAGTGAAGGAGGAAAAGTTGGCAGGACTCATAAAGAGGGCTTTAAACTAGATTTGAAGCAGGATGGGGATAGATACCAAGTCCCTCAGAGCGATAAGATGGGTAGTGGACCTATGCCAAAACTGAATATTATAAACCAATGAAAGTGTTTATATTTTAATGCGAGAAGTATGGGTGACAAGCAGGAAGAGCTGGAAGCTTTGGTGTGTCAGGAGAAGTATGACATAACTGCCATCACGGAAACATGGTAGGATGAATCACATGACTGGAGTGTTCAGTTAGATGGATATACACGATTCAGGAGAAATAGGTATGGCAGAAGGAGTGGGGGGATGGTTCTTTATATTACAAATACTTTTGATGTCACTGATCTAGAGATCAAGGATGACAGGGTTGAGAGCCTATGGGTGAAGATCAAAGGGTTAGCTAATAAGTTTGATACCGTGATTGGAGTATGCTACAGACCACTTAATCAGGAGGATGATGTTGACCTATTGTTCTATAAACAACTGGAGGACATCTCACAGTATCACAGTATCACAGTATCACAGTACCACAGTATAGATAAGGCTTGAAAGAACCTTGAAGATCATCTAGTCTAACCTGTAATCCAACTAACCTATCCTCTATATCTAGATCATATCACTCAGCACCTCGTCAAGCCTCCCCTTGAACATGTCCAGGGTTCATGACTCAAGATCGTGCTCCCTAATTCTCATAGGTGACTTCAACCTCCCTGATATCTGCTGGGAACTTCACAAAACAGAAATGAGACAGTCCAGAAGGTTCACAGAGTGCATTGAGGATTGTTACCTATCCGGGCTGGTTAATGAGCCCACCAGAGGTGGGGCTTATCTTGACCTACTTTTCACAAATAGGGATGATCTGATGGGTAATGTGGATGACGGAGGTTGTTTGGGATGTAGCAATCATGATATAATTAAATTTTTAAAAAATAATGCAGCAAAGAGGGGGACCAGTATAACAGCTAAGCTGGATTTCCATAGGGCAGATTTTGGTTTATTCAAGGAACTGATTAGGAAAGTTCCTTAGGAGGTGGCTCTTAATGACAAGGGGACTCAAGATAGGTGGGAATACTTCAAGAATGAGATTTTCAAGGCACAGGAGCAGGCTGTCCTGGTGTGTCATAAGTCGAGCTGGAAAGGTAGATGGCTGCCCTGGTTGAGTAAGGAGATCTTGAATGAGCTGAG
>WEKX01024442.1:31744-42263 GCA_013390025.1 Pitta sordida
AGCTCCTCGTCCAGTCTTCTCTTGAACACTTCCAGGGATGGCGACTCCACCACCTCCCTGGGCAGCCCATTCCAATAGAGGTCTTTAAGGAAAGGTCTTAGAGGTCTTTAAGAAAAGGTTGGATGAGGTACTTGGTGGCATGACCTAGATATTAGGGTAGTGTGTTATAGGTAGGATGGGGTGTTGGTAACAAGTTGGCAACAGGTTAGGTAACAGGTTTGGCTAGGTTAGGTAATAGGTGATAGGTTGGGCTTGATGACCTCTGTGGTCTTTTCCAACCTTACTAATTCTGTGATTCTGTAATATGTTATGCACATCTGTCACATTAAACCAATACAACTTCCTGTGTAGTATAAGGGGTATATTGCTCCTAAGTAAACATTTTTTGAGCACTTTCTACATGGATATAGGTTTCTTCATATGTGGATGTTCTTTGTAGTCATCTATACACTATAATCACAAAATGCAACCGTACCACTAAAATGTATTCCTCCTCACATAATGGCCTTATTTTATTCTATGTCATTTAGGAGAAAGAAGAAAATTTAGAAACTAATGGAATCCTCTATACTTGTTGTGTATTCTCATATGTTTCTGAAGAATAGAACACATTGGCCTTTACTCGCTCCTAGTAAGATATTTTTAGAGGAACAAACCTGAGTTATTTGTAGGAATGATGTTTCACTTTAGAAAAAAGCTTTTACAGTTAAACCCCTTCCATCACAAAGAAAGGGACAGGCCAAAGGCATCGCGAAACATTAAACTCGCAAAGAACTGCAGGTCATTAATATGGATGCAGGCCGCGCCCATTGCTCCACCCCCCGGAACTCCAAAGTACTGTGGACAATTCTTTGCTCCTTCCCATAGTCTGTCTCAGCACAGGCGAGCAAAGGGAACCATTTCTGAGCGGCTGCTGTGACCGCAGCCCAAACCGCGCACCGCTCCCCCCCACAGCCCCCTGGCCCGGCCCGACCCCAGTATTAACACCGACCCTGGGGGACCCATGCCAGCCTGCACGTGCTCGCCCTGCCTCCGCGGTGGGGAAAGGGTCTCCCTGAGCTCTGGTCGGCATTCTTGGAGCCTGGAAAAATCTTAACTTCGCAACACTGCAAGACCTCGTGCACTTATGGCGGGGGGGAGGCGTTGGTATGGGAGTTTCTTTCCCTTTAACATCCACCAGTCCTGGCAGAGGCAGCAGGATTTAGGCTGTGGGAGCGACTGCAGCAGCCCAGAGAAGCCCACAGGGTGGCAGGGGGGAGGAGGTCGAGTTTCTTTCCCTTTAACATCCACCGGTCCCGTGAGAGAGGGGCTGCNGTCCGGTGAGAGAGGGGCTGCGCTGCGCATACTGTCCCAGACAGAAGCCTCTTCCTGGCACACAGCTTGCCTCACGAAAGTGAGGCAGTCTCCCCATTCAGGGACCGGGGGCACGGTTCCGCCTTTGCAAGACCCCTCCGCGCAGGGCAGGGTGAGTCCCACCCCACAGGCACCGCAGCACCATCCCTCGGCAGACCAGAGTCAAACTGCACATGCATCAGGCAGCTGAGCTTGCGGACCGCTGAATCATATTTGCGAAAAAATTGCTTCGCAAATGGGCGAGATCGTGAAGGAGAAGTCACGATACAGAAAGGATTCACTGTACTACTAACAGCTTTCCAAAATTCATTTAGTTATGAAGCCCCAAGTCCCCTTTTCCACTTCTTGGGAAAGGACTATTTCTAGGCCCAGTATGAATGTACCCACTAAAGAATCATCTGACAATGAGAACATTTCATAGGTATCTAATGTAAATACATACAGTTATGTTGTAACATATAATTCTGTGATTCTGTGCTCCTCCTCCCTGGCACCGGCTGGATTTCAGCTCTGCTGCTGACCCTGGGGCTGGCAGATGATGCCAGGACACAACCTAGAGACTAGCTGAGAATCCAGAAAGAGTTTTTGTTGGTTTAGTGAGGGAGGTTTTCTGCTCATTTGACTCGGGGCTCTCAAGGCTGTGGGTTGGACGAATTAAAATCCACTTTAGGACAGTGGCAAGTGGCCCCGCCTGCCATGCGGGAGACCAGGGTTCGATTCCCACCTGGTAGGCAGTGGTGTGGTTTAAGAGTTGGACTCGATGATCCTTGTGGGTCCTTTCCAACTCACAATAGTCTGTGAGTCTGTGTGAATAATTCTGATGAAATGATGATAGGCATAAAACAAGTACTATGTCAAGGCTTTCTCCTAGTTGACGATAAAAAGACTGTGGATGTTGTGTACTTGGACCTTAGCAAAGCCTTTGACATGGCTTCACATGGTAAGCTTCAGGAGAAACTCTCGGAGAATGAACTGGATAGAAGCATTTTATGTTGGGTTAGGAACTGGTTGGATGGACGAGCTCAGAGAGTGTTGGTGAACAGTGCCACATCCAGCTGGCACCCAGTCACTGGTGGAGTCCCACAGGGATCAGTGCTTGGCCCGGCACTGTTCAACATTTTTATTGATGATATGGACGAGGGAATTGGATCCACCATTACCAAGTTTACAGATGATACCAAACTGGGGGCAAATGTTGAACTGCCAGAGGGTAGAAGGGCCCTTCAGAGGGACCTTGATAGGCTAGAGAAATAGGCAGATTCCAATAATATGAGATTTAACAAGTCTAAGTGTTGGGTTCTTCACTTTGGGCATTAGAATCCCATGCATCGCTATCGGCTGGAGGACAAGTGGCAGGAGAGTAGTGAAATGGAGATGGATTTAGGAGTAATGGTTGACAGAAAACTTAATATGAGCCAACATTGTGCCCAGGTGGCTAAGAGGGCCTATATTTGGCTGATTAAATAATTGCAAAATGTTTGTGCAATTATAGACTACATCTTCGTTTATTTTACAAAGCAATGCATATTTGAAGAGTCAAGCTGTACTTTATTAATCATCCCAGCTTTCATAGTAACGCTCCCTCACTGGCTCCTAGATAAAAGTCTAATTCCTAAACAAGTCATTGTGGATCTATTTAGGTAGAGGAATTAGACAACAAGGGACTGAATTTTCAATTAAAATTGCCCAGTAAATACTAGTTTTTCTTTTTGCTGTAGCCTTACTAGAAAAAAAAAAGGTTAGTTTTCATTTATTCAATAAAAATGAAAATATGTAACACTTTTTTGCTTTTCTTTCACCTTTACAGTGGAATAAAACTCCCATCTATGGTTCTGACTATATTAGAAGGGCTTTTTTTCCAATAGAGAATATTAAAAACATTTGTATCTCTAAGGAGTGTAATTGCAAGGTGGAAATAATAACTAATATCAGAATAAGACAGAACCATGAAATGTTTTTCAATAAAATGTGGGATTAAAAAGAGGAGACCACATGAATTTCTTATATACTCACTTAATTGAAAAACTATTGAAGCGACGGGAGAGAAAGTGAAGGAAAGGCACCACTTCTCACCTAACCATAGCTGAGAGAGACAAACATAAACAGAGAGACAGACAGTTATTTCCAGATGTCTTTTCACTCATATTCTGCTTGTGTTGCTCTCTTAAAGTGTACAGAGTGGAGCAAAGCATTGAGAAGTTTAGATGAGATACTTAAGGCAGCTAACATTTAATAATAAGAACTTGCGTAATGATATTGACATTTGTCTTGCAGCTATTTTCATTGGCTTTCTTTGAATTAATGATAGGACTATGTTGGAGTGTTATAATGCAAACACTGAAAAGAGTAGACAATATGATGCATGTATTCAGGTAGAAATAATATTTGTGCCTAATATATATTTATTTCTTTCCTATGGCTTTCTTTTTCTTTTGCTGACTTTTCTGGTCCTTTTCAGCTCCTAAATCAATACACTAAGATATATTTTTTAGAAGACCCAAGAAGAGTATGTTTCCATCAATAAATTTTGTGAGAATTTTCATAGGTGATCTGTGTCATTACAAATTAGTAGAATAAACACTAGCATTTTATTGTCCAGAATCAGTCATAAAAGAGATTCAAGTCCCATGAGAGCACTACCACAGTGGAAAATGATGCTATAAGTTAATTGACTAAGCCAGCTGGTAGTTTAAGTAGCTCTAAGGGTTTGGGGATTTCTTTTCTAGTGAACAGTCATTATTAATCTTTCACAGAAAAACTATTAAATAACCAAATAATTCCTACTTTAAAGAGCACATGGGCACAGCAATTGGTACATCATTCTAATGGCACCATGAGGTACACATACTAAGCAAATTGAAACTTCAGCAATAAAGAGGGAGTCCAGTGTCCCTGGCGGGTCTCAGAAATAAACTGCGAGGCTTTTTTAAACAAGAATTAAAGGAAGTGTACCACTTTCTAAATGCATCATTGTATTGTATTTCCTTGGTCTGGAACATTGCTTATTTTTAAATTCTAGAGCTTAAATCTGTGCACAAAATATGCAAGTGACACAGCTCTGGGACCTAAAATTCCTCAGTGGAATGGTCTTCCCAGGTAGGTGGTAGAGTCGCCATCCATGAAAGTGTTTAAGAAAAGACTGGATGAGGAACTCATTGACATGATTTAGATAACGGGATGATGGGATAGGGAGTTAGGTCATACAGAAAAAATAAAAAAAAAAGGATTATGACATGACTCTGAGATTAGCTCAGATAGATAAAACATGGTGTTCATGGCACCAGCGTTGTGGGTTTCATCCCTGTATGGGGATTCACTTAGGAGCAGGATTCAATGATCTTTGTGGGTTCCTTCCAACTCAGAATATTCTGTGATTCTGTGGTAAAAATCAAGCTGTCCAGGAATACACTCATACATTTGAATTCCTTCCTAACACAACATTTTAAAAGGGTAGTAAATACTTTTTTTATTATCATGAAACTCTGTTATTTGCTGGTTTATGAAAGATGGTGAAGATTTTTCTTTTTTCTCATTTCTTTTGAGGGTGTACCTAATAAGCTGACAATATCATATGAAGGTTATCCAGAGAGCATAATTTTGAACTACAAACACTATAATGTATTAAGCCAAAGCAAATCAATTATTTGGCTTGTCAATAAAGACAATTAATTTCAGCTGACTTTAAGCAGAATTCACATTATATTTCTCATCTAAACCCCAAAATCTAGTTACTTAAAAAACCAACCAACCAACCAACCAGAAAAAAAAAAAATGTTAAAAAACCCTCTCAAGTTTACTGTAATGCTTAGTGCACTTACTAATTTCTGAAAACTTAGAATTCCAACTCAGTCATACAAAACATTCAGGAAAAAATATAAAAGCAGTTGATTTAAGGAAAATCAGTCAGGACTCAAAATAGTTGCATGTATGCTACAGAAAAGTTTATTTTTGGCCTAAGAGCCAAGGAGAGAGGGACCAGAGTGTCCCCTGCCCTTGCCAAAAAAGGTGCCAAAAAAGAGCCACCCAGATTTGTCACCAATCTTTAACCCCTTGTCTCATACATATGCAAATTGCCCCATGAGTATTCATCTTTTCAACATTATGTCATCTGCTATGAGTCCTTCAACCAATTAGCTTCAATGTTTCTCATTCCTTTCCCTTTGTTGTGGAAAACATTCACTTGTTTACTTTCAGAAACTGCAGGACACCCTTAATATTCAACCTTAACTCTCAGGCCTTCTGAATGATTTTGAAGTCTACTAATTCTTCTAAAATTCACGAGAAATTCACTAAATTTTCACTAATTCACTAAAATCCCTAAATCTCTATGCCCTTACCTAACTCATTAAATTTGTAATTTTCTGAATCTCCAAATCACAGTTCTCTCTGCTTAACAAACAGTGATAGACTGTCCATGGCAGGGGCGTTGGAACTGGATGATATTTAAGGTCCCTTACAACCCCAGTTTTTCTGTAATTCTATGATTCTATGGTATTGTAAAGAGGTTCTAGATAAAATACAAGTACCCGGCTGTGACTGAGAATCATAGTTTTTAGTAAAAGGAGCCAAAGTAATTAATTGGGACCTAAAAAGCATGGAATCGTGCAAATGTATCTCATAGATATTAAACTTCAACAATATAAACTCACAATTTTTTTTTCTTCTGTCATTCCATTGTAGTTGAGCTTTGTGAAGAACTGCAGGGAGAAAAAGTAGTTAACAGTTTGGTGTGTATAAATTGGTCTTACTTAATTTTTATTGCTCTGTTTCCAAGTGGCACACTAATTGGTTGAGAGATCTTAAACAAAGCATGAAGTGTGTCTTTAAATATTCGCAGTGTCATAAGCCAGAACCACTGTTCAAAGAAAGTGATGGCTAAGTGCATATGTTTAGATAGTCCTGATGATAAAATATTAATGTTGAAACTATATTTCTACTGTGTTATCAAGGGACTGATTCTACTAAATATGTTTGTAGAAACACAATGTATGAAATCATCACACTTGCGACCTATGTCTGTAACATGAACATAGTTAATACCATAGGGAGATAATTTATTATGAACTTCATGATACTTGAACAAGCATCATATCCCAAAAAGTTGTTATTTTTTCCTATAGTGACAATTTAGTTGTGCAATGTATTGTCATCAATTGAGATAACTCATAGTAATGTCATGTTTTTCACTTTGAACACCATTAAAAATTATTTGAATATGGACCAGGAGGAATGGCTTTCTAAGACGAATGTTTTAAACATTAAAACATGGTAAACAACTTATCTGAAAGATATCTATTACATGAATTCTCTTTGCCTGGAAAAAGGAAGTACCGAAATGAGGATGATGCCATAAACAACTTAAACAATAAATGTCATAAAAACCATAAACAATATCGTTAAAAAATGATAAAAATATTTTTATGATTTTTATAAATCATAAAAACATTTTTATGATGCTATAAAAAACTTTTGTATTTTTGTTACAAAAATAAGAATCTTATTTTTGTAAATAAAAAAATTATTTGCACATGTACGTGCTTAATATGAAAAATTGTTTTATTTGTTAAATTAGAAACTGATTAAACTAAATAAATTAATCTACTAATAATCAAAACTATTATTAAAAAAACCCTATATAAGTGATGAGTGGATTTTATTTATTTTATTTATTAAAAAATACAGGTTGTCTTCCAGATCCACATTTGATTTTACCTGGACTATTTAAAGTGTAAAAGTGTAAAGATTATTTAAAATGTAAATTTTGCTTTGAATATGGTAACACCAAAATCTTGTGACTCATGTAAGCAAAAGCCTCTAACATTAGAAGTATTGCAAATCAGCTGCTATACTTATTTTTCTACACAGTTAATATTTGGCAAGTAGGACCACCAGTGCAGTAAATTGGGATTCAGAGAAACACTAAGGTAGACATTTTCTTCTGTCCTTAAATAATTATGAAAGAGTCATATTCCCTCACCAAGAGGATATAGCTTAGCACTGGAGCTCATATTCTTTTCACCATGTTAACCTGAAAAAAAGCCCTGCTTCCATTCCGGATTTTTCTCCTTTGACCAAGGATTGTGTTGTTATTTGTTAAAAACCTAATTTATTTCAAATCCTATGAGAGATTTTTTTTGTTGTTTTTTCCAAATCTGTTTCAAGCTTTGAGTCATTTTGTTGACTCAGTCTCTGTCATGGCTTCTGAGTTTGCAGTCAAAAGTCAAAAAATCAAAAGCCTTCAGGCTGCTTTGCTGCACTTCAGTTCCAGAAAAGGGCTGCCTGATTCAGAGAGGGCATAAGGGGGAAGGAGAAGCAAAGATTAATGCTGGGAGTAGAAAAGACCTAAAAGAATGGATTGTCAAAATTCTGACAGTATCAGTGATCTGTGAGCACGGGAATAGAGGAAGCTGCCCATGGACCAGGCAGGATGGGCGTCCACAGCCAGGGCCAGTTCCATGACCTCTGGGACCTCAGCCAGAAAGGTCCTGCATTGCCTGCCCCTTGGGGCACTGTCCTGAGATTATTTTTGTAACATAGATCTGAGTTTGCATTTTTGTTTGTTTGGTCTTTTAAAGTAACTGAGACAACTGGAAATGCTTGAAAAGGACCTATTCAAAGTGAAAGTGTCTGGCAGCAAGAATAGACCCCATCTCAAAACGTCGGTCTCCTAAAAATGTTTAGTGTTAAATTTTAGGTCACCTGCACTCCCTATATAGTCCTTGATATGGGACAGGCAACCTGTAAACATTCTTCACTCTTCTCATTCATTGTCCTATGACTATGGTTTCTTTCTAACTGCCAGCCTGGAGAGATTGACTACAGAAGGGACTTAGAGAGACACCTTACGTAGACTGCAAATTGTAAGAAAGTTAAAGTTTTAATACAAATTCTTTTTCTCAGGATAGGACTAGCCATTCTCAGTTGGCACCTGACTTAGGTGTAGCTCTGCCCTTTTCCCAAGCATCTGATCTAAAGTATCCAGTTTATCAAAAAGGTAAGGTGATTCTCTGTCACACCAAGTGCTTTTTGCTTCACTTGTTAAAAAATATATTACCCTGAACATATTCTTCAATTAAATAACAAAAATCTGACACCTTCTTATAAAAGGTGTCAAAATATGAACAAAGAGCTGTATGGGATACTATGTCCCTTTCTGACACAGGGCACTATAGGACCCAAATTTTCAAAGCAGTTAGGTTCTTTGAAACTTAAATATAATTCTGTCTCTTAACTGTAGAATAATTTATCTAGGAAGCGAACAAAAAACTCAGAAGAGAGAGGAAAAAAAAGGATAAATCGTACTTGGGAGTAGTATTCCTAGAACTAAGAAATAATTGTAATCTTCAGTAATAATTTCTGCAATGAAACAGCAAGTTTTGTAACTATGAATGCAACAAATAAGCCTTCTCTGTATAAACACATCCTCTAAATAGTGTTGAAATCCTAAACTCAAAGTCATTAGGAAAGATATAAATGTGCACATTTTAAAGGTGATGAAATATATGTATAAGCCTTGTTCATTCAAAAAGACCAAATTTGTTTTAGAAAACAATTATGAGATTACCTCTAACTATGTCTGTAATTCCAGTAAATACAAGGGTACTCCTCAGTACTGTGTTGTTTTCTGTAAACAAAGAAAATGTGGTTAGAGTTTAAATTCTTTGAAATGGGATAATGTCTTCCAATGTGATTGTAGACCCTGATGCTGGCTTTACCTTCAATACAAATCAGAAATATAATTACAAGTAGCCCTACCTCACTTTTTCCATAATTACAAAGCTGATGCTTACTGGAATCCATTTATCAGCCAATAGGTGGCACTAAAAGTATTTAACATTTATCTAAATCTTCTATTTTCATTTAGGAGAATTCATCTTTCCCTCAAGTAAATGGTGTGTTATATTCACAAATTAAAAGTCAAGGCACATATTGAAATCCGTCGTTAAAAATATTGTACTTTTAAATAGTTGGAGGACTGTTGAGAATTTGACAATTCCCTGGAAATATGAACAACTACGTCACAATATTTGTATTTTTGTCAAAATCAAATTTAAAGTAGGAGATCCTTTTGAGATCCTGGGACCAATGACATTCCAAGGAGTATCTTACAATAAAGTTTCATCTGTAGATATCTGGGGAAATTAGCATTCCAGGAATTGTTTTATACTGTAGTTTTTTCATGATGCATGTAATTTTTTTTCCAGATGCTTTCATTTTTGCAGTTCTGTGAGGAAATAAGGAGAATTTTTTAGTAAATATAATGTCATTTTTCATCACTAGCATTCACCTGAATTTTATTAAGATAAATTTTATAAGTAACTCCTACATTCCTTGTGGCAAACAATTTCATAAATTATTCTACAAATAGAATTAATGAAACATTTTAGATCAGATTTCCACATGCCTTAACATTTCCATAAAGGAACAACCATATTGTGTTAAGTTTTTGCTAATTTTAACATATTATTTGAGCAAATGTGATTCAAAAGACTTTATGTATCAGCCTTTTTGTTTTTGCAGAGTGTGACTGAGTCCATTTCTGTGCATTGATTTATTTAGCTGTACCAATACATCTTAATTACAAGGAACTAAAAGCTTTTAATACATTCCCAACTTCATCATTACCCACCAGCAGTACTACCTTCAAGTCACAAAGCAGGAGAATACAATCATTTAAGGCTATAGCATCAGGCCTCAGAAAAGTATGACTACTCAGCTTCACTTGAATTGGTTCTGGAGACTTTATGACACTGCAGTTGGTAATTACAGAATCACAGAATCACAGAAAATTATGAGTTGGAAGGGACCCACAAGGATCATCTAGTCCAACTCACCATCTAATACCCGTACAGCGACCAAGAGCACTTCCCAGAGTATAATAACAACCTAGATGCCTCACAGTCTAGCAGGCCACTCTGAGCCGGAGGGGGCCCAGGGTCATCCAGCCCTCACCCCCCAGTTAGACCAGCTAGACCATGTCACTAAGCTCCTCGTCCAGTCTTCTCTTAAACACTTCCAGGGACGGCGACTCCACCACCTCCCTGGGCAACCCATTCCAATATGCAATTACTCTCTCCGTGAAAAACCGTTTCCTAACATTGAGATTAAACCTCCCCTGGCGTAGCTTGAGGCTGTGCCCTCTCGTTCTGGTGTCGTCAGCCTGGAA
>WEKX01024444.1:4395-16262 GCA_013390025.1 Pitta sordida
TATTATCCTTGACAGAGACAGCTAGGTTGAGCTCTATCTGGGCTTTCGCCTTTCTGGTTTTCCTCCTACACTGCTTAACAGCTTCCTTAAACAGACTCTGACTCACCTCCGCTTTTTTCCAAAGGTTGTACATCCTCTTTTTCTCCCCCAGCTCCTTCAGGAGCTCTTTACTTGTATTCATATATTAGTTCTACATCTCAGTAAATTCCCAAGTTTTCCTACAGATCTTATGCCCCAATTCTGCAAAGTAATGTATTGTTTAATCTTAGCAGTAATTTCAAGCCTACTCAAATACTTCTTTAAAATATATTTAAAGCATGCAGCTTTTAATTTTAAACTTCTGTTTGTGTAAAATGTCCATTCTGTATGTAGAATAGAAGATGATCTACACTGATTGCATGCTTATTAAACTACAAATACTGAGGAAAATTCTACTAGTAGTATTTAAGACAACAGGGGAATAATATCAAAAAGCCAGGCATTTTCTGCCAGAGCACTTTATCTTAAGGGATATTTTCTCACCTGTATTTTAGTACAGTGGTGACATACAACATTCAGGGCTAGTTGGTTTTTTTTTGGCCAACAGCAATAAGAAAGACTAATGACCTTTAAATATGATTTTCCATACACTTCTTTTTGGTTTCTTTTTTTATATTTTAAGAAGATCCTCACTGTCTCTTTTAAATTTGTACAATAGGAAATGGCATGTCATATTATGGTAATGTACTGTTCATTTCCTTTTGCCATTTGTCCCTTTCCTTAAGCAGATCTTTAACTTGTAAGCAGAAATTTCGTTTTCCTCTCATGTCTATTTTTCATCGCAGGACCAAAATGGAATAATTTTTTTCTTGTTTCACAAATCTATGCTTGTTTTGAAGTCCATATGGCAGTTGCCCTGGACAGTCATCAGGACCTAATCTTATCAGAGAGTCAGAGAAATATGGAAAAACTGGTTATCTTCTAATATTTCTTTCTGTAACATGCAAATCACAGAATCACAGAATCACAGAATCACAGAATACTATGAGTTGGAAGGGACCCACAAGGATCATCTAGTCCAACTCACCATCTAACACCCGTACAGAGACCGAGAGCACATCACAGAGCATAACACCAACCTAGATCCCTCACAGTCTAGCAGGCCACTCCGAGCCGCAAGGGGCCCAACGTCATCCAGCCCTACACCCCCCAGCTAGACCATGTCACTAAGCTCCTCGTCCAGTCTTCTCTTAAACACCTCCAGGGATGGTGACTCCACCACTAAAAAGAGTTATGACACGTAGGTTTGAATACGTAAGTATTTTTTAAGTTCATTGACCTGCAAGATTATTGGAACAAAAAAAACCCCTTTTTTAAAATAAAAACTTAAAATTTCCAAACCAAAATGATTTCACCTTTTTTTAATATTATTTCAGAGAAGTTTGTGGTGAAACTGTTCAGCACAAATTTGAAAAGAGCTTGGATTATGCTGAACCTCAGTTTTTCAGTTATATTTCTACAACCAAAATCAAAACAGTGTTTAGGATTGTGGTCCCAAGTTAAGAAAGAAAAAACCCAACCCCATTGAAAATCCAACCCCATTGCTACATTTCATGCTCCATTTGCCATAAATGTTAACTTTTTAACATATGAATAGTTTACAATTAAAATCTTCAGTGAAGATTGGTTGTCTTTTGCAACATGGCTATTGCAAACTTCTGTGTAGGTTCAGTAGGGCATTAAGAAATGGATCCAAGATCAGCTTGGAGACTGCGTGATACTCTTGTGCATATCAAAATGATTTTAATGGCAGAGTTCACAGCACATCTGTGTGCAAGAGAAATGTAATTGCAGATCTGTAAACATAGTACAGATTTTCATAAATTTTGAATGTTTCTAGGATTTTTGAAGGGTTTGCACAGACATCTTCCAGTATTTTTATCCCCTCTCGTGTAACAAACATCAGCATAGAGTTTCTTTTTCTCCAAAGGAGGTTTAGCTTTACCTACATCCTTTATTCTGAGTACCTTATTTCAAAAGTGCAAGCATAGGTTTGCAGGTCACTCACTACTGCATCTATGTGCCTCCAATACTAGCCAGTTTAATACATTCCTGTGCTTGTCATAAGACTGTTGAGCCCTCATCACACTGATGACATTGAATGGGTGCACTGTATAGTCAAAGCTGAGAGTACTGGTCGTGCTACTGTCACCAAATTTGCTACAGTGGCTTTCACTAATTCATGGTTTTATTAAGCTACCAGTAACAAGCTGAAAAAATGATCTTTTTATGCTTAAAAACCCCACCAAGCCTGTTAAAGGCAGGTAATAATGCTGAGAAGCTGCACTGAATTCTAATAGGAAATAGATAAACCTGAAGGAGAAATACAGTAATGCCCACATATTTGCTGCTCGCATATCCAAGGATTCAATTAATTGCGGCTGGATTTCCAGTGAGTTGTGAGACCGCGCACATGTGCAGAATGTCCCAGCCCCTGAATTTTGCAGCCAGGAAGCACCAAAGGGTGCCTCCTCCACTTTAATGAGGTGCTACAGTGCAAGCCACACTCCCAGGACCACCCTTCCAGACCTTATTAATGAAGGGTGCTTGGCTACGGGTGGGGAGTAGTTGAATATTCATGCAGTTGGTATCTTCACAGACTTCATAAATCATAGGACCTACCGAGACCTGGCCCCCAGCAAATTCCGGGGGATAACTGTATATGTTTCTGTTCCTAAGAATTTAATGTATATTGCCATTGTTGTAGATAATCCTATATAGATAATCACCTTTTACATGGGAAAATCATAATCATAGAATGCAAAATTCTAAGTACGTAACATGAAGTGAGTGATACTTGGACAAGGAAATGGCAAATGGCCACAGTTCCTCTAGGTATTTACAGAGGATCTTATTCAGCTGTCTAAATTCACAGATTCACAGATTCACACAATATTATGAGTTGGAAGGGACCCACAAGGATCATCTAGTCCAACTCACCATCTAACACCCCTACAGATCCGAAAGCACGTCCCAGAGGGGTAAACACAAACCTAGTTCCCTCACAGTGCAGCAGGCCACTCCAGGCCAGAAGGAACCCAAAGGATCATTCAGCCCTACAACCCCTAGCTAGACCATGNATTTGAGCTTCTCCCTCTCTGGTTTTTCTCCTGCACTGCTTAACAGCTTCCTTAAACAGACCCTGACTCACCTCCCCTTTTTTCCAAAGGTTGTACATCCTCTTTTTCTTGTGCTCTCTGACAAATTGCAGTTTTACATAAGTGAAGTTGCTTCAGTTATCTAAAGTTATCTTGAATTTTCTAAAAATACTAAGTGTTTTGTTTCAGTCTGTGGAAAGCACTATGTGCTATGCTAGGCAAGCATGATACTTTTGCAAACAAAAGCTAGAAAAGGGAAAAATAACTTTTTATCCTGATGCTGTACTGCAATTTATTTAACTCCTGAAAATTACCTTTATGGGGATATTTTGGCTACAGTATGAAAAATTAAACAAATAATATCAGTGTTAAATTTCAGCTGAATATGACATGAAATTGAGACAATATTGAAACCTGAAAAGAATATTTTAAAATAGAAAAATGTCACTTTATAAAAAAAAGGCGGGGGGTGGGAAGAGAAGAAAAGAAATCTGTACAACATCAGTGAAATCTGTGATGCATCAGAAGCATCAGTATGAGACTGCATGTCTTTACTATGCCTACGTGTGCTGTTTCACTGTTTTTGTTCTTGCTGCACTGTGTAATCGTCTCTCTCTGCTGGATTTCATGTAAATTCCAAGTGCAAGCAATACTTAGCTCTTCTGGAAGCATTTCAATCTACAAAACTACTGCACAAGGTGATGTGATATTACCATTGGTCAGAGGTCCCCTTTTTCTTGAAGCCTTATCTTTCAGCCCTTAGGGAGTGAAGCTGCATCTGCTCTGGAGCTCTTTCTGTAATAGCTCTCTGAAAGCCTGTTCTAGGTAGACTCTAATTAGACACACCCAGATGGTGAGTGCTGAGCAGATGTCCTGCCAGCTTGGGGTGGATATGGAACAAAGTTTCATCCTGACTCCCCATAGTTTGTCTTTTCTAATGTTTTGGGGGGAGGAGGGGCGTTCTCTGTTTCTTCATAGTGAGCATTTGAAATCTTTGCTCCCAATTTCTAACATATGAAGCAAACTCAAGCACTCTAATTCAAGGTACAAAACATTCACAGTGCTTGGCATAGTCTGAAGCCTAAACATATTGCACTCATGCTACCCAAATGCTGTCATGAACAAAACTGCTCATTTGTACTTTGATACGAAATCTTTATCAGCAATTAAGATTTTATTCTTGGAAACTAATTAACAACTATTTTCATACTATGAGAGACATAAGTAAGCACACTCAATCATGTCTGTGAAGCCGCCTTTGCCGATGAAATGAGCACAGCTAGCTGCTAGCTGCTAGTCTGTTTTCAGTCATGAGTAAACATAAGCAGATATCTAAAGTAAGAAACATTTATTTTCTGGCAGATTCTTTTCACAGTAGAACCATACTTTAAATGTTTAGTCACATTTGACACTGAAAAGATTTTGAGGCAGAATACTTACTTACCCAGCAATTTCACCGTCATGTTCACAGTGCTGCATTTCATGCTCCATTTGCCATGAATGTTGACGTGTTTTTCACAGTATTTGAGGCAATGACAATTTTAATTAAAACTTTCCATTATTATTCCTCCACATTTCTAAACCTGGTCACACACAGAACATCTTAAAAAAAAGGGAATGAAAGCCCAAATGACACTTTTAGGATTTGTAGTACCAGCTCCTATAATCGCTCCTGTTTCAAGAGATTTTAACAAATTAGATCTTCAAGTATCATCTTTCTATTGCATTGTCATTTTTGTAAGTACAGCAATTTAATTTATTTAGAGGCAATGCTCAAAAAATGGCCGTGCCCTAGACTTGATACTTTATGATGTAAAGATTGTAAAGTATATAACTTAGGAACTGTGTTTTTTTTTTGTCTGTGGTAGAGTTAATTTTCTTCACAGTGGCTAGTATGTGGCTATGTTTTGGATTTGTGCAGAACACAGAGCTGATAATATAGAGATGTATAAACAGGACTTACACAGAGCCAAGGCCTTTTCTGCATTTTGTACTCCCACATTATTAAGGAAGTTTGGGGTGCATGGGGGTTTGGGAGGTGTATTGGGTGTTCCTGTGACTGGGTTTTTGGTAGTAGGGGGGCTATGAGGGAGGCTTTACTTCGAGAAGTTGCTGAAAGCCTCTCTCATAGCTGGCAGAGCTAATGCCAGCCACCTCCTGGCTGGACTTGCCGCTGGCCAAGGCCGGGACCAATCAGGAGAGATAGAGACACCTCTGTGATATATTTAAGAAGAGAAAAAAAAAGTTAGAGAAGCAAGAAGAAGACATGGCTGCCAGAGACAAGCCATGAGAAGCTGTAACAGCAAATGCAGGCACTAAGGCCAGGGCCAAAGGAGGGAGAGGAGGAGTTCCAGGTGTTTTCCTGCAGCCCGTGGTGATGATCATGGTGAGGCAGGTTGTCCCCCTGCAGCCCATGAAATGGAGAGAGCACAGGGATGCAGAGAGTCCACCTGTAGCCCATGGAGAGGGGAGCCCACACTGGAGCAGGTGGATGCTGAAGTGAGGCTGCAGCCTGTTGGAGCCCACATTTGGAGCAGAGTCCCAGGAGAGACCTGTGGTCCATGGAGAGGAGAGCCCATGCTGGAACAGAGCTCTACCTTGTAGGATCTGTGTGCTTTGGGATGGGACCATGCTGGAGTAGCCAGTGCTCAAGGACTGCACCCTGTGGAGTAACCCATAAGCAGAAGCGTTTGGAAGAACTGCTGTTCATGGGATTGGACTCATGCTGGATATCGTGAAAGACTCTCTCATGGAAGGGACCCCATAGAATGCAGGGGAATGACTGCCTCCCCTGAGCAGCAGCAGAGAAACACCAACTCCCTGATTTTCCCCTACTCCTGTCCCCCCCGTCTCCTGGAGGAAAGGGAGAATGTGGTATCTGTTGTAAGAGAGGGAGGGGTGGGGAGAAGGTTGCTGTTAAGATGATACGTCTCACGTTAAGCTCTGATATTGCTAGAAATAAATTCTTTACATCTCCACTTTGGAGTTTTGTTTTGCCTGTGACAGTAAAGGATTTCTAATAGTCCTCATTCCTGCTGTAACAAAACCCTTCAGTTTTTTGTCTTTTCCTCTCTCCCCCATTTGTATGACAGTGAGGGTGGAGGGGGGGGCGGGGAATGAAGTGACCCAAACTGGATAGGGTGCCAAAGGGATATTCCATACCATATGGCAAATTTTCACTATGTAAGGTGAGGAGATGAAAGAAGAAGAGGAGAGCTTTTGAAGTGATGATATTTGTCTTCCCAGGTAAACCTTGTGTGTCATGGTGCCCTGGTCTCCTGGAGATGGCTGAACACCTGCTTTGCATGGGAAGCAGTAAATTAATTTCTTGTTTTGCTTTGCTTTTTTCTGCAGCTCTTGCTTTCCCTATTAATCCACCTTTATATTAACTCACAAGTTTTCTAGCTTATGCCTTTCTGATTTTCTCCTCAATTCTACTGGTGGGGGAGTGAGAAGCTGGCTGTGTGGGGCTTGGTAGCTGACTGGTGTTAAACCATGACAGCTCTTATTATACAATAAAAAACTATCCCTGTATTATTAACCCTGTATCCAGCACAAATTCAAAACTTATCCCCATACTAACCACTGTGAAGAAAATTAACTCTACACCAGACAAAGCCAGCACAGAACTGAGGGTAGATTTGAAATTTGGAAGGCTGCCTTTGAGAATCAGAATGCTTTTCTGTGATTCCGTGATTCTTCACGGCATGTGAGGGGATTTTGAACACAGTTTTACAAACCTCCCTGTCAAGAAACACAAAACATGTTTGTATCTTTGTTTGTGTGATCGATGAATGATGTTAGATTTTCATAATCCATGTGAGGCTTACTGTGTTGTTTCTTGCACAAAACTTTCTGGTTTGGCATTCCTTGGAATAAAGTATTTCAGATTGGATTCTCATTAAATATATTACAAACTTGTATAGTTTGACAATTCAAAGATGATCCATAATTAATCTTTATTTTCCATTATTTTCCATTATTTTGTCATTTTTCTATGTATCTTCACCTCATTTTATAATGGAGCAGGTTGTCAAAATTTCTGAGAAATCATAAGGAGAAGTGTTTTTTAGTTTTTCCTAGATGGTTGCAGATTGTTAGAAACCTACTTGAAAAAACGTCCCTCATGCGTTTTTAAATTTGATTTTACAGACTCAACAGATCTAGCAAAAAGATTGGAATAACTTTCAGACTCCCAAGCCTTTTTCTGATTGGAATCAGAACTCTGAAATTCTTGAAATTAACCTGTGAGTAGTGAAAATGTATTATTGTAAACATTTACAATATACATAGCAGAAAGCATTTAACATTTTTAATCTTAACATCCACTGGAGCCAGGTCAGTGATACTAACCACTGAAAATACAGTTTAGTGAAATAATTTAACATAGTAAATTGGCAGTCGTTTAATATATTCCGGACAACCAATGCCGTTCTGCTTCTGATAGCATGTTTTAAAAATTATTTTAAAGGACATAATCAGGCAACGCTGCAAAAACAATTCTGTTAATTTAGAATGTTCCTGTGCCTCAAAAGTACTATTACCACATCTGAGCAAGCAGGAAGAATGACACATTAAGTCCTTAGCTGTTTTAGGGGCAAAGCACCTGTCTTGGCTTGAACATTTACTGAATCCTGTTGTGCAGACTGGAGAACATGCGGTGTGTTCAGGTGCAGAGAGCTCACAGCCAATGTTCTAGCAATTTGGCTTCACAGGGTCTGGCCTAGAGAAGATGATAAATGTAGGTATGGAAACACATGATGGCGAACAGCTAAGAGTGCTCTGACAGGGTACAACAACAAATACACAGCTCTGCAGCTCATGCTGTGAATGTTGTACCCACTGTTAACCCTGCTAGCAAACAGTGGCAGGGTGGTGCAGCGGTTGCTTGGCTGTGGTATAAGACAACTTTAAGAAACTAGTATGGATATTAAACGTAATTTAACCAAAGAAATGTGCTCTCTTCCTGGAAGAGTTTGTGTTGACATTGTGGCTTTTTAGCTTTTTCGACCTATTCAAGCTCTTGTTTGTCTTAATGCAGCAAAACATTAAATGCACAGACCTAACTAGGTTGTTGTATATAGTAGCTTAATTTGCGTGTAGAGGAAGTTGTTGTAGTAGTGCTTGTAATCACTTTGTATAACTGCTTCCGCTGTTATTTCTGTTGTTGATGGGGATTATACTGCTTTTTGTGTTTTAACTGTCCTTCTGTCTCTCTGCTCTGTGAGTATTAATGGCTTCCAAAAATAGCAATAGTGAAAATTTGAAAGCCAACATGGTCTTTATAAATGTAATTATATCTCAATATAATTTTTCCTTTGTGTTTTAAATGAAACTGACAATGTACTTGGCACTAATCTTAAATCAATGTTAAGTCACAAATTCAGAGGAAAGAGAATATTCACAATCATCCTCAGTTATGTCTATGTTATTAAATTATTTTTGCTATTCAGACTATTATTTTGTGCTATTGTCCAATTTTTCCCATGCTGTTCCTCTCATTCTTATCTGCTTTCCTTAAGAATAAATTATTTATCTGATTAAATGGCAATTAGTGACTTCCATGGGGCTGCATGTGTGTAACTGAGAACAGAATTTTGCCTAAAGAATTTTTAAAACCAAATGTGTAATAATTAAAGGAAACCAAAATGGTGTATGGTTTTTAATATACTAACCTAAATATCCAAGGAATTGAAAGCAAGTTTTATAAGAAAAAAAGTCCTTTCTCAACATGTGAAGTAAATGGAGAAATGGGCACAGTGTGTGTCATGTTTGGTAGATTGTGTTTTTGTATTTACTTTTAATTTGATATAACTCACATATGCACATGAAGTGCATAAGTGAAGTATCTTTAGATTTAATATAAAATTAAACTTACTCCCATAATTGCTTTGTTGTTGGTGGATTTTTTTCTAATTAAGACTTAAAACATTCATTATATAATTATTTTAATGCAATGTTTAAGTAGTACAGTTATTATTATTTTGATTAGTGACTGCAAAGGGCTTGGAAAAGAGGAAAAACTTGCCTGAGGCCTGAAAAGACATTTGAGGAACCTTTATTTAGTTAGCTATTTGACAGGTAGCCACATGCCTGCAAGTTGAATTCCTCTATTGCTTCAAAGGCCAATGTGGGTGTTAGCTGATAAAGCACACATAGAGGGAGAAGAGGACAGAAACTGAAGGCCAAATGGAGCGGATGCAGCAGGTTACAGGCCATGGCTGTTTGCTGCTGTTCTTGCTCTGTTGCGCTAGCCAGGTGTCTATTTTTGTCCCCAGAGTGGGTCTGTTATAAGGTGCTGAAAAGTAGCTGTCAGCAGTCCCAAAGCTTTATCCCTGGGAAGTGAATGGGGATAATTGGGAATTACATCTAGGTACATACTGAAAAGGAGGGACAAAAGGCTTTCCAACCTTTCTGCAGTCTTGATATTTCTTAGGGAAGCCTTTCTTTATTTTATGGTAAAAAGAGTTGGAAAGATGGAAGCGTATAATTAAATATACTTTCATGAAAGTGTGATTTGGTAAGTCTTTTTCATATGACATATGGCGGCATACCAGTGGTTTGCCAAAGATGAATAACTAGCTTTTCTCTGGTAAATAAAGCAAACGTGACAGCATACAGTTGTGGGGATAACCATATGAACTTTGGCTTTTTACCAAACCCTGAGTCTAGAGAAACTACAATAAATTCTGTAGAACAAAACTTCTGACTTTATTGTATCAAAATTGAAATAAATATAAATTTCTTGTTTTATTAAATCAAATTAAATAAATACCATTAAATTAGTGTTGTACAAATATGGATGAAGTGCACTGCATACACAAAGGTGGCAGTGTATTCTACAAAATTTGTTGGAGGAAACACTGGTTTCCTTATTGTTGCAGCCTCTGAGCAGTGTTTTTTTGTAATTTTTAATCTTGTATTAAACTAATGGTTAAAGGCTCTATGTGATTTAATAAAAAGCAGTACAGTGTGTTTCATTCCTGTGTTTCATATATAAAAGGCCAGGGATTTTGAAAGATCATAATTTCATGCTTTTGTTTTCAAGCTTAGGCTCAGTTCTGATCAGAAGTGTTTTCCCAGCTAGTACAGTGGGCCCTTTTCCATGTGGTGCCCCCCAGATAGCGGCTTCACATCTTCACGGCATGATTTTTCAGTGATTAAGGAGGTCCATTTCAGAACTGTGCCTCCAGGACCTGACATGCATGAATTTTCAAATTAGACAGTCAGGAATATTCAAATCAATCCACTCCCCTCCACTCTGAGCAAGAAGGCTACAGTATGCCTGCGCCATGCTGGCTCTCCCCATCCTGCTCCACTCTGAGTGAGAAGGCTACAGTGAGACCCCCACCAGTGTGCCCATGCTGCACCAGCCCCTCCCCATCCCACTCCGCTCCACTGCACGTGAGAAGGCTACGGCAGGTCCCCCTGCTAGGATACCAGTGCCGCTCCATTCCAAGTGAGAAGGCTATGGCGAATCCCCCCGCTAGTGCGCCTGCCCCACTCCACTTGGAACGAAGAGTCTGTGTTGAGTTATGAAAGATTTACACACTCTCAGGTTAGACGTGGTGTCTGAAACTTTCTCAAATGACTCTCCAGGACATAGTCATCTATCCCGGGTATGGAGAGACCACGTCTACCCACCCAGACAGACACCTGGACAGCGGCGTGCACGGCTCCACCACACCAGTGTTCCTGGCTGAGTGGAAAAGGTTTTTTTCCCAGTGTGGGGTAGCTGTGGGTGCTGGGAAACACTGACACAAACACCAATACACATCAGAGCAGTGCTGAAACAGCGCCGGAGCACTGGGGGGGCCATGTGAGGGTGCGGGGCAAATTTGTATATTAATGAGCTGCCATTCTATGCAGACAGGGGGCTTTGTGGGTAGTGGGCAAGACCCGTGGTACTGTGGTAGAGGAGACATGACTGTATATGATTTACACACTAATAATTAGAACACATGTCAGTTTCAGTTCTTTACTTTCACGATCTTGTACAGGAGCCAGCAATGTTCACTTGCAGCCCAGATGGCCAACCATATTCATATCCTGGGCTGCATCAAAAGAACTGTGACCAGTCTGTTGAGGAAGATGATTCTGCTCCTCTACTCCTCTCATGTGAGACCCTATTGGGAGTAGTGGATCCAGCTCTGAGGGCTGTGAAGGTGATCAGAGGGATGGAGCACTTCTCCTCTGAAGACAGGCTCAGAGAAGACAAAGGTCCAGGGCAGGGATACCTTTGAACAGCCTCCCAGTACCTAAAGGGAGCTTGCAAGAAATCTGGAGAGGGACTTTTCACAGGGGTGTGCAGTGATAGGATAAGTGGTACTGGTTTCAAACTGAAAGAGGGTAAATTCAGATTTGAAGTGATTGTCAATCTTCCTTTTACTGATTAGGGAATTATTAGTCTAAAAGAGATGAAAATCTGTTAGAGAATGTTTTTCTAACAGTTGTGTAATTCACCATTTACAGTTGACACAGTGTAGTTTTTGTATGAAATCCTGTTACCACCACCATCAGTTTAAGAAACCTGAGCAAACCCCTGACCCCAAGAAATTTGATACAGTATGAAATTATTCCTGTGACAAGGTGTCATGGTTTGGGTTTTTTTCCCTTCTGTCAGGGAGGGGGTTAATAGTTTCTGCCTGGGCCCTGTCGCTGCCAAAGTCACAAGCAGAAGGAGATAGAGAGGTCTCTGTGAATAAATATATTTGAGAGAGAAGAAAAAAA
>WEKX01024444.1:16826-76169 GCA_013390025.1 Pitta sordida
ATACCAACAAGCCTGGTTTTACCCCTGTCCTTATTCCCCCTTTGTCTCCTGGTGAAAATTGAATAATATTATTGAATATAATAATAAATTGAATAATATTATTCAAGACAATATAAAATAATAACTATAGCCAAACAGGGTCTTTGTGCTTATGAGTTTTTAGTGACAAGTGCTTAGAATTAGTTAAGGACAGTAATTTTCAGCTGCAAAATTCAGTCAATGTTAGGAACTGCAGCAGTTCCAAGCATGTAATAGAAACATATTGAAAGTGACAAAGGAAAATTAATTAGATATATTTAATAAATGATGAAAGAGCTGATTTTCTCATTCAATGCAGCCTTCACATGCCTACTGAATTTTAAGAAAATCAGATTGTATTCTGTATTATATTTGGCTGCAATAACAAAGAAATGAGCCTGTTTTCTCCAATGTCTTCCAACACATTTCTCCTCAGCAAGTCCCTATCCTTTTTTAAAAAACTTTTTTATTATAAAAAAAGCGTAAAGGTCTATAGAGAAAGAAAAATTAAGAAATCAAAACCCAGAAAATTAAAAGTAGCGTGGCACTGCTTAGATTTTTCATTAAAATGTCCATATTGTTTTTTGTTGGGACATATATACTTTTGCTGGTGTCTTGACATGAAGCCTGTTGTTGGCAGTAGGTGTAATAGAACTAGGAAAAGCCTTGTTGGAGTGCAGGGTAAATCCTTTCATATGCAACACATTTCCAGAAAATACAATCTCACTTTTATTAATATCATAATAGATTTAAATGTTTGAAATGTGTCAAAATAGTTCGAATATAGTTTTAAAATAAAATGAAAAATAATATAAAAACAAGAGAAGTAGTCTGGATAGTATTGAAGGATGAAAAATGACTGAGCTACATCCAGAAAAATGGTTCATGTCAGTTGCTTTCATGGCTTTTTGTTAAGTCATACCTAGGCAGGTTTTGAGAGTGTAAGTCCAACAGAAGAAAGTGACAGGTGGAAAAGGGAGATGATAGAGAAGGGGTGCAGTAGGATGTGTCAGGAGAAAGAAGGAGGATAAACACATGTAGTAAGCCACCACGGAAAAGTGCAGATTAGACTTAAAGAATTTCCTCTGTGTGGCTCACTAGCTGAAGGCTATTGGCATAGGAATGTGGCAGTTGAAGAATTAGCCTTCTGGAAATTGCAAAATATTTGAGTCTTCTCAGCAGCCAAGGAAAAGGCCTGCAGTAAACTATCACTGTTCTCTTAAGAGGAGAGAATACCTCAAGCAGCTTGATGGAAGACTTGAAATTTTTATTGTTTTGCTATTAGATAGTAACTGGTCCTCTGATCAGAAGCCTTAGTAAGTTTGAGAGGAAAAATGAGAGCTTACTGCTCTCAGATACTGAAAGTTTGAGCACCTCAATGTGGCTTTGCAGATGCACATGCTCCACTTCATCTAAATGGTTCCAAGGCTGTAGAAAAAGAAAAGAAAAATAAAACATCAAAACCCCCAGCAAAAAACCAAATTATCCCACCAAGCAAACAAGCAATCACAAAAACCCAACCAAGCAAAACCACAAAAAAGAAGAAAGTTATTTTGCTGCAGAAATAAGAGGTTTTTCAACTATACTGTGGTGTCATCCTATGATCTCATTTGCCATAGGTCTCTAGTAGCTAATAAACCAAAAAGGAATGCTAAAAACAACTGCTGTCTTGTGCCTGGGGTTTGTTACCAATTTTACCCCTGTTGAATAATTTGGATCTCATTTTAGGAATCAGTTAAGTTGACAAATGTGATTGTGTCTTTTGGCAAAGAAAATGATGTCAAAAATGTTCAGATTTGGAAAATGAAAAATAACTTAGTGAAGACTGGAGATTTTTGTCTCCTCTAGCATCCATGACATGCTTACAGTTTGAGATACATTGTTAAAAAAATTTGGCAGTGTTCTGAGTCAGTTTCAATGAATTAGGTAAAAGAACTTTGACTACCATATTTTTGTAAGTGCTAAAGACTTCAAGATGAACTACTAGGCTAGAGAAATAGTCCCTGCAATAAGAAAATACACACAAAATCTTGAATTCTTTAGAATCTAATCAAACTTTTTTTAAAGGATTTTAAGTGTTACTTCTCAAAGGGATATCACTTTTCAAAAGGGTCAAAATATTTTGGTTTTCTTATATGAATTAATAATGAGATGTATGTGTGACAAATGACAGGAGATTTTTCATTCTAAGTTTCCACAGACAGATTTTGGATACAAAATGCAGTGTCTGCGTGGTTAGTGGTTTGAAGAAAAGAATGTTTGCAGAATCATTCAAGTAATGATTTGAGTCAGTGTTTCCAGCAGAAAGGTTGCTCAAAAACAATTGATAACTTACAAAATCAAATTGAAAATTTTAGGTTTTATCTGTTTTTTCTGGATAATTATCAATCTGGTGGAAAATATCTGGTTCTATTTAGAGTGATGGATTTCAAATGCCAAAACAACAGAAGTATCTAAACATATATGACATGGTCTAGCTGGGGGGTGTAGGGCTGGATGACCCTGGGCCCCTTCCGGCTCGGAGCGGCCTGCTAGACTGTGAGGCATCTAGGTTGGTATTACGCTCTTGGTCACTGTACGGGTATTAGATGGTGAGTTGGACTAGATGATCCTTGTAGGTCCCTTCCAACTCATAATTTTCTGTGATTCTGTGATTCTGTGATATGATCCTTTGGTCCTTTGCTGTCCAAAGTAATGAGAGCTGTGTTGTTAATTTAGAATGGACTGGATTTCACCATTCCCAAACAGGGCTTTACAATGGGAAGTGCAAAATAATATGAGGTAAATTATTCTCTATTGAGTAAAAGATAAGTAGTATAATTACATTTTGCCAGAAGATGCACTTTTTGACTAGCTATGAGGACAGTTTCTTTTGCCACTCATAGCAAAAAGAAGTGTATAAAGTGCAGGTCTGGACTTACCTCTGATAGACGGGCCAGAGTGGTACATATGTGAATACAGCCTTTAATATCATATAGAGTAACTCCAGGACCACTGGCTAGCTCTTAATGACTTCTGGCATCATTCTAATTAGAAGTTTTGCAGGCACAATAACACAGACTATCCCATGAGGATTAAGAATTTATTTGTAGATAACAGATGAATGAAAATTTAATTGATAAACCAACACTGTCTGTATTTTAGAATGAGCAGGTACATTAACTTTCAGAGAGTTCATAGGTTCACGGGTTATTCCGAGTTGGAAGGGACCCGTACGATCATCTAGTCCAACTCCCAAGTGAACGCCCACCCAGGGTTTGAACCCACAAGTGTGGAACCATGGGCAATGTTGAGAATAGAATCTTGAGTGTCTGATGCTAAAAAATTAAACTTCAATACCCAGAATTAGGATACACTGATGAAAACAATACTAATTAAAAAAAAAAATCTAGAGTAATAATCTTCTTTAAACGGAGGATAAGGGTATTTTGTCCTATACTTTAAAGCTGCTTCCTCAACATATTCTTCACCACCTTTCTTACTTGCTACAGTAAAAGTTTACTCTGGAATCACAGCACTACCTTGGATCTCTCTTAAGAGATTAAAACTGAGTCAGAAAGGGAAAGTGTTATTGAGAACTTTTTTGTGTGTGTTTTAGTGAAAAGTTGACTCACTGAAAAGTGCAATTCAAGATGTCTTGAAACTCTTTGCCAATTAGCTGATTATACATACTTTAAAATGTTCTAGGAAAGGTTTTAACACAATAGTCCAATTTATGTGGAAGATTCAACTTCTTTTTGTTTCTCTGCCAGCAGTAGTCTTGTTCCACCCATTGCAGATAGATGGCTGTCTTTCAGGCTTACTTGATGATACTGTTTCATGTTTCTAAAAACACTTAGATTTTCACTGATCTGGAGTATTCATACATAAGAAACTGAGAAAGGAAAAAATGAAAGATGATTAACTTTGCATGACAGTCAGGAAGCTGTCTTAGAAAATATGCATATTTCCTTGTGAATAATTAAATGAAATGTAAAAGTACATAACCAGTCACATCTATGAAATTTTGCAGAAAGACTGGCAGTACAAATTTGAACTTCCTCATGCAATAAAGCATCTGATTTGGGAATTCCCCCAGCATAGCTGAGTGTCTAATGCACTGAGTGTCTAACTCCTAATGCAACCCTGAAAAAAAAAAAATTTTCCTGCTCTTGCCTGTTTACCATGCTCAAAACTGAAATGTTTTACATGCATGTGTATGCTCTAAATTAACTTAAAATCGCACTTTGCTTGAGGTTTTTTCTTTGCTCAAAAAGCCATACTATCTTTCATTTTTTTTAACAAAGAGAACAAACTTAAAGAAAATTGGGTATTTGCACAGCCAGAAGTTACAAGACACCTTCTAAAATATCACAAAGTATTGTCCAAAAGAAGGAATATTTTGTAATTCTATCAGCTCTTAAGATTGTCATTTGACTGTTTATTGACTGTAGTCCATAATTCTTTCGAAATTATGACAAAAATAATTTGAAAAATATGATCTATTTCTTTATGGGTCTTACTTTGGAATGGTCTTCTGTTCTGCCCAATGCTATATTTTCAAATTATGCATATTATAATAATGTGACCACTGATGTTACAGAAAACATCTGTATTATCCTCACAGTACAAAGTACCAAAAATCACTGCACATTAGTCTTAGAACAGCATTTACCACTGTAAATGTAAAGGTTCCTGTTTCCATTTTATCATGGAGAACCTGAGAAATAGTAAAATACTTTGTTGACCAACAGTCTAATATTGAAGTAGGAACAGGACAAAATCTCCCTATTACCACCTTCTGCTTCAGTCTTTCCTTATGTTGAGAAAAACCCTTCATGTAGTATCTTGAAGCTGACATGTACTACTAAGGCAGAAAAGAATGAAAAGTATGTTTCTGTGAACTTTTAGCAAAGAATGCCAATCAAGCTATGCTTGGGAAGTACATTTCTCCAGTGTAATGCTGACTTTTTTTTTTGGGTCACTTGACTTTTCCCAAGAAAACTGCTTGTTAAGTCTCTAGTCTGGTAGCATACAGTCCATAAATTTGCCTGCTGATATCTTGAGTTTGTGTTTACTAGGACTGTATTAGCAAAGCATTATACTGATCCAAATTATTAAGTAAATACAAAATTGGATTTATCATGCAGATCAATAAAAAAGACTGGCACACTATAACGTTGGAATATGATTTTAGAAAAAAAATCGAAAATTAATGCAAACATATGAAAATAAGGGAGTTATTGCACTAATATAAGACATTTGAGAGAAGCAGGTTATGCTCACAGATAATTTTAAGTGTGTATATTTAACGTTCCAGATGTGCAATATTACCTTGTGGGTTGAATTTATTTTCTCTCCAAACCACCAAAATATTCTTTTTTCAGTGCTATGAAATTGGCTAAATATGTACCATAACATTTTCCATCTTCAGTTGAAACTTTATGGATTTTTGCTGATTAAATTGCAACTGTACCTTATGTAAAATAATAATGATACGTATGTATTATTTTGATACAGTGATCTCCCGCATATTCGCGGCTCACATATCCATGTATTCAATTAATCACGGTTGGATTTTCAGTGAGTTGTGAGACAGCACACATGCACAGAATGTCCCAGCCCCCGGATTTTGTGGCCAGGAAGCACCAAAAGATGCTTCCTCTGCTTTAATGAGGTGCTACAGTGCGAGTCGCATTCCCAGGACCACCCCTCCAGACCTTGTTACTGGAGGGTGCATGGCTACAGGTGGGGAGTAGTTGAATATTCATGGTTCGGTATCTTCACAGATTTCATAACTCATGGGACTTGCCCAGACCTGACCCCCAGTGAATTCTGGGGGATCACTGTATCTAAAGGCTCTGAAAACAATGGGAGAAGTATTACTTCTACTTCTGTAAAGAGTGCTACCTATGGCATACTAGTAGCATGATGCTAAAGAAACAGATTTATGTGACAAAATAGTGAGTGCTGAGAACTTGACATCCAGAGTACGTCTACCCTCATGGTTTTGAATAACCTCTTACCAACTATCTTTTAAGAACTGCATTGCATCAAGTATACACTGACCTTCCATCTTAGCTTTAACCTAAAATAATCCAATCTGCACACTGAAAGAGTGTAATGGAAGCAATTGAGAGGTCTGCTTCAATGGTGCGGTCCTTAACCAAATTAATATAGAGGCACTTTTATCATAACCATAAGAACAAGGACATAGTAGTTCTCTGACAGGAGAGAAGTCTGTTTATACAGTGCAGGGGACCACAAAGCTAGGGTCAGAAGGGATCTCAGATTCACTTAATGCATTTCCATGAGGATCAATCCATGTATGTCATTCCTAATGGATGTCTAATCTGTTCTCAAGAACTTCCAAAGATAATGACTCTACAATCCCTCTAGTAAAATGTCAAAAACTCTTTTAATATGTACCTGTTTTGAATTTTTTACCATTTTCCCGGGTAAATTCGAGATGAGAAGGCATCCAATTTTTCATCAGAAAACACGAAGCAGCCCAGCTCTGCAGGGTGTACAGCATCAGTGTGTATGGCATTGGACCCCACTGTCCTCTGCCGTTGCTGAGGACAGGTGAGTGCTGCCGCCGCTGAAGGTGAAGGCGGCGGCAGATGCTTGTTCCAGTCCTGGCTGACTGAGACAGGTAGCCACATAGAATGTGTGCCATAAAATCCGCTATGAGCTGTGACTGACCATTGTCTCTTCCAGAATAAACAAAAATAAAAACAAGTATTTACATGTTAGAGCTACTTCTCATTAGCCACCAGAAAAAAACAGAAATAAGTACGGTGCAGTGAGTTTAAAAACACCCGGCACAGCAGAAGTCTATTTCTTCTTCTGCAGACCTCACTACCCAAAAGCAAGTCACCAGTTAGCAGTGCCAGATCCAACCGTTCATAAAACTCTCCAGCTGCCCATCCCAGACAAAAGTTGCTCCTGCATCTCCTGCTATTCCTACTATTCCTACTATTCCTGTATACTTATGTTCTTACATTCTAATATTCTTGTGTCCCCATATTCCTGCACTCTTACTAACCTACATTCCAACTGCTTTCCTACCTTTACCAACAAATACTACCGATAGTCCCGTCCTTACAAAAACAACCAGCACTAAACTCTACCACTACTGCTAAATCCTTATTGCTATAAGTTTATTCTTTTAAAGTTTTAAGTGTAAATAGCTAGTATATGTTTAAGTACCAAGCATATAAGAGTTTACGGCTTGGGGGGGGTAGTTTTGTTTCCTTTTTATCTCTTGTTACTAGTACTATTTTCATTTAAAATACATATTATATGCATATATTTTCATTTATATTTTCAATAAATTTTATTACATCTCTAACAATTCTCTTATCCAATATTAATAAATAAACCCACCCATTGTCTCAACCCAAAACATCAACTAATACAGTAAAATTAATTATGTACTTAACATGAGGGCTTTGTTTCAAGTCTGTGCACTCTTAACTTGAATACCTGCATGGTTTTCTGTTGCCAGCTGTTTGTTCTCACTCCCTCTCAAGCATTTCTGCTTCAAGGATGATTCAGCTACATGTGCAAAATCCACTCAACTGCTGGGTATAATTAAGGAAATCTGAGGTTGATCTCAGTTTGTACCTTTGTAAGTTGCTGGGTCATTCCTAAAACAGAGATGGGATTTCTTAGAGGGAACTTAAAGCCCAGCTGAGGAGGAGTCATCACATTCATCCCTGTGCAAGCTGTCTCTGTTCATCTACAAAAAACCTCTCTCTCCCTTCATTTCATTATTCCTTGCACTGCTCCTGTAGAAAGGAAAATTAGCTCTTTAGCTTTGTTTTAGGAATGATTTGCCCAGATATTGTGGTGAAAAGTAAGAGGTATTTGGAAAGGTTATTGTTTCAAGGTTTAAATCAATCACTGGTAGGAATCCGACCAGGACTTACACAGGGGCATGTTATCCTGATTGTTTTCAGATGTTCCATTTCTTCCACTTTTTTTCTGAAATATCATTTGTGATGGAGGCTGTGCCTGACACCACTTTAGGTAACAATGCCTCTTTTGCCATTATTCTTATCATTGAAAATGACTTTGCATGAGGAAAACCTTTTGTCAAGCCTGAGAACATCCATGTTATTTCAAGTTCTGAAGCTCCTCTAGTCATATCCCTGTCATGGGTATGTGGGGTTACTGTCTCATCACAGAAGGTTAATGTAGTTGGATGTTGATGCAGAGAGCTAGGTAGAATAGTATTGACATTATGGATTGAGTCTCTAAATGAATCAGATTCCATATTAAATTTTAATGCAAATGTATAGAGTAAAATTCTGTGGATTCTTCAGTACTTTGATCTGCAAGTAGCAGGAAAGTCTTAAAAGCAGTATTCTGATTAAATAATTAAAGAACAGTCAGCATCTTTCACAGACAATCTCATTGCATACTAGATTGTGTAGAAGTCACTTATGTGTTCTGAGGTTCCTTTTGCATATTGTCATGTCTCTGCCTAATTTAAGTTTGCCCTTAGGATATTTGTAGATTTTAAGTAGGAGAAAAGAGGCAAATATGAACAAAAGGATGAAGGAAAAAAAATGTTCATGAAGATTGCTCTGCATCTTTCTTGAGAGATTTAGCCACACTAGGTAGGAAGGACGAGATGTGATACAGGCAAAGCAAACTTTAAAAGTGCTCACTCATCAATCTCTCCAAATCTCTTTTTCTTGAAATGTTACCAGATAAGTATGAAATTTGGCTGGCAAAGCTTGATCCAAAGTGCATGACATATAACTGGAAAAAATGTTCTGAAAAACTTTCATTCAAAACTAAAGAGACTTTTGTTCACCAAATTCTGGTGCAGAAATTAACTTTCCTCAGCTAAAAATCACAGAATCACAGAATCACAGAANAATTAAACTATTTCTAACCAGGTGAAATATCTGTTAAAAAAACAATGAAACAAACCAGCTTCCATATAGCATCAGAATATATATTGAGATTCCAAACTAGGTCCCTTTACCTGAAATTCAGTTATGAATGGCATTTATTTCACACTAAGTTTCTTCTTGTAGCCTATGTAAGGCTAGAGTTTTTCTTATTACTGTATTCTGAATAACTCATCTGACATTTGAAGAATTGATGTGTGAAACTCCAGCTCGTGAAAACTTCAAGCAGTATGATAACAGAAGTACACTGTGACATGCTTTCTTCTGAGTTCTTTGTATGATGTCCATCATTTTTTGAATACTTTGTTTTATTTTTGAGTGGAGAGGAGAGGGGGGGCGGGGGTTTTCAGGATTTTCTGGATTGCCTAAAATTCTTCTTTTCCTCATACTCTTTCATCTGGCAATAGAAAGATCTATGTCACTGGAAGGGCATGCAGCTGGTATTAACAATTTCTGTACAGCTAAATATCATGACAACCATCAGGTTGCATTAGCTTGGTAACAGTTCCAGTGTGTCGCTTTCTTTGTTCAAACTGAACTTAATATCTAGTTTGAACATTTGTATCTGCAAAATGTTTTGATCACTCTGAAACAACTTTACAGATTAATAGTTGAATAGCAACCCTTCGTGCTACTTTTTGTGAAATCCTTGTGAAAGATTTCAGTGCATTGAATATGGGTAACATTATTTCACAATTCCATTGAAGAAGATATTTACTTCCAAGGCGCATCTAATTTCATATGGTGTTTTAGGCAAAGTTCTCTGGTTCAGACATAGCATTTGGTATCAGAAAAGTTCTTTTTTCTAATACAGCTTAGGCCACTTCCCTGTGAAATAGAACCTTAGGCAGAAAAAGCATGTTTTTATCAGGATAGAAACATCTACAGTTGTCTTGGTTTAAGACAGGTAAAGGGTTATTTTACCACTCCCAGATGAGACATCATTAGAGATGTAACAAGATTTATTCAAAGAAAAAGGAGTATAAATGAAAATAATGAAGGTACAAGTATGACACTAGCAACAGGTTATTAAACCTAGTTGCAACAGGCCTCGCCTCTGATGCGATGGGATCTCTGTATTGGGTTTTTCTGTGTCTGGGTTTCTGGTAGCGGGGGGAGCTATGGGCGAGGCTTTTCTTTGAGAAGTTGCTGGAAGCCTCCCTTAGAGCTAGCAGAGGTAATGCCAGCCAGCTCCTGTCTGGACCCGCTGCTGGCCAAGGCCAGGCCAATCAGGAGAGATAGAGATACCTCTGTGATAACATATTTAAGAAGAAAAAAAAAAAAGTTAGAACAGGCAGAAGGTAATCATGGCTGCCAGAGACGAGCAGTGGGAAGTTGTAACAGGAAATGCAGGCATCAAGGCCGTTGCCAAAGGAGGGAGAGGAGGCATTCCAGGCGTCTCCCTGCATCCTGTGGTGATGACCACAGTGAAGCAGGCTGTGTCCCCTGCAGCCCATGGAATGGAGAGAACACAGAGAAGCAGAATCCAATCCCTCATACCCCAACTCTCACCAAAACATCAATATCCAAAAGAAATCCCAACAACAAAAAAACTGGATAAAAACGGTAGCGATGTCCACCGGCTATCGTCAGGGAAACAGGTGTTAGCAGGGGGTGCTGGATGATGTTGATGATGTTCCACAGATTAGCTGGAAGAAACAGCAGCAGCTCGGATGCATGGTTCCGGAGGGAAGAGAGAGAGAGCGAGTCTCTCTGCGCTGCAATTTTTAAAAGCCTCCACAGTCCTTCCTGCTGTCATTTCATCTCTGTCCAATGGGACAGAGATGGGACAGAGATCAGCTCAGAGCCTCTGATCTTACCTGTCTTCCACTAACTCTGGAAGAGCTGGTGGTCCCTGTCATCATCATGGCAGCCTCCAGCTGCCCCCACGTGGCTACTGCTGGCCCAGGCAGGGAATTGGGCATGCCACCATGGTGCGCCATGCTGCTGTGGCACCCCCGGGGACCTGTCCGTCCCACTGGCAGTGCACACTGAGGCACGGGGGTTCTGAGTGCCAACCCCACGCCAGGGCCCGCACAGGGGCAGCCCCTCCAATGAAAGAAAAGAGCTGTCTGTGCTCACCCTCAGGAGAAAAAATGTAAAAAATGTAAAAAAAAGCCAGATACATATGTACTAACTCATGACAACAGTAGAGGTTTTTACCATCATAACTATCATGATTAGAGAGTGTACTGGTTATTTTTATCTCACATATCCTAGCCATGAAGACATACTGGCAAAGTTCCTGTAGAATCCTGGCCTGAAAACTTACCAAGTTTTCAAGATAATAAAAGCAGAAGTCAAAGCTAATTTTTTTCTATTTGCTAAATTTCATTTATGTGAGAGGAACTTCTGTCATATCAACAAGAGGAAAACAATCCACAGACTTGAGAACAGAAAGGAAAGATCATTCTCAAGGTGTATTTCTCAAATGGATAGATATTAAACAATATTTGCTAGTTGGTTCCTGTGCTGTTCTCCTTATGTATTGCGTATTTCCACCAGTTACTTTATGCACTCCTTTATGTGTGTATTTGGTATAGACTGTTAGCTGCTATCTCAAGCTCTTTGTTTTCTTCAGAAGTGTAACCTCTGCAAACATTATCATAGCCATGAGACTGTATGCAGCTTAATGTCTTTATAAATGAACTAATAAAAAAAATAAATTCAATGAATAACAGAATAATTATTAGCTTAGCCAGATTATGTGCCATTAATGCCTTAACTATGGCTGACTCCAACAGATGAGGCCACTAAAAAAGAAAAAAAAGGGAAAAGATAATTGCTTTGCTAATTTCCAAGCTAAATAATTAGTTGAAAACCCCACAGCAGTAGGTTTTCCCTGTTTACCCTCATCATCCATGAGGGAGACAGGAACAACCAGCATAAATCAAATGTTATTCCAGAGATACTAGATACTAGAAATTTGCTTGATTATGCACTAAATGCTGAGACTTAAAACTGTTGCTTATAGCTACCAGCACAGGAAAACTATTAGCAAAAGGCTGCCATTCTTCATCAATTGCAAAAGGGAATGGCAGTATTGCTTTTGTGGACATGGCTGCTTTTGACATGTGAGGGAAAAATATATATATGTTCAGAGTGATGTCTGGAATGTGAAACAGGAGAAAATTTTACTTCCCTAGTTGTGTCTAGTATTCAAGATATTGATGGAGCCAGCAAGCTTGTGTTATTATCAGGGCTACACAGCCATGAATACATAAACTGGTAGCTGACTTTTCCAAGGTCTTTCTCACATTACTATTGTGGGAGTCAGGTTCAGGAGTATATCTTCAAAACTTACTATTTGAATTTTTTTCCTATAAAAGATAAGCCCCAAAAGGGCAATGTCAGCATCTCTCTTTACAGTTGCACATATCCTCCCAGTATTGGAGATTTGCTAAAACTGCTAGTGGCAGATCAGGGAAATATTTATTGAGACGGGAGAATCTCCTGATCTGAATTCCAATGTAGTGCTTCAATGAGACATAAATTCACTTTTACTTTTTTTTTTTTTTTTTAAACATAAAAAATAAAGAAGAAACCGCAAGTATATTATATGTTGATTCGGATTTTACTTGAATTCTGAAAAGAAGATGAAGAAGACAGATGTTGCTTGGGTTGCCAAGGTGCTATTTTTGGAGCTCTTTAGGAAGAAGATTGTGCAAAGTAATGAGTTTCTATGTCAATAACTGTGCTTTCTTCTTCCTGCCTATATAAAAATATTTTCACAATCATCTGATTTCTTTCAAAAGTGCTAACATATCATAGCTGAGTGGCAAAAAAACAATGTGAAAGGGGAGAGGTTTTACACCAAAGATGATGTGAGCTCTTCTAACTCTACAAGAAAATCATATCTTTACCCTCAATAAAGTAGGTAAAACTACATTTGTAGTCCATTGCAGAAAGTAATTATATGAAAATTTACATGCAATGTCACATATTCATTTCCTGCTAACAAATGACAGGAAAAAAGCGAGTAAGACAAATGATGCAATTACAGCCTTGGATTTTAAGAGGAGACTTGAGCTTGTTCAGGAATCTACTTGACAGACTTCCATAGGAACACACAAAGAAGTTGTGGGATGTCTGTTCCATGAGATATTCAAAATTTGCCAGAACAAGTGCCTGAGTCACCTGCTCAGACTGAACCTCTGATCTCCACAGAGTGGAGAGAGGCTCCATCCAGAGACTATGGAACACTTACAACGTGCTGAGTCTGGGTCTCTTTTCAGAATTGACAGGTTCACAGGTTATTCTGAGTTGGAAGGGACTCACAGGATCATCTAGTCCAACACCTGAGTGAACGCCCACCCAGGGTTCAGGCCCACAAACGTGGAACCAAGGGCACCATGCTCCATCCGTCCAAGCCTCCCACCAACTAGACCATGTCACTGAGTTCCTCATCGAGTCTAGTCTTAAACACCTCCAGGGATGGTGACTCCACCACCTCCCTGGGCAGACCATTCCACTGAGAGATCACTTTCTCTGTAAAAAACCTCTTCCTAACATCCAGTCTAAACCTCCCCTAGCGTAGCTTAGGTTCATGTCGTCTCGTTCCGGTGTCGTCAGCCTGAGATAAGAGATTCACACCCATTCGACTGCAAGCTCCCCTCAGATAGTTGTAAACAACAATTAGGTCAACTGTGAGCCTCCTCTTCTCCAGGCTGAACAACCTGTAGGGCTTGTCCTCCAGTCCCTTCACCATCTTTGTGGCCCTTCTCTGGACCCTCTCAAGCAGTTCAACATCCTTCTTAAACTGAGGAGCCCAGAACTGCATACAGTACTCAAGATGTGGTTTCACCAGTGCCGTGTACAGGGGAAGGATAACTTCCCTAGTCCGACTGACCACACTGTTCTTAATACAGGCCAGGATACCTGGCTGGCTCATATTAAGTTTTCTGTCAGTCATTACTCCTAAATCCCTCTCCATTTCATCACTCTCCAGCTACTCATCCCCCAGCGGATAGCAATGCATGGGGTTGTTATGTCCAAAGTGAAGAACCAAGCACTTAGTCTTGTTAAATCTCATACTGTTGGAGTCCGCCCATTTCTCTAGCTTGTCAAGGTCCTTCTGAAGGGCCCTCCTACCCTACGGCAGTTCAACATTTGCCCCCAGCTTGGTATCATCCGCAAACATGCTGATGATTGACTCAATTCCCTCGTCCACATTGTCAATAAAGATGTTGAACAGTGTCGGGCCTAACACTGACCCCTGTGGGACTCCACTAGTGACTGGCTGCCAGCTGGATGTGGCACCATTCACCAACACTGTCTGAGCTTGTCCATCCAACCAGTTCCTGACCCAACATAAAATGCTTCTATCCAGTCCATGTCCTATGAGTTTCTCCTGGAACTTATTATGGGAAACCGTGTCAAAGGCTTTGCTAAGATCCAAGTACACAACATCCACAGCCTTTTTATCGTCAACTAGGCAAGTCACCAGATCATCAAAGGAGATCAGGTTGGTCAGGCAAGACCTGTCTCTCCTAAATCCATGCTGACTAGTTGTAATGTCATAGTCATTTTGCAGTTGCTGTGTAATAGCACACAAGACTATCTGTTCCATGACTTTGCCCAGGACTGAGGTCAGGCTGAGAGGTCTGTAATTACTCGGATCATCTTTCCTGCCCTTCTTGTGGATGGGTGTCACATTGGCAAATTTCCAGTCTTGTGGTACAACATGAATAAGCCAGGACTGTTGGTAGATTATGCAGACCGGTTTGACGAGTTCATCTGCTAATTCTTTCATCACACTCGGATGGATCCCATCTGGTCCCATGGATTTATGGGGATCCAAGCCACTCAGCAAGTCTCTGACTACATCCTCCTGGATTACAAGGGGTGTTATATTGTACCCCTACTCCTTCTGTCAGCCCACAAGTCCAGTTGTCTTGCTGGCAGTCTGTCTTACTGTTAAAAACTGAGGCAAAGCAGGCATTAAGTATTTCTGCCTTTTCCTCATCTCTACTTAATATCCCTTTGCATCTGATTCCTTCCATTTTCAATTACTCTCAAAACTTACTGTTCCCATTCATTTTTCTTTTGCCTCTTCTTCAAAACCTCAAAGTAAGTTACTCATATTTTCCGTGGAAAACAATGCACTGCTACTACTTAACTGAAGTTTGCATTTGTGCTGTTTACAACTACCTGTGGAGTGGTTGCTGCCAGGTGGGTGTGGACCTCTTCTTTCAGGCCGATGACACCAGAACGAGAGGGCACGGCCTCAAGCTACGCCAGGGGAGGTTTAAACTCAATGTGAGGAAGCGGTTTTTCACAGAGAGAGTGCTTGCACATTGGAATGGCCTGCCCAGGGAGGTGGTGGAGTCACCATTCCTGGAGGTGTTTAAGAGAAGACTCGATGAGAAGCTTAGTGACATGATCTAGCTGGGGGGTGTAGGGCTGGATGATCCTGGGTCCCTTCCGGCTCGGAGTGGCCTGCTAGACTGTGAGGGAACTAGGTTTGTGTTACCGCTCTGGGATGTGCTTTCGGTCTCTGTACGGGTGTTAGATGGTGAGTTGGACTAGATGATCCTTGTGGGTCCCTTCCAACTCATAATGTGATTCTGTGATTCTGTGATGTTTCTTAAAACAAACATAATGGGGATAAACCATCCATGTGCTGTTTCTCATTTAGTCAACCCTGAATCAGCACTGCAAATTCCAACATTCAGTTGCACAGAAGATCGTAGGAAATAGTTCTTCAAAGCTGATGGGAAAATCTAACTATGTGTCTGCTCATTTTGCTGAAGGCTATAGCTTTAAAAGTATTTAATTGTGGGGCCTTGTAGAAATGCAAGTAGATTGCTTAGCCACCAGCAGGAGGGACAAGACTATTCCATTCACAGTGAGTTTTCTGCCTCTATGTACATTTCTTTTGCTCTGATTTAAGGAAAATCAGTCAGGACTCAAGTTAATTCCCTAAATCTCTAAGTTTATATCTACCTCACTAAAATCTGTATGTTTCAGAATCCTCAAATCGGCTCCATGAATCCCTTTTAAGTTGGAATGTAAAGGAAACTGCACTAGATCTTGTCTATCACCATGGTTGGAAATGGAGTGTAAAGGGAAGGTTCTTCCTACACAGCACTTCTTTTCACTACTGAGCTGTATTGGTAAGGCAAGGCAATTCAAGTCTGGATTTTCAAGCCAACTGGCTGAAATAAACACCTACTTTCATTCTAGGATGTGAATATGAATTCCACCAGGGCAACTCTCATTTTACTTCCATGATTTTCTAATTTTTCTGAAAATGGTAAGGTATGCTCTTTTTTCAAAGTCCAGTACTGAGCTTTTCCAAACCTCCATACTGTATGTGTTGTGTAAAAACTTTTTGCAAATAATAATGCTATTTGTAAGCATCTGCTGATGGTGGGTGGACTTCTTTCACTTTCTTCCTCATTATGCCTCAGCTATGACCTAGAGATGAAGAATTAACTGCTTTATTCTCACCTTGTCTCCAGTGGAACAGGAATTGCAACAGAATCCACAAGCAACATGACTAATGTGTCTAAAATATCCGAGATCTCTGCTGTATGCTGAAAATGTGGTTACGTGTGTTTCCTTGCAGGAGCTTATGTGCTACAAGTAAAGGCAACAGATGCTGATGATCCCACTTATGGAAACAGTGCTAGAGTGGTTTACAGCATTCTTCAGGGGCAACCATATTTCTCCATTGATCCCAAGACAGGTAAATACTTTATCGGCAACAGTGGAAGATTTAAGCTTTCTGTCGTGATTCATGTGGGTAATATCAATGAATAGACATGGACGTAATTGATATGGCCCAGATCCAGGAGAGTAATATTCCACGATTCAGTTTGGTGTATTGACTAGTTTTTATATGAATTACAATATGTTCTAGAAACAAAAGAAAGATGCTTTTCCAATCAGTCCTAGAATATTTAACATAAATGTACATTAAACAATTATTTTTTGAATGCTTTACCATTTCTCTATAGATAAAGCTTCATCTATTACCTGCATTCTACTTTCTTTTTTTTTTTTTTTTTTCTGGTTGGTTAGTTGGTTGATTGGCTGGTTGGTGTTGAGTTTTTTTGGTTTTCCCCCTGATGGTTTTGTATCTTGTGTCTTCCTAGCATTTTTACTTTATGAACTTACGGTCAGATTCTTCAGCAATTACTGGTTTTCTATTTTGAACTAATTTGAGACAATAGGATAGCAAACCATCTCCTGCCCTCCTCTTTTCCTGGGGCATACTATCTTTGTCTGGGGTTTCTGAGTATGTGAGCAGAAAAGGATAATATGTTTAAAGAGGCTGAAGTATTTGGAGGTTGGTAGACATGTTAATTGGGCATCTCGTCCTATATTTCTAAATGCCATTCTTGAATCTATATTTAGTAACTCAGTTAAGGAACCAATAACCTACATGGTAAATGTCATGCATTGTGACATCCTGAATGTGTTACAGGGATAGCTGTCCATATGCTTCTTTCAGCACATAATTTCAACTTCCAATTAAGCTGTATCTGAATGTAAGATTGTGTGTAAAAGAGCCTTTAGCCCTGATCAATCAACAGTTTGGTGATACAGCCCTCTAAGGCTGTCAGTGCACCATCTCCAATGGACACATTCCTTTGTTGCATGCTACATTTAGCAAGAGATAATATTGCAGTTTTTAGTGAGCAGTTTTGCTTTTCAAACTGAAATGTGACTTCTTCATGGGTCTGGGGAAGAAAAAGTGTCTACCTTTATGCTTATTTTTTCATTTCAGTTTGGTAAGAATGAGTATGAATTCAGTGACAAGAAAAACCTTTACTGGAGCTAAAATTGGAGTTTTAGTAGAAGTTTCACAAGAAAAAAAATTAATTACTAGTCCTTGGAAGAAGAACTCTATTCCCCATGATACTTTCAATGGCTATGATACAGCCTCATCTGTTCTGAGTCAAATATACGTGATGCCATGCACCCTAGCAGCACTGGAACATTATAAAAACTTGGTGTTTCCACATATTCCTATTATTATCTTTAGTGGGTTGCTTGTGTGCTAAAATAATAAGTGCAGCTTTAGAGGAGAATTCTTGAAAGAGTAGTCCAGCTAGTTTAAAACGTTATGGCAGGAGAAAAGCATATAGATTTACGCTTCTACAAGCAAAAATATAATTCTGTAACCTGTTTTACAGTGGAAAGTTAACATTACCAGAGTTACTCTTCAGTCTAGCAATGACTGTAAAAACAGTATGTGAATAATTATACATAGGATGCTGCTTAATAACCTGCACTAAAATGCAGAAGTCTTAGGCAATACTACAGATCTAACATTTTCAATTCTTTATTTTATAACTGAGGAGATGATACAGTAGTTTTTTACTACAGTGTTTTACTAACAGGTATCCGCCCTAAATGCTTTTGACAGAAAAGGGGAAGAAAGCCATTTAGGTACAAAATAACAAATTCAGAACTGCCAGCAGATGGATAAACATTTTTTGGGTTGTTGTTGGCTTCTTTTGCCATCTCTTGCATTCTAGTGACAATTTTGAGACATTCACATGTAGTTACTTAAAGAACATAATAACATCCATACTAAGAGGGACTTAGGTGTAATGATTGACAGGAAACTCAATATGAGCCAGCAGTGTGCCCAGGTGGCTAAGAAGGCAAATGGCATCCTGGACTGCATCAGGAAGAGTGTGGCCAGTCGGACCAGGGAGGTTGTCTTTCCCCTGTACTCGGCATTAGTCAGACCACATCTGGAGTACTGTGTACAGTTCTGTTCTCCCCAGCTTAAGAAGGATGTTGAGCTGCTTGAGAGGGTNAAGTCAGGCCAAAGATTTATGCTGCCCCGTATCATGCTCACAAAAGTGGTGGCCTGCCTAGCTCTAGTGAAGGATGAAGATTAAGTGTTTAGTGATGCACCCCTGGAACACTCTTCTAGTCTCGTGGAGAAGAGGAGGCTCATTGCTGTTTACAACTATATGAAGGGAGGTTGCAGTCGGGTGGATGTAAATCTCTTCTTTCAGGCTGCCAGCACCAGAACAAGAGGACATGGCCTTAAGCTATGCCAGGGGAGGTTTAGACTACATGTTAGGAAGAGCTTTTTCACAGAGAGAGTGGCCTCTCACTGGAATGGTCTGCCCAGGGAGGTGGTGGAGTTGCCATCCCTGGAGGTGTTTAAGAAAAGACTGGATGAGAAACTCAGTGACATGGCCTAGACAATGGGAGGCTTGGACGGGTGGAGCATCCTGCCCATGGCTCCATGGTTGTGGGTTTGATCCCTTGGTGAGCGCTCATTTGGGAGCTGGACTAGATGATCCTGTGAGTCCCTTCCAACTTGGAATAACTTGTGAACCTGTGAACTTGTTTCTACAAAGTTCCAGGGTGATTAAAAGTGTCAAAGTAATTAGAACTCTGAAAGAATTTCTTGTCCAGAACTTTTCCACTTTCTAGTAGAGTCGATTTGCACAGAAGCATGGTATCTGCACACCCAATGACTAGAAATTCCATGACAAAGTTTATTTTGTTTACCAACAAGGTTCTCTTGTATTTTTGAAATAAGGACTTACAGGACTTCACAGAATCACAGAATATGCTGAGTTGGAAGGGACCCATAAAGATCTTTGAGTCCAACTCCTGGACCTGCACAGGACTATCCACAGGATATCACATTATGTGCCTGAGAGTATTTTCCAAATGCTTCTTGAACTTTGCCAGGCTTGGTGCTGTAACCACTTCCCTGGGGAGCCTGTTCCAGTGCCTGATCGCCTCTGGGGTGAAGAACCTTTTCTCTAATGTCCAAACTAAACCTCCCCTGACAAAACTTCATACCATTCCCAGAGGTCCTGTCACTGGTCTCCTCAGAGATGAGATCAATGCCTGTCCTTCCTCTTCCACTTACCAGGAAGTTGTAGACTGCAGTGAGGTCTCCCTTTAGTCTCTTCTCCAGGCTGAAAAATCAGGTGACCTCAGCTCCTTCCCATATGGCTTCAACTCAAGGCACTTCACCATCCTCATCACCCTCCTGTAGACACTCTATAATAGCTTAATATTTTTCCTATATTAATGTGCCCAAAACACAAAATTCAAGGTGAGGCTGAACTAGTTCAGCACAAAGCAGGACCATCACCTCCCTGAAATGGCTGGTGATGTTTCACACATAGCCCAAGACAGTGAACAATTAATTCCTATTTATTAGTTCCCCATGACCTTATAGACTGATATTGTCCGCTGGTTGTCTCTTTTCTAGATTGAAGACTTATTTAAACACAAGCCATTCCATAACATTGATCCTCCTTCTCCTCCTCAGGACAAGAAAGTGCACACAAGAATGCAGCTGATACGGATGTATACAATGGTTTAATCATAATACTTATGTTCTTTATAGTTTTCCAAGCAGTTCCAAACACTGTTTGCTTTTTAGATTGTACCACATAAAAGCTGATACATTTGTGGAAATTTCTATTATAATCTTGTTCTGGTTTAGGTTTTTTTGCTGCTCTGGCAGCGAAGGGGTTAACAGCTCGGTTCTTGCCTGGGCCTCAGTGCTGCCATGGCATTCAAGGTTATAGGGATAGAGACGTCTCTGTGAATAAACATATTTGGGAGAGAAGAAGAAAAACCTCAATAGTAAGATGTAGTGGGCCAGAACAGAACTCGTGTGGAGAAGCTGAAAAATATGAAGGCCCACCCAGGCCCACGAGAGAAGGGGTAGGCATGTTCTTCCAGGCATCCCGCTGCTGCTCGTGAATTGGATGGACCTTAGTAAACCTATGGGCTAGAGAGAGAGAAACCAGTGNAACTTTATATTTTTTACTTATAGTTTGCCTTGCTTTTTTGCCTGTGACCAGTTTTATTTTCCATTTTTTTCTCCTCCAGGAGAGGTTGTGGGTGAATCTCTGGCATCCAGCCAGGGTCAAACCGCGACAAACCTTAAGATCCCATTGCAGAGCAGTAATGGTGAAACCACTGAACCTAACTTTATATATGAAATAAGGGTGGCGTTTTTCAAGCACAGGACTTTACACACACTCCTTTCTCAAATCATTTCTAATAGGTAATAAACATTTACTCTGATATGAATCTTGTACACTTAAATATTTTTTAACCTCTATGGGTCTAAACAGTGCAGCTGCCCCTTTACTACTTTACTGACCTAATACTTTTCCATCTTCTTATAGGAGCTAAGCAAACCACATCAAAGTGAGAGAGTTAGCTTTTAATGCTATTTCAGGGAGGTTAAATGTATTACAGTACCTTCTGGAGAGGAACTGTTGTACTGGCATAGTCTAAGACCTCAAATCTGATATATAGATGATAATTTTTAATGCTATAAAATTGCTTTTCTAATTTTAATGTGAAGGGTTCTTTAACACAAAGCACTTTTCTTAAAACAGATAACCTCTCTTATCTTTCCTCTGTAATTCCTATTCTGATACAAAAATGTCCACTTCCAGCATTAAACTGTCCTTTCCACTGAATTTTCTAATGTGTTTACAAGATCAATATCCTTATCTATGACTAGATGTCTCCAGATTTTTTTAGACTCAGTATTCTATCTTGTCTTCTGACCTCAATTATATTATTGAAATCCAAATTGGGAGCAGTATTGTTAATATCTATTCAGAAAGTTTTTCATTGAACCAGACTTTTCTCTTCCACATATGTGAATAATCTATTTTTGAATTATAGGTCAATAACTTTGTGAAGCATATCTTCTGACCCCATACATAATGTTTTCTGTTTTCAGAAATCTGATGGAGACCATACTTATCTGTACATTTGATATTGATGACATTTAAAAAGACAAAAAACCCTATCAATTATTCAGTTCTTTAGCTGAAAAATCTTTGTTGTAAAATCTTAAAGTAGAAGGATTTACAAACGCTCAGAACACCATTACATACAAATAAGACCTTTATATTATAATCTCTTTATTTAAATTTGGATATTCTTTGTGAAGCTGAAACACCAACATTCGTAGCCCTTCATTTCCCGTGGATTTTTACCTCTACTTTATTTTCTATTTTGCTGGTAAGATAACTTCAAATCACATATGTTCTGTCTGTATGAACTGATGATTGTGAAAAAAAATAGCATTTCTCAGGAGTCTGCCTAAGCTGTTTGAAGACAGTAGTCAGAAAAAGGAAAATTACCTATGAATTGCTAGACATGAAAATTATTCCCATTGATTCCCCCCCCGCCCCTGATATAAAAGGGTTTTTTACAGAAAAATATATAATCCTTACACTCCCAGAAAATAATAAAGAGTGAGTAATTTGGAACTTTGATACTAGAGTCACAGCTCATTCTTAATTTTCTGAAAACCATCTGGAATATTTCTGAGGAAGCCACTCAGTTGTACCTAGAACAGATATATCAACCAGATAAACTGCATTGTCTCCTCACAACCTGCTATGTGTTCCAGTTTGTTTTTATTTTCTGTAATCTTTCTGGAATTGAGGAAAGCTTTTGATACTGTCTGTTGCAGTATCCTTCTGGACAAAATGACCAGCATATAGCTGAATAACTGGGTTAGATGATGGGAGAGAAACTGGCTCACAAGTTGGGCCCAAAGAGTTAGAGTCAGTGAGGTAGCATCAGGCTGGTGTCCTGTCATTAGTGGGATACTATAGGGCTCCACTGTGGGGCAGGTTCTCTTCAACATCTTCATTAATGACTAGGTTGCAAGACTCAAGGGAATACTACATAAGTTTTCAGGTGACACTAAATTAGGAGAAGCTGTTGAATCCCTCATCCCCTAGCCGACAGTAATGCATGGGGTTGTTATGTCCGAAGTGAAGAACCTGACACTTGGACTTGCTAAATCTCATATTATTAGAATCTGCCCATTTCTCTAGTTTGTCAAGGTCCCTCTGAACAAAATGTTATTTTGTTTTGCTGGTGTAACACAAGGCCTTTCATTCTCATAACTTTTTTCTCCTGAGAATGAGCACCCCAAGTCTCCACAATGTCAAATTATGGATTAAGAGATTCAAGAAAAAAACTAGTAATGTTCATTCTATTTATATTTTTTTTTTTATGAATCTAATTCATGATTTCTGTTCTGGAACAAATTGCACACATTATAATATATGCCATCCCAAGGCAGGAAAACAATGGTTTGTATTGATGTTATTATCATCATGTTACAAGTAGAGAGAAAACTCATTTTTATGCAGTTCAGTTCAATGGGAATTTTAAATAGGTTCCAGAAATAGCAAATTTAGGTCACAGTTATTTATAGACTCTGAAAAAGTACTAGATAATGGTTGCTATTCTTACTTGTTAACACACAATGGTTAGTTGCTATAAAGGTAAGAGTGATCCTTATATTTTGTTTCATGTCATTCCAGACCCATTGTAACACCAGGGCAGAAAAACTGCTTTTAATCTCAAATAGTTTAGTACTAGAAAATAATAATTTCTAAAACAATAATAAGAAAGAAGAATCATACTTGTAGTTGGTTTATTTTTCAGTTGTGCATATTATCTGTACCAGTGTGCACCATTTTCTGAAAACTACTAAATTTATAGCCTTTTGCAATGCTATACACACTTGCAAAATTTTGACAAAGAAATCCANAAATCCATTTTCTCCTACGGATTTGATTTCAAGGAAAAGGTTTGAGTGCCCCAAACCTTATAGCCTTATCACTTAATTTGTGTATTCAGTAGTACTTCTCTCTCTTTCTCTCCTCTCTGCAAGTCTTCCTCAGGTCCTATACATTCTTAACAGAAGGGAGATTATGGCATATCAGAAGGGAGATTATGGCATATCTACTTAAATATCAGGTGTCCAAAATCACTGAAGATTAGGTGTATTTGGAGTAATGTCTTATTGGTTGGAAACAAGTGAAGACATCGGCTTTGAAATACAATGCCATCTCTTCTAACATTGCCTTTCTCTGTAGAAGGAAGTGTTCCTCATCTCCAGTGTATCAAATCTATGACCACACCATTCATATCTCTGATGAAAATGAACCATTCTCTTTTACCCATTCATGTCCTGATTGAAAAGATAAAACAGTCATTTTGAGTGGGTGGATAGCTGACAAATATACTTTTAAAATATCTGAGTGATTTACTCATGTTTCCATGTGATCTCCTCTCATATTAACCCTTTCAGAAGAATTCTGTACCTGGTCCAAGAGATCCTGTATTAATTGTAGGAGTAGACAATCACAACCCTTTGTTTATTTGTTCCTTCTCTTTCCCATTTCTTCTCATAGGTGTAATAAGAACAGCTTTGCCAAATATGGACAGAGAAGTGAAAGAGCAATATCAAGTTTTAATCCAAGCCAAGGACATGGGAGGACAGCTGGGAGGACTAGCTGGTACTACCACTGTAAATATTACTCTCACGGATGTCAACGACAACCCACCCAGATTTCCTAAGAGTATGTAGTATTCCAAAGCTGTAATTTTCAAATAAGCATGACTGAAGGTATTCATTTGGAAAATTCTTTAGACAAGGAACTAAGATCCTAAAAAAAGAACAGTATATGATGAAAAATATAGAATATAGAATATCCTGTTTTTTAAGTTATATAAAGTTCAACTTGAAAGTATGAGTTGAATATTTCAGAGGAAATATATTATCATTCCAGAAAACCAGCCTGAGCCTAAGTGTTCATTTCATTTACACAATAAAAATTATTTGCGAAGTACTATTTTGTCAAGGGAATCTGGATGAACCCCTTCAAATGACAAAAGGTTATAACCCTTCCAGGTAACTTTCAGGTACCAAAGACAGAGCTAGTTCATGATAAGCATTATTTTTATGATAGGCAGGAAAAAATTTGTGCACGTCTTGGCCCAGAAGATTACACCTGTCCTTGCAAATACTTATAGCCTCAAAATAGTGATCATCCAATAATTTATTATGTTTCATAGCAATTAGATTAAATGAAACTTTTCAGAAGCATGTTAATTTATCATAATTAGGAGTATTGGCACTTAGTTCTCTCCATAAATTTACTGAAGTTTTGTATATTCCATACCTCTGAAATGAAGAAACTAAACAAGCATAAAACTTGGTAACTATGTGAAACTAATTAACAACTTAAAGTTTTTAGTAAGGCAAATTCATGCTAGAATATTTGTATGTCTTCAGTAAAATCATGGCAGCTTTTGTCTTTTCCTGCACACGAATTGTAATCCCACTATATGCATCATAAATGCTCCATAGGTACAAAATTACATCTACAACTGTGAAGTTTTCTCTCATATAAAAACTATTCTTCTTTTACTCAGTCTGAACATGTAATGTTTTTCTGCAGGCATGTAAGAATGATCATGTTCAGAGAAGGATCCTTCTGGTCCTTCCTTCTCTCTCTTACACTTGCATCTAGGGTGTATCCATAAAACAGGCCAAATAATACTCCATAGCATTTCCTCATTTTCCAGGATGTCTTTGTATTTAACAACCCTTGATGCATTTCTCTTACAGCAAATTGCAAAGTTTTGAAACTTATGTAACATTTCAGAGTCCACATCCTATATCAGAGGTACACAGATTAATCACACATCATACAACAAAAAACTTTTATCATTTGTTGTGAATCCATTCTTACATACTTACCTGCACATTAACCTCTTCAAAGAATTCAGAAAAACATTGTGAAATATGAGCTTTATTTACAAAAGCAGATTTCTTTCTTTTTTTTAATATAGGATATTCTCTCTGAGTCCATTAATTATGCTCCTACTGTTTGGTTGTGTATGTCAGTCATATCTATCCTTAGCTCTCCTAAACTCCCTCGGAAATCTTTTTGGGGAAAAAAAAAATCAGTGTTATATTAGTTTCAACAAGCCCTCTTGTGCCACAGTGGTTTGAAGCAAAATATTGCACATCATAATAGTTCCCTTATTTCATCCTCCAGGCTCTTGGGCATGTAACAGCTAATCTCAGTGATTTGTTACTGTTGTGCCCATTCATTCCACAACTGCTTCTATAGCTGATTTAACCTTCTCACGAGTCCCCTTAAAAAAAGCTTCCGGGATAGAACCCCCTCCCCCCGCCCAGATATTCTACACTAAAAACAAGGACAAAAATGTATCAAGATTTAGATTTGTGATCTTATCTTTTCTAAGCGCTTCTCTATCTCAGCTTTGGGTTGACTTTACACAGTTCATCTCAGACTTTTGCCTCCAGAAGTATTGAAAGAGAATTATTGTTAGCTTGTTTGCAGAGATTTATACAATCTTGGTTATTGTGGTTTTATAGATAAACCATATTTTATGGTTCTTTCTATTGCCCTCCCTGAGACACAGCTTCATTTTTTTAAAAGATGTGTTCTGGCTTTTATTAGCTATGTTGCTTCCCCTTACAGATTTGCTTTTTAATGGATGTATGCCTTTCTTGTGGGTCTTCAAAATGGTATCCCTAGACAGCATCCATATCACCCACAGTGATTTAACAATCTCAGCTATCCCATTCAGATTATCTATAACAATATGCCTCAGTTTTATTTATTTCCACATTTTTATTATTACTATTATGTATCATTATTTTTTATTTGAGTACAACCATCTTGTAATTTTGACTTTTCTTGTTCCTGCACAGATATTGCATTTAAACTAATTATAGTTCGTGTAAAATTTAGAAGTAAAGAACTTTTCCTGACTATCTATGTTAATACTTTCCTCTTATTTAAGTCTTGCTTGACATAGCTTCCTTTAAAAACCATCAGTATTCCTCCACTGAAAATATCTGCCTTTCCTGTGTATCTCACTCCTTGATACTATGCTGCTCGACTCATTTTCTTCTTTCCCACAGATATTTAACATACTATTATGCTGATATTCTTGTTGAGCATTAGGCATTAAAGCTACCCATACTAGTTCTCATTTTAACTCCTGGCCTTAATATAAGGCTTTATTTCTCCTGTTTAATGACACCTATTTTGACCTTAGCAAAGCCTTTGACACCGTTTCCCATAATTAGCTTCAGGAGAAACTCCTAGAGCATGGACTGGATAGAAGCATTCTGTGTTGGGTTAGGAACTGGTTGGAAGGACGAGCTCAGAGAGTGTTGGTGAATGGTGCCACATCCAGCTGGCAATCAGTCACTAGTGGAGTCCCACAGGGGTCAGTGTTAGGCCCAGCACTGTTCAAAATCTTTATTGACGATATGGATGAGGGAATTGAGTCCATCATAAGCAAGTTTGCAGATAATACCAAGCTGGGGGCAAATGTTGAACTGCTGGAGGGTAGGAGGGCCCTTCAGAAGGACCTTGACAGACTAGAGAAATGGGCAGACTCCAATAATATGAGATTTAACAAGACTAAGTGCTAGGTTCTACATTTTGGACATAACAACCCCATGCATCGCTATCGGCGGGGGGATGAGTGTCTGGAGAGTGGTGACATGGAGAGGGATTTGGGAGTAATGATTGACAGGAAACTTAATATGGGCCAGCAGTGTGCCCAGGTGGCTAAGAAGGCCAATGACATCCTGGTCTGTATTAGGACCAGTGTGGTCAGTCGGACTAGGGAGGTTGTCTTTCCCTTGTACTCGGTGCTAGTCAGACCACATCTTGAGTGCTGTGTGCAGTTCTGGTCTCCCCAGTTTAAGAAGAATGTTGAGCTGCTTGAGAGGGTCCAGAGAAGGGAGACAAGGATGGTGAAAGGACTGGAGGACAAGCCCCATCCAGAGCAGCTACGACAACTGGGGTTGTTCAGCCTGGAGAAGCGGAGGCTCAGAGGTGACCTCATTGCTGTTTACAACTACCCGCGGGGAGGTTGCAGCCAAGTGGGTGTGAATCTCTTCTTTCAGGCTGATGACACCAGAACAAGAGGACATGGCCTTAAGCTACACTAGGCGAGGTTTAGACTGGATGTTAGGAAGCGGTTTTTCACAGAGAGAGTGATCTCTCATTGCAATGGACTGCCCAGGGAGGTGGTGGAGTCGCCATCCCTGGGGGTGGTTAAGAGAAGACTCAATGAGGAGGTCAGTGACATGGTCTAGTTGGTGGGAGGCTTGGATGAATGGAGTGTGGTGCCCATGGTTCCATGCTTGTGGGTTCGATCCCTGGGTGGATGTTCGCTTGGGAGTTGAACTGATGATCCTGTGGGTCCCTTCCAACTCAGAATAGCCTGTGAAACTGTGAACTACTATTTCTTCATTTGCTACTGTAGAGTTGTCGTAGTAAGGGTAGACAAAAGCAACACACACACACACTTGTGGCTGGTGAAAATGCCTCTAATGTAATGACTCTATTGTTTATGACACATATACTGTTAAAGTATCAGAAGGCTATTCTAATTGGCTGCACATGTTTACACTATGTTCTTTGGTAGACCTTCACAGTTCTGTCCTCTGCTCCAACGTGGGGCTTATCACGGTGAGAAAGTTCTGTAAAAGTTTTTTGTTTGCATGCCTTAGCTTATGCTTCTGCCAAGCTCTCTTCTCAGGGGTACACTGGGATGCTATCAATGTCTATTTCTTCTGTGTTGATAAGGGGTAAATTGCAAGCAGTCCAGCTGCTATGCTCGACAGAATGTTATCACTTTTTGTAGCATTCTCCAGTGAAGAAGAATACAGAATACTGGTCACTGCATCCTTTACTTGAACTGTGTACTTTTTTTGTGTGTGTGTGTGTGTGTGTTTTTTCTAAGACCTGAAAGTTTTCAAGAACTTTACAGAGAGATATCGCAATGGTCATAAAAGAGTTCTGTAACTTGCTGAAACCTTTTTCCTGTGGCCAAAATGAATTTTGCATTTTCTCTATGGGTACCAATTCCCTAGCAAGTATTTCAACCTTCCAATACTGTGATTCACTTCTCACCACGGCTTTTTCTGTCAGGCACTTAAAGCTTTCCATCTTTTTTCCCTGAATGTACATGGTGAGACAATGTCAGACCACGCTACTATGAATGTTCTTAACTTCAGGTTTCACTTGTTAGCCGAAATTTTAACCCTAGTCTTACTCTATTTTGTCAGAGCTCACACGGTGTCTCCTTTAGTCTCATGACATGCTGTCAAAACACTTGTGAGATACTCCAAATATGATCGACAAACAAATCGTCCCAGAGGTCCTCTTTGTACCAACATTCTGACTGTCCTCATCTTCAGTGCTTGTTATACTGTGCACCACTGCAGTCTGCTCCTTCTTTTCAGATGGAACCACTACTGTTGGAAGAGTACCATGGGTACAAGAGAAAATAATGTGAATGTCTGGAGACTGAAAGACTCAGTACATTGGCAAGCCTCTTGGGCCCCATGCTCTTTCCCATTGTAGTTTTCAGTTGTATATTTTACTTCCTTTGCTGTCAGGGGCCTTAACAATTCTGTTTTATTGTACGCCTTCACCTACTGCGGTGGTATAAAAATACTCAAGTTTCACATAATTTCAGACAGTTTTTGTGACAAAGAGAAATCATGGAATATATCATCCTCTTTGAAGAGGATAGCCTTGAGGTCTTATTTAATGCATGAACTGCAGTTATGACATTTTTTCCCAGTTGTTGCTATGAAGGCATTAAAAAATCACACACAAGAGACCAAGCTTGTACTGTGCTTTGCATGCTAATAATGTTGACAACATTTATTTCCTATTATATATATCAAACATCACAAAAGATAAATTACAGCAGAGACTCTCAACAAAACAGAAGAGAAAAATATTGGAGGTTCATGTTGATATTGAAAATAACAAAACACTTGATATGGCTGGCAAGCTAAGATGCCCAGTGAACTGGACCAAGCTTAGTAAGACGTTTTTTTTTAATGTGTTACACATGAAAATCTCCATCAGGGGGGATTTACTTAGCCAGTCCCTTTTGGTTAAGTGGTATGTGAGATGATGTGTAGTGTGCCTGAAATTAACAGACACACAAAGAAACAGACAGCTAAACAGAGCTGACAGAAAAAGTGAAGTATGAATTTTATTTCTAACATAGCAACTCTATTTTTTCATTTTTATTCCTTGAAAACATTGCAGCAATTTAGAGTAACTACCTGCCAGGAAATGGAGTTTGTCATTTGCTTGACTACTGTAACTAAAGCAAGGCTTGTGCAGAATTTAAGTTTATGGGGAAAACAAACCTTGAAAATTAGGTCTATGTAAGTGTAAGAAGTCATGCTATAGATGACTTTATCAAATAAGACAAGAGTAAATTCCCCAGGATAAAATTTGTTTCTTGAGGTCATTTAAGCTGAAAAAAAAAGAAAAAAGAAAAAAAAAAACTTCACAGCAGAAGTAGGAGAACATGTATTATTAATATTTGTAAGCAGCTACGTTAATAAATAACACAGGTTCACAGGTTATTCTGAGTTGGAAGGGACCCTCAGAAACATCTAGTCCAACGCCCATTACAAGCCTGCAAACAAACACATCATGGAACACTTTCATATCATTGAGGGTCCTTTAAGGAGGGTTTAAGACAGGTTTAGGAGCCTTTAAGACAGGTTTGGATGGGTTATCAGCATCCAGTGATGAAATAACACTGACCATCCTGCTGAAAGCAGAATTTTTCACTTAGAACCTGTGCTTTTAAACATATTCAGTGGGAAATGACCACCTTGCATATCTCATAGTAATGAGATGTGTAACAAATGGGAAATCACTAAACATTATATATTTGTCAGATTTTTGTCCTCCAGGTATCTACTGGACCACATTTCCAAAACTGACACTTCAGAAAACTGATATTTTCTTTAAAAATAGTATCAAAAAATAATCTGAATGATTTCATTAGTAGAAATTTATTTCCAGAAGTGTTTTCTGTCTTCATAAATACACTGAATTTCTTCACTACTGTGTATGTTTCATTGTTAAAGATAGAACTTTTTGTAAATATTAAAATAAATATTTCATACCAAAGTTTGGTGCTCACCAAAACCAGAAAAAAGGCAAAGACTGTAAAGGACAGCACTTTTCCAATCATGCAGTGATGTTCAAACAATCAAATGAAAATTTGATATAACATTGCCTTTCAACAGAGAAGAGTGGAAAAAAGCTACTTTTCTGTAGGCATGCATCCAGGTCCAGAAGGGAACTGATGGCCTTTCTCTGTCAGCTACTTACATACACGATACCTGATTAGGTAAAAAGACAATTCAGCACATCCTTCCAAGAAACTAATGGACAAAGCCTTAACTCATCAAGCGTTAGACTAGTCTGAGCTAGCTGCCAGGACAGCTTCAAGTAATATGCTTCAAGTAATAATGGATGGGTTATATTTACCTCAACATTTAAATGACAAAAACTGTATAATTAGTTGGTATGAGTTATGCCTTATGGAATCAAAACAATTAAGTGAAGTTGTTGATTCATATTTTGTGAGGTTTTATGCTTCAGTTTTCCTTTTGTTCACTGATGACAGTGAGTTTGAAAACAATTTAGAAAACGAAACCCTTATATGTTGAGCAGCAAAAGCACATATGAATCACGTTAGTCAAAGGAATAGTATGCACATATTTTTATTTCAATACGACAAATATGCTTTTAGAGAATCAGACCCTGACATAGCAGAAATTCAAATGAATTTTAGAATTTATACAGCTTTTCTTCTGATATTAACAAATAAAAGACATTCTCAAGTGTCTTGTGAAGTCAGCAATAAATTTGGCTTATTTTAAGATGACAACTCCCGACTTTGTGTTTTTGATTCAAAACAACTATTTGGCTAAAGCTGTTTCATCACATCATTTCCAGCTCACAGAAGTCAGTTTTGTGAAAGAGTCATGAAAACCTGTTTTTAATAGAAGGAAAAAAAATATCTTTTTAACCAGTACTTGAATTTTGTCTACTTGTTTATGTCTTGGCATTAAAAAGAAACATCTCTCTAATAGTCAGAAACTGTTATCTCAGGGCTGCTTTGCAATCAAAATTTAAAATGCTCTGACAACTGTAGAACAATGCCTGGACATCACAAGGGCCATTTTTTAATGCTGTAATTGGTCTTTCCAGAAGCATCCCAGTGAAATCCATCAAGATAGTCTGCATAAAAGAACATGGCAAATTTCCAGAAACGCTAACGTGCTTGGAAACAGAAACACAACTATTAATCTTTGTGGTAATGACACATTAAGTAAAACAAGGTTAAAGGATCATACCTACAGCCTTGCATGTCAGTTCCCTGTCAATACTGCAGGAGTTTACAGCCAATTGGATTTGGATTTCATGAGTGGCCAGTACAATGCATTTTACAGAATGTATTAAATCCTCCACTGGAGACAACAGAGGAAACAACAGTCTCAAGGAGAAAAGTCCACAATACAGAGAATTCAGAAAACATTAAAAAATATCATCTTTCCTTGATGCAGTTTCAGGAATTCCAGTGCAAGAAAAATATGACCTCTATAAACAAGAGAGAGCCGTTTAGTCTCTTAGTTGTACATATAACCTTTGCAAGGCACTTGGAAGATCTTTTATCTGCATGGCCTATTAAATATTATGAATAGGCTTTAAATATTTTTACTCTTTTGCATCTATTTTCACTGATTATTTATTGCTTCATTGCTTATTTTAATAGGTTTCCTTTCGCATAGTACAATCTGTAGAAATATTTTAAAACAAAGGACAACCAAATGCTAAACTTGGAATAGCCTACTTGTAGTTTGTATAATGAAAACTCTTATCATACATATTTATTTATATAGTTTTGGAAGCTAAGTACATTACAAAAGTTGCACACACGTTATTTATCATAGGTTTTACTACATAAATGCCAATCAGTTTTGTTGAGTCACTGAAATAAATGTGGCTGTGTATCAATCCAAGTTAGACACTAACCAGGAAAATTACTTTTGTAATGCTCTTAGGTTTGTTATTATTTTAAAAAATCACATCTGGAGAAAACAGTGCCATGTTTCCTTCAAGAGATTTTTCTTAAATAGTGTGAAAATAGGTGTTTTGGCAAAGGGGTTTACAGGGAGGAAAACACTTTAAACCAAGGAAAAACATTATATTAAACCATTAGTAAACACCCATTCAATTCAAGTCAGTGACTAGTATTATTAAAAGCATTACATTAGAGTGTTTGGAAACAAAGATAGTCCACAAAAACACCCAATTTAAAGCAATCAGTAGCTCTGTTTTGTACAATAAAAGTTTCTTTGGTTTTAAGTTACTCACCAGAGAAAGAAAAGTCAAGGAGAAGAGATTAAAAGAGTGAGGAAAAGAGAGAAATACTGAAGAAAAACAAGAGACAAAAATAGTTGCCATGAGCCACATGCTGCCAGATTTTCAGGTAGGAGATCAAATACCCAGGCCTTAACAAAACCATTCACACACTTTCTCTCATGTAGCTGTTTAAATATGGTTTGGCTACCATGGCCGCTCCCCTCAGGTGGGACATCTGGTCCTCCAACCATTCGATGCCCTCCTAGGCAAGAGTGATAGGTGACACAGCCAGTCAGGAGCTCCAGGGGGCATGGTGTGGGCAGGCTTCCAGACAGGCCAGCCATTATCATTTATGACCATGTGGTTTGGCTACCTTGGGACATGTCTTTTCCAGACAGACCTGGACACATGCCTTGCAGCAGGCCTAGCCATATGTTCCACGTTGAACCTTGGGGCTGCAGAATTCTGGCTCTGCCACAGACACACACATACAAAATCAACTGTTTTGTTCTGAGCCAATCAATGAAATGAGATTCTGACCCAGTGTCTCGCAGGCTGATTCCATTCATGTGGCTTTGAACAAGTCTAGCTCAGGTTTTATTAAAAAATTGGGTTCAGAAGCACAGTGCAAATGTGAGTTGTTGTGGTCCACATGAGAAAGAAAGGAAAATCTTTTAACCCGTTGCTTTGAATGAGTGGCTTATGAGAGAGAAGCTTCTCAGAAAATGGTATTTACTCTTAAAGATTTCAGAAGTACATTAGACATCTACAGAAAAATATTTTGTGATTAGAAAATTATTCTGTTCACTAATCTAAAAAAAGTTAAATAAGAAGTCTTGATTTTAAAATAAGCAATGGAGATTTATTCCCGTCTTAGTTGGACAACTTGCTAAAAAGCTTGCTCAGGTTTAAGATTCAGAGCTCTGATCTGTCTAATTAAGCATTTTAACAAGTTTGCACAAGTTTCGGGGACATTATTATACCACGTGTAATTTAGATATGGAAGAATGGCTTTTCTCGTTATTCTTGTTAAATTGTATACAGCACTTTGGTCTTCATTGGCCCTCAGAATGAAAATGAGTCCATATTTCATTGACTAAAGAATTTGCATGCCAGACAAGATGCCCTAATTTCGTGCAACTACAGTGAGCCCCTAAGTTTCACAGGTCCACAGGTCAGGATCCAAGTGGAAAAGCCAGCAAATTGCAAAGAAAACAAACTCCTGAATATGCAGTTAAGCCCTGACCTTTACCCTGGGCCCTTAGCTCCAGAGTTCCAGAGAAAGTGCCTGGGTCCGCCCTGTGCCCTGTTCCACCTCAAGAAAGCGAAGGAAATGCCTTTTCCCCTTTCCTGGCCATGGAATCCTGGATTTTGCCCCAGAGCCACTTTTCCAAATATAGAAACCCCACGGGAGCCAGTGCTCCTGTGCAGCAGGCCCAAGCTGGGTGGAGCCTCCTGTCATTGTTTATTCCCTGACGTGTCTATACTGAGGCTTATCAACGTTGTAGATCGTTAGTGTGTGTCTCTTGTGTTCAAACGTGGTGGAGGCACTGTGTCACTCTGACAAACTTGAGGCGGCTAAGCTCAGCGGTCCGGGAAAAAATTGCCTTGCCAATGGCAGCAGGCTGCCATCCCGTGCCATTCTGAAGCTGTGCCCTGTGGCAGGAGGGTGGGGAATGGCAGCGGTAGTGGGTGTGGTGGCTGCATGGGTACCCTGGCGGTCCACAGTGGAAGCCACAGTTACAAGAGCTCGGGTTCAACTGCCGGTCAGGAGCAGGCTGACACAGTTGCTGCTTGCAACTGGTCTGCAACGCACCCAGCCGATGCTTGAGAGAGGGCTATAATGCAAGAAGGCTGTGATGCACACACCAGTCCAGAGCGGGCTAACACAGTTGCTGTAGTTTTGTGGGGTTTTTTGTGGAGGAGGTGTTTTGTTTGTCTGTTTGTTTGTTTCCTGGGAATGCAATGGCACCAAGCGGAGGATTTTACCCTCTTTTGTTTTCTCTTTAATAATTTTCCATTATTAATTTGTGGCATGGGCAGCGGTGCAGGCAGAGCTGAGCCAGAGTGCAGAGTTAGGGCAGCTGCGGAGGGTCCACTCCTGGCAGTGCTTGCCTGGGATTGCACCCACTTCACCGCACACATGCTTCCCAGCTGGGACCGCTCCCATTTGCTGCTGCACATGCCGCCTGCCTGAGACCATGGTCCTGGCTCCAGGATGATGGCAGCAATTCCCCTTCCCCTTAAACTGTGCAAATGACCTGTGCTTGGGGACTGCGGGGAGAGACGATGATGGGTGGGGTTTATTTACATATTCATGAGCTTGTTTACTTGTTCATGAGTTGTCTTTCTTTGTGGTGTTATCTGGGCATCCAAAGACCCCACTTTAGAAATGAATTACCAAGGACTGAAACCTCAAAGATGAGAACCACAAATAACCTGGGGGGTTACTTATTTTTAACCAGTTGGGAGATACTTGCACAGGACAGGTTAACTGATTCATTGCAGACTGCCCTACAGGCAGTAATTAATTGAGACACTGAGCCAGAGGTTGTTTGGAATCAAAATGGGAGGGAAGGTCAAATCTTTTTTTTCTTCATCTTTGCGAATTTTTCTAACAACTATGCCATAAAACATAAAAGAAAAAAGCATCAGCTTGATTTCTGTAAATCAAGCTTACATTGTTTAACCTCAGAAAATCTTAAGCAAGTCTGATTTTCATTTACCTGTGAGCTTTGTGTAAAGGAAGCCTGCATTTTTGAGTTGAAAAGGTGATGGAAGACAAGAACGCAAATACTACAGCATTACCCACGTCACTGCAAGCCTGCCATGAAATCCGCAGCCATGCAGAGATCATTATAATTTGGGATTTTAATATGTGTGACTCACTTAACTACAGTTTTATCATCAGCAAAACTATAGTCAAATAGGTACAATAATAAATACTAGCTGACCAGAATTTGCACAGTGCTCTCATAGGAATTAGAGGAGGACTAAGGGAAACTCTATTTCCTTCCAGGTTCCTTCCAAGTCTCACACACACTTCTTTGTCACAAAGAAGCTATTTACAGCTCTGTCTTACTTGTTTAGCCACTATCCTGTTACACAACTCAGTGACTCTTGCCTGCTCTTTCTACTATTTCACCCACCTGATCTAGTTAGATGTTTGACAGCTAGTCATAAAAAAACCTCTGTACCTTTCTTTTTACCACATTACCACTTACTCCTTGAAATCAGAGACATTTTTACATGGACTAAAAGAAGGTATACAATGGCTCATTATATTTTGCTTTTCAAAGCAGAAGGACATGGGAGTGTCAAGAAAAGTTCTTGGAGATTTAAACTGTCTGTACTGTAGGTCTTAGAACAATCACAGGTCACAGTTTTGACCGACACCAAGTAAAGCTTTCTCAGAAAAATTCAGGGAATTTGGAGAAATTAATACAGATAAGGAACTAATTTCTACAGTCACTTTCCATGAAATTGACCTATTTTGGTGTGGGTAAAAGAATTAATAATATGGAAACAGGCCATTTTATACTGGCTAGCTTCTGGGCCACAGAGTATAGCTGGTACATGAAATTTCTTTGTACAGGTGTAGTTTATTTGAGCCTTTGCTTTTCAAACCAGGCCATGCAGCCCGCCTGGGGTCACAGCACCCGACAGTTAAGCAGACTTCTATCACTGTGTGTGTGTCACATAAAGGAGTTAACATAAAATTTAACATCTATAAAAAATTCTATTTACACTTATGCCAAATTTGTCTAAGTTTCTTCTTATCCTTTCCACATCAGAATTCCTCATACACCATTACAAGAACTGATTTTTCCCTAAAGGTGGATGTAGGCTTAGTAAAAGCTCCCTAGAAACTTACTTTCTTTTTGGTCGCTGTCACTGTTCATGAGCTTAATCATAAAGTATTGTGAAGAGTGAAACATTATTCAGACTGAACAACAACACTATTCCCAACTAAATTTGCAACCAAAGAATAATATTTGGAGAACAAATGAGAAATAAACTTGAAGGAGGAATATTCAATTACTGTAGATTCTCAAAATACTAAATATTTAGTAAATATTATGTCTGCTACACTTGCATTGTTTTTTAGCTCTTTCAAGAATGCATGACTGGCAAAGGCTATCAGGGACTTCTTGGAGTATGGATTGAATGAAACAAAAAACCTCTTTAAACCACTAAACTGAGAGAGACTGAAACCTTAGCTGCAAAGCATAGCATAAAAACAAATATAGCTATTTCTTGATACTACTTCATAGCCAATGACACACATAGAGAATTTCTCACTACTTATTGCAATGCTGTGATTGCAATGTTAAGCAATAATTCAAGAAATACAATTGAGCACAATAGTGGTTAGAAGTTAAATGTTATATATATTGTTACACATATATTGGTCATAAAATTCTGTTGTTAGTCTGCATTTATCAAAGTAATTTCTCTCCTGTCATCAGCTTTAAGTGGTAACTGATCATTAACATAAAGATTTATAGGTAAATTGTTTTTTAAAACATCAGTAATATCATAGTAGATTATTATCATTAATAATTATATTTTACATCTGCTATCTTCAGTAGAGAAGGTGTAAACAAATATGTTTTATAGAAATTCAACAAACTTTGGCAGGAATCATGTCATTCATTCCACTATGATGTGTTTTCTGTGGGCAGTGGTGAAGAAATTATTCATTCAGAACACTGAGAGCATTTAGATTGGATGCGTGAAATTATCCAGGGTAACCTTGGGATGTCTTAAAAACCCCATGCATCTCCACCTGCTCTCTGATATTGGAAAGTAGCTAAGGCTACAGATTTCACAGCGTGGGGTTGCCTTGCAATGCTTTGATAATTGGTTCCAAAATGTCTCTTGCTCCATCACTATCAATTCTGGCAGGATCTGTTATTTTTCCCTGAGGCCTTCCATCCATTTGAGAAATCAACATATCCTTTCTGATTCTAACTGTGGTGGGTTTGCTTTCTGAAAATTTAGAGGCTACAGGGGAATGTGAAGTGAAACAGACCCTATGTAATTATCTGACGGTAATCACAATAGTTTAGACTCATGATTTTAAAAACCAAGTAAGAACCACTGTTGTAGTCAGATTTTCAGAAGTGCTCGACTACATGTAAAAGCATTAAATGGGATGCCCAAGAGCTTGCAACATTCCGAATCTTCCTAATGCAGAAGTCAGAGCTGAGCTGCCGATACCAAGCAGTCTGAAACTGTATTCTCTGAGTCTAAATCATAGAATCACAGAATAACGTGATTTAGAAGGGACCCACAAGGATCATATAGTCCAACTCACCACCTAACGCCCAGACAGAGACTGAACACACACCCCAGAGTGNATATCTTTGGTTGATTTTTTGAATAAAGAAAGCTATAAAAATTATAAAAAAGCGCAGGGATATTCTAGAGGACCTCTTTCATGGTTTGTCTTTAATTCATGACAATTATTGTATTCTTAGTGGCTTCTACAGAAACTTTGTTGATTTTGTAAATGTGATTGCCAATGCTCTCAAGAGAAAGACTTATAATTAAGCATTCACTACTTTTGCATTTCATTGCAAAAGAAGCAGTATTTGTATAGGAAGTTCACCTTTAAACACTTAAATTGGAAGTCATAAACATCATTTCTTATAAGTTGATCATACTTGCTAGAAAGATGTTAGGAAGAGGTTTTTCACAGAGAGAGTGATCTCTCAGTGCAGTGGTATGCCCAGGGGTGTGATGGAGTCACCACCCCTGGAGGTGTTTAAGAAAAGACTCGATGAGGAGCTCAGCGACGTGGTCTAGATGGTGGGAGGCTTGGATGGGTGGTGTGTGGTGCCTGTTGTTCCACACTTTTGGGCCTGATCCCTGGGTGGGTGTTCGCTTGGGATTTGGACTAGATGATCCTGTGGATCCTTTCTAACTCAGAATAACTTGTGAACCTGTGAAAGTATAAGAGATTACAAATGCAAAATACTCCAATGCCATCCTGTTGAATCACCATTTGCTTTTTATATCACACACTAAATCACAAGGTTTTTAGGGAAACTGCATACAGTAACTAAAAAAAAAAATTAAACTATTTTGAACTTGTTCCTGATGGTTTCAGTTTTATTTTTAAAAGTAATAATACTTAGAAAAGTAATAATTTTCTGCTTCAGCCCTGTGCCAAAAGTAATACATAGTTTAGGGAAAAACATTTGTATGGAACGTACCCAATGAATATGTGAAAATCAAAGCTTGTTTTTTAAGTAACATATATGCTGAGTATGCTTTGTTTATTTGATTTTAGGAATGCAGCAGAGTCGTGACTTGGAGGGCTAGAGATAGGAACCTAATTTCCTTAGTCAATGGACAGAAAAATTATTCTTCCAGTACAGATGATTTTGACCTGGTTTAGATCCTAAACTCAATGGTTTGACCATATTCTTAAGAGTGAATGAATTGCAGTAAAATTGTGTTGTTCTATTTTGTGACAGCGTGATAAAAAAACATGAAAAGGCTTCCACAAGGTATGTAAGCAACATAGATGTTAAGCAGGGCGTTACAAACTCCACGTCCCATCCTTAACAGTATACTTTTTATCATGTTGATGTTTCATATATGTCATTCAGTTTCAATATTATAGAGGGAATGTCTGTATTGATTTACTTCATGGTGGTAGTGTGATTACTAGAATATTACCCACAGACCTATGTGATGAATGTCAATTCTGTATTGCTTGGGATTATGAAAAAGGAAAGACATTTTCTCTTGGAAACTTTTTTCTATGTATAAGGCATCCTACGCCTTGGTAATTCTATATAACCTCTATATAATTTATATAAAAACCAATTGATTCAAGCTTTTAGACTATACCCTCCAAAATTATTTCTTTCACTGTATTGTGGATTTTTTTTCTTGTAATAAGAAAATTTAAGATCTTCAAAGATGATTGAGTAGCACTCTCGACTCACTATTAGAACACACACATCTGAATGTCTGTGACTCCAAACAACTGTTTTTATAATTATTTCTGCATTATGATTTTAAACAGATTATATTTTCCATTGTCTTTGGAACAACTGGTACACTTTGGAGAGAGAAGCTGTGAGCTTGAATATCTTTAGCTAAGGAACTGGTATTTCCTATTTCCTAAACCTTTACTCCAAAAAGTCGCATATTAGTCTCTGTGGAATTAGTCTCTGACATGCAATGTATACAAAAATTATACCAATATGATGAACAGTGTTTTTCTCTTTAGGGAAGAAAGAAACAGCATGGCCTCAAAAACATGGTCTGATAGCTCACCCTGAGGGCTGATAGCATCCTGGCTCAGTAACGGTCATTTCTGGGGAACTTCCACTAAGTGAATTATCATAAACTAAGGCAGGACCAAAGTCAAAAGGGGGTTTATTTCTGCTTATTTTCCCTTAAAGAACTGGAGAACTTTCGATATCCAAGATCCCTGCAGTCTTGGTAGATGTAGCTTTTTATAGGAATGGACTTTGAAATCCACAGCAAAGAACCAGGATTTCTTAAGCATGGTTGTGTTATCTCTCATGAGGCCATAAACTCTGAGTCAGAGCAGTGGATTAGAGGCTGCAAGGAGCCTTGCTGAAACCAAAGTTTTACAAGCCTATTGCAGGTCACACATGAACTGCATCAGAGCACATGGTGACCAAGCCTGGCCTTGTTCTTTCCAACATAAGGTCCCAAACCTCTGCAGGGCACATCTAGGAGAAGCATAAACACATATCACTCCAATGGTAAGTCACATCTCCCTAGTTTTAGAAGTATAGGTATCAGATGAAGCTAATTATTAGGCTGATTAGCTGTAGCTGATGTAGCAGGTATAGTATATTGAGTAAATACCTCTTGTTTTTACATTATCCTTTGTTTTGCTTATTACACTCTTGTTAAAACACTGGCAACTAAATATGAACTATTGTCTTATGATTCTTCTTAAACAGCCAGAAATCAATGCCTTTATAACCTGCTCAGGAGAAAAACTGAAATGCCTGGTAATTTAAGCTAACAAGAATATTGTACAGTCGAGTCTCCTATATCATGGTACCGCGGGTCTTGCCCCCTACCCACGAAGCCCTCCGTCCATGTAGAATGCAAATTTGCCCCGTGCCCTCACACTGCCTCCCGCTGCTGCCCTGTGGTGTGTCAGCATCCATGTTGGTACTTCCCAGTGCCTGTGGCCATCCCACACTGGGAAAAACCACCTTTTCTGCTCGACATGGGTGTGAGGACCTGCCCGCGCCCCTGTCCTGGTGTCTCTCCGGGTGGGTAGACCTGGTCTCTCCATACTTGGTAGACATCTATCCCGAGAAAGTCTCAGACACGACATCTAACCTGAGAGTGTATAAGTCTTTCATAACTGCATGCAGCTGCTTTGCTCCGATGCAATGCAGACTGGAGCAGAGCAGGGTGGGTGGCTCGCGCTCGAGTGGAAATGAACTGCCATGGGAGCGGTGCGCGCCCGGCTGAAAAATCATGCCTCTAAGATGTGAAGCCACAATCCGGGAGCTGCAAAGTAGAAGAAGATTGACTGTATTATACATAATCTGGTCCTTTTTTTTTGTTTGTTTTTGTTCTTTGGCGGTTTTACCTCCAAGGAAACATTAAAGATTTAGATGGAGAGGAAAATCATAGTATTTCAATTTTGCCTTTAAGATTCATGCCATCATTACTAACTGCAATGCAATACTTTGGCAACTACAAAAGCGTTGAAAAATTCTACACAAAGATAAAGCAGGAGAGGTTAATCTTGTAAACATATGGCACATGTAAAGTGACAGAAAAAAGTTAAATAGCATTTACAGCTGCTTTATTGAAGACCATTATGCAATTATGTTATGTCCTTAGTTGCTGACCTGGATTATTTCTTAATGGTTGTTTTGCTGATGGGAAGTAATGACGCTTTCCCTTTGCTATTCTTATAAGAACTGAAAACCTCTTTGGTAAATGATAGTGTGTCTGTAAACTGCAAGCATGGAGAAACAAAAAAACCCCAAAGCTCTTTGCAAATAAAAACCAAAACCCAAAAAAACCCCACAAACCCACCCTTTTTGTAAGTAAAAATCAAAGTCCAGAATAGCTTTAAAGTCTTAAAACTAAAGCTAATCTAATCATGACAAAGGAACTGTGTGCTGCATTTCAGTCAATATGACTGATTACCTGTCACTTACTCAGCTCTGATTTCTTCCCACTGTGCACTTTGAAACCATCTTTGTTTCAGAAACTCAGAGCCAATGTGTATGAATTGTTAGCTAACCTCCTCCTCAGTTTCTGGAATACTTTTGGGTCCAAGTAATTAGCCCTGTCAGTTATTTCAGCCTGAAAGCTTCAACAGCATCATCACTCATTTATTTTTATCATCCTCTTTGATGATTCTCAACCTGAAACAAAGAAATCTTGACCAGGCAATACTCATTTCTACCAGCTTTTCTATATGTGAAAATATTGTGACTTGCAAGCAATATATGTGACTGAAGCCAGCAAAAGGGGAGCTAGCTGCAGAGTCTAGTTTTGTACTGCAGTTTGGGGAAAGTAGGAGATTGCTCCTTTGGTACATCTTAAATCACTTATCCATTACAAAAGATGGGATCAAATCTAGAAAACACATTTTAAGGAGATTTATACAAGTCAAAAAAACATTTTTGTTGGCAGAGAAGTCACATGAGACAATCAACAAAATATGACAGAACTATTTGAGTAGCATACCTTGCTGCTGTGTAGGCTTGTCTGAGCTGCTTATTCCATCATTCCTGGAAGCTGAAGAGAACAAGTTTTTCAGGACCTTTGGGTATAAAAGTCTATTACTCAGGCTGTTTCAATAGACCTCTATAGCAAATGGAGGTAGTAATGAATACAGGCAAAATAGACAATAAAAACTGAATAATGCTAAACTGTCACAGCAAGTCCACAGCAAGAAGTAATATCTTCTGGAAACAGAAAAATAAAAATCTACAAAACTCTCTCTGATTTCATGTACTGCATGTATTGATCATTTCAAATGTTCTCTGTACAAACACCAAGCCTGTCTGAGTTCAAGAAACATTTGGACAAGGCTGTCACGCACATGATGCAATTCTTGGGGTGTCCTGCGTAGGGCCAGGATTTGCACTTGATGATTCTGATGGGTGTCTTCCAACACAGCATATTCCATGATTCTACTGTTTGGTGGAGGGGAGGTAAGGAAGGAAGTTTTCATGCAATATATTACATTCTTTTGAAGATTTTCCCAGAGCTGGCGGCAATATACATTGTTTTCATTTATTTTGTTCTGAAAGGATGTTGTCACAGTAGCTTCCATGTATTGTAGACATTACGGGAGGACAATGACAGTGTAGTTGCATACTACATCTTCAGAAATTTGACTTTCAGAGTTGAAAATTTCCTTAAGGTTGCAAATTAATCTGAATAACTCTGTCTTTATTACTGTTGAATTTCTGGAAATGATGAAATGCCAAGTCATTGAAAATAACTGATAAAAGCCTAAACAATCTGAAATGAGTAATGTAAGTCTAGCACTAGTATAATCTAAGTCCTACACACTTTATGTCCAGGTCCAATATTTCATAGAGATATGTTTGTTTTAATGAATATGAGTGCTCTTCAAGTCACTAGGAAGAAATCAACTTGACAAAGATGGAAAAATCCATTATCATATCCTCCTACATTTAACATTCACTGAAATTGTGGCTGTAAACAGCAAATGCTGAAGCAGTGATTTTTGTCATCAAGTACAAGTGGCTTTAAAAGACATGGACATCAGTGCTAGAACTATGTTGTGGAACCTTAATGTAGGATTCAAAGGCCCCTCATGTCATTTTTCTTCTACCTTTTCTGCATAACTTGCATAGAGGATCCAGCACTACATGTATTTCTAAGTGAAATTAAATAATAGGAGGATTTGTGATTGTCTTATGAATACTGTTTTAAGATTGTATTCTGTACTCAGAGTAATTGAAGCACAACTAAGAAATAGCTGAGAATATCTTGTCATGATACTATTTTGAATCATAATATTCCTTTTCTACTGTTAACACTAAGAAGTAGAGCTTCCTATAGCACATTCCCTTGCAAAAAGAAGGAGGAAAGGTTTCTTTAGTATGTTTTCTTGGAAAAAATAATGACATGATAATTGCACAATCTTTAGTAGCACAGTCAATATATGTATATGGCTATTCATGACAATGTCCAAAAGTGAATGCTGACAACAAGCTAACTTCACTTACAGGGATTTTTCTCTTACAAAGAAAACAAATTTTGTCTTCTGGTATACTCTGCATACTGATGGGCAGATAGAGGAAGAAGAAAAGAGACTTCTCAGAGGGAATCAAACAGAGAATCATATAGGTACCATAACTCAAAATACTACCTCACAAAAGAGGTTTTCTCCTAATCCAGCAGTGCAAACGTAAATTTTTTCCTCACCTGGAAATATTGTAATGCTGAAAAAGCTGACACAGCATGAATTGTAAGGAGATAATGTCAGGGAACAGAGTCTGCTTTTTAATTCAGCAGCTGGATGTGAAAGTCGTGTATCCTGCTGATACATAATATACAACTTTTCAGAGCCTCATTTTGTGATGTGTGACTGAACCACTGCTGGGCAGAAATAGCTGAGACAGTCCTCTAACGTTCCTCCCACTAGTCACAATTGCCTGTGCTGCTGTACTATTGAAGAAGAGGTGTAAATTTCTCCTGCATGTTTACCTGTAGAGAAACCAATTTGGCCATTGCTGAGGTTTTCTGAAATGTGCATTCTGTGAGAGCTGAGGAGCATGGACCCAGGAAAACAAATAATCATGCTAGCTTTGTTGAGAGCCAAGATAAAGTGAATCAAACATCCTGGGCTTCAAATCAACTCTAGAAGTTGCTGGCAGTTTTGTCAATAAAGGCTGCTGTGTGAAAAAAAGCAAACACTGCCTATCCACTGTAAATACTGGTCATGGTGGTGTTCACTGGCAGCTGTGCAAAGTGGCAAGTCCAGTGAGAGCTGTAGCTACAACGGCAAGGCAGGAACGTTTGGAGCAGTTAAATTAGTCTGGGCACCATATTATAATCCCGACCTACTGCTATTGCTGTTGTTAAAGTCAAGGCTGCCTCAAAGTACATCAGACTTTTTCTTTCTTGTCTTTTAAAATATGGCTAACATTGTCACAACATAGCTCAATGAAAGTATTTTCTCCTCACATACCAGTAGCAATGCTTATTTTAAAAGTGTGCAATATTTGGGAGGGTTGTTTTTAATTTTCACTTCCAGTAGTAGTAAATAATCTGAAAGTAAAAGCATTCAAAGCTAAAAATTAATGTTTAGCTCCGAAATTTTAGTAAGAGCACCCTCTGGTGGCTCATATAAGCAATACTCTTTTAGTCTTCCCCCGCCCCCCCGCCAAGGGCTAGTACATATATTTATAATACTTATGGATAATAAATGGATGGAAATACTTTTTCTGCTGAATTTTTCCTTTCACATACTATGAAATACATAAATATATTTTCTAAAAAAATCAGAAGGAGGAAAATGCTTGTAAACATGTACTATCTATAAGTACCGTTTAATTCAAAAGACTACCATATGTGCAAAATCGAAGATAGAAATGTAGATAGATGTCTCAAGAGATAGATATGGTAAAACCTTTACAGTTGCACTGGGAAAAATCTAGAAACTAAGGGAAATAGATGAGTAAAACACACATATATTTTTCTAATCCTTTCTTCTTTTGATCGCCTAATTTTAATTAGATTATATAAGACTTTATTTTGCACAGGTTCCATGATTTTAATCAAAATACTGTGTTAATTATGAAGAAATTCCAAGAATGACTGTTTACCACTTTGTCACAGGTATCTTCCATTTGAAAGTACCTGAGTCCTCTCATGTTGATTCTGCTATTGGACGTATCAGAGCTGTGGACCCTGATTTTGGGAAAAATGCAGAAATTGAATACAACATTGTTCCAGGAGATGGAGGAAACTTGTTTGACATCACAACAGATGAGAACACCCAGGAAGGAGTAATTAAACTGAAAAAGGTATGTTGTGGCAGACAAGATTTGGGAACTGCACCTACAGGCTGCAAACCCTGGGAAGAACACATAGGAAACAGCAAAGGACAGTTTGTACACAGATAGTCTCAAGGCCACCCAGCTGTGGGGAGATGTCTGGGAGGTGCCCAGGAGTGTATGGGAGAGTCTAGGGAAGCCAGTGGTGTATGTGACCGGCGTGGTGGGAAACCTTTTGGGTTGTTTTTTTGTACCTGTGCTACCTATTATGAACGGTTTTTCACGGAGAGAGTAATTGCATATTGGAATGGGCTGCCCAGGGAGGTGGTGGAGTCGCCATCCCTGGAAATGTTTAAGAGAAGACTGGATGAGGAGCTTAGTGACATGGTCTAGCTGGTCTAGCTGGGGGGTGAGGGCTGGACGACCCTGGGCCCCCTCCGGCTCAGAGTGGCCTGCTAGACTGTGAGGCATCTAGGTTGTTATTATACTCTGGGATGTGCTCTTGGTCGCTGTACGGGTATTAGATGGTGAGTTGGACTAGATGATCCTTGTGGGTCCCTTCCAACTCATAATTTTCTGTGTGATTTCTGTGTGAAAGGCTGCAATCGAGGCAATAAAGATGTCTCTACCCCTTGACTCTGCCTGAGTAGAGTCCTTGTCACTCTGTCGTTGCAGTATGTGGCACCAATGGGTGGATGTGCCTGTAACTTAAGTGATCAACTTGTTCAATAGAAAGAAATCTGAATGCGAGCTCATTTTGAAAGGCAACTATGATTCATAGACATATGCTTGTAGGTTTAAATTTTGTAAAACAAACACAATTGTGTTTGAGCACTTGACAAGGGTCTGGTAAGGAAAGAGAGGACATGTATATTAAGATAAACTTTAGGAAAAGTGAAGTTTTAGTTCCAATAAAATTTAGAATTAAGTTATTTAAATTTCCTCTGTCTCTGACCATGGATCTGTATCTGCATTATATTCATTCTAATAATGGAAATCTTGTCTTCAGCCTCTCGACCTGGGAAGTAGTAAATTATCCAAGGGTACATTAAAGGACAAGATGATGTCAAGCCACTTACTCCTCTGTTAGTTTTAATGACATAAAATGGAAGCCACTATACCCACAGGAAGGCATTTGTCCATGAGACACAAACTCTTTGACTTATTCATACTCCCTCTCCTTTCCTGACTAAGTATTTGTAGACTTATTTTATTTTTTAAAACCATTCTGTTCATTTTTTAGCTCTATGTAGATGACTGAAAAATAGGTCCATCTGGAACTGTCAGCCTGAGCAGCTGCATGCCCCTACATGTGCCCTGCCAATTGGAAATGGCAGTGAGTGGGAACCATTGCAAAACGAATATTTGATCATCAAGAGCAGGTTTCTGATAGAATTCAATTCTCCCCAGATTAGTCCTAAGCCTCAGCTGTGCTGCTTGTTTTTGTACACAATGATAGAATTTTTTCATACTTACGGTTAAGTATATATGTATTAGACTGTATAGGCAAAACACTCAAATTGGCAATGCAGATTCTAGCATCATATGTATCGTATTTGTTACTGACAAAGAGCATTCACATGAGAATTTGCCTGATAGAATTATTTTAGGACATTTACAGGCAAAATGCCTGGCCACTTTTGAGACTGCTGTATGAGTAACTGAGTAATATCTAACTGAACCACTAACTTGAAAAATAATAAACAAATTGACACAACCAGTTCTATATCAAGATACTTTGGCCACTGTATTTTGCTGCATCTATTTATTTTTTTCAGTAACAAAATATGACATAATATGAAAATATAGAGCACTTTGGCAGCGATAGAAGGTCACTCAAAACTGCCTAATGTAATCTAATCTATTATTAGATCTCTGTCACTGAACAGGAAAGGAAAAAATATAATCCTAATCCCTTCTTAATCTTCTTCATTAGAATGAGCCTGGTGACAGTGAGAAAGTGTGAAGTTCAGGAAATACCAGTTTTGTTTTATGTAGGAATGTGGAGGATGAACAAAACACACAGGTCCTCCAGCAAAGAGTGCCTTTATACTGACCCTACACATTGCCTTTCACAAAACTTTTCTCAGAGGAAAGATCCCTTTCACTAAACCTTAAACAATCCAGGTGTTCTAAGATATTTTGCAATTATCCAAAATCCATCAACTTAACTTTCTTGCTGGGAGTGGCTCGAGACTAGTGAAGTGCAGAGAGACTTAGGTGTACTGATCGACAGGAAACTCAATATGAGCCAGCAGTGTGCCCAGGTGGCTAAGAAGGCCAATGGCATCCTGGCCTGCATCAGGAACAGTGTGGTCAGTCGGTCCAGGGAGGTTGTCCTTCCCCTGTACACAGCACTGGTCAGACCTCATCTTGAGTACTGTGTGCAGTTCTGGGCTCCCCAGTTTAAGAGGGATGTTGAGCTGCTTGAGAGGATGCAGAGAAGGGTAACGAGGATGGTGAAGGGACTGGAGGGCAGGCCCTATGAGGAGCGACTACAGGAGCTGGGACTGTTCAGTCTGGAGAAGAGGAGGCTCAGAGGGGACCTCATTGCTGTTTACAACTACCTGCAGGGAGGTTGCAGCCAGATGGGTGTAGACCTCTTCTTCCAGGCTGACGACACCAGAACGAGAGGGCACGGCCTCAAGCTACGCCAGGGGAGGTTTCATCTCAACGTTAGGAAGCGGTTTTTCACAGAGAGAGTGATTGCATATTGGAATGGACTGCCCAGGGAGGTGGTGGAGTCGCCATCCCTGGAGGTGTTTAAGAGACGACTGGACAAGGAGCTTAGTGACATGGTCTAGCTGGGGGGTGTAGGGCTGGATGACCCTGGGCCCCTTCCGGCTCAGAGTGGCCTGCTAGACTGTGAGGGATCTAGGTTGGTGTTACGCTCTGGGATGTGCTCTCAGTCTCTGTACGGGTGTTAGGTGGTGAGTTGGACTAGATGATCCTTGCGGGTCCCTTCCAACTCATAATATTCTGTGATTCTGTGTGATTCTGTGAAGTTAAACAAGAGCAATCTGGATTATTAGAGATATGGTTCACTCAGTTGTCTTTTTATATCCTCTACACCTGCAGTAATATAAATGTGTTTTCATGGCTTGCAGTTTTTAGATTTTCAGAAGTACTAGACATTCACAATTCTGTAGACACCTATTAAAATGCATGCTAACCATACAGCTCAAGCCTGCAACAGTACTATTCATTTGCCTACACAGAAGAAATTTTACATTGCATGATGTTCAAAACTCTGATTTGACCTTGTGGGATTATGGAAGTATTTAAATTATTTATACATATAAGTCCTCTTTTAAATTAAAGCTGGTTAATGAGTAGAACCAACACATTCAATTAGGAATTATAATAAACAGTCAAAGATACTAATAAAATGTACTTAAAAAAACAGGTTTGCACTTTTGTCATATTCTGATGTTATCATATTCTGATGTAACACATTCTGATGCTCTAAGTGCTGTAATTCAGTGCTGAGCCATTCCAAAACCATTTATTCTTTGTTTTTATTTTCTCTTAAAAATGTCTTGCAGCCAGAAAATGTCAATCACTGCATAGAAGCTTTTTTGTTCTGTTCTTATGCATAAAACCATGAAGATATTTCTATTTAAAAATTGACAAAAATTAAGCCTTCCTGGACTACATTAATTTCTGGTGGAAAATACATTTGATGATGAAAGAATTGCGTAGGCTGAACTGTTCTTTTCAGTACATTAAGTGGGTTGGCAGAGGCACAAGGCCATTTTCTTCTTCTGAAATGCTAAATTGGCACAAGCAGCTACAGTTGGATGAGCTGCAATCTTAAATCATCAGTTTTGGTTGCTCATTTATATTTGTGGTATGATCCAATATAAGTTTGATTACCACTACTCGTGCTAATTGCATATATTATCAACAAAACAACTTTTCCTATATTCTGCTGAATAAATGATCCAAATGCCATTTAGCACCACTGTGTGATTTGTCCCTTCCAACTCAAAATATTCTGTGTTCTGTCTACTGCAGTAGTTTCCTCTTAAAAAAAAAAAAACAAAAAAAAACAACAAAACAAAAAAACCCAAGCATCCCTAAAAAGACTGGGGAAATGCTTGGCTTTAAGATACTGCAGTCTAAGTCCTCTTCAAGAGCAAGATTTATTACTATTTTAGGAATAGAAATATACAGCAGTGCTGTTTAATACAGTGTTCATTGCATTTGATATTTTTGTATCTGCCATCCTCCCTGAATGCTTTAATCATCTCCTTAATACCAAAGGATAGTGGCCTCAAATGTGTCACTCCCAGGCAAGCTCATGATTTTGAAATCTTTAATCACTAGTCATAACAATAAAGGAAAATAGAAGGATACAAACTTCACTGAACAGTTGACACTAAATTTATTAAACTAAAGATGAGTTTATACAATATTCGTTTTGTGTACAGTAGTCTTTTAATTGTCTCAGCATGAGCCAGTCCAGAAACTGAGCAGGGTTCAAGCACTGAATTTGCTGTGCTTCAAGATATCACTTTATTAATTTGTGTCATTACAATCTAGGAAAAAACCTGTTTCTAGGCTTCACCAGGTATGATCCTACACTGCTTCACTATATTGAGTGAACTTCTCTGCATGGTTGAGAGGAAGCTCAGGGAACATCTATATCTCTTTTTTTTTTGTAAGTTGTGCACTACTGCTAACTAAGAATGTTAAAATTTTTAAGAATGTGGAAAAAATATTGCCATGAAATCAAAATATGTCATAGCACTGCACGATGAGAAAAAGTAACTTTGGTGATGATAAATTACAGAAACTGGAGGGATAATAACAGAACGAGTAGCTGCAGAGAAGTATTTGGAGTGTGTGCTTCCTTGTAACCTCGGGAGCCACTTTTTACAAACCTTTTAATTGCAGTCAGCAAATAGAACTTTGACTGCTGGCTAAACTGAATTGTCTTGCTCATGGGACAGTGCATGTATGTAGCACTGGGATGTTGTTATAATATAAGAGAAGCCTGATAGCATCAGTGAGAACTGCTTTACTGCTACTCCTTGCTTTACTACCAAAATTGTACAGAATGCTCATTCCATACCACCCCTCCTTTCTCCAGAGGCAGGGAATTCTCTCTGCAGATGTGAGCATGGGCACTGTCAGCCTGTAATCATAAATCATGAGTTTGTGTGAGTGGGAAATGTGGTTTTGAATTTTGAGGAAGGGTAGGCATTATTAAGTCCTCCAGTACAGGCAGTAAGTGGTGAACTCTGTGTAGACACAATCACAAAGAACATGGCAGCTGCAGAGAAGAACGACAGGAAGAGCGCAGAAGAGACTTTCAGCTTCTGTCATTTGCAGATAGAGATGTTTAGTTTGGGGTTTTGATGGAACAGGGAAAGGCACCTTCAGAAATGGGTGAGATGCTTGAAAATGGCAAACAGAACCCCTTACACTGGTCAGCTTTTCCACTTCTCCAGATACAGAACATACAAGCATTTTGCCCACTTCCAATCAAATCTTGAAATAATTAAGATTTTGTTAAAAATCCGCAGCACTTGCTGTAGATTTGGCCTAGAGACCTCATTTTCATTGTGCATTTTCAACTCTAATTAATGGATGCTCCTGGCTGATCTGGAACTTACTTTACATGGAATCACAGAATCACAGAATACTATGAGTTGGAAAGGACCCACAAGGATCATCTAGTCCAACTCACCATCTAACACCCGTACAGAGACCGAACGCACACCCCAGAGTGGTGAACATAAACCTAGATTCCTCACAGTCACACAGGCCACTCCAAGCCAGGAGAGGCCCACAGGACCATCCAACCCTACACCCCCTAGCTAGACCATGTCACTAAGCTCCACATCCGATCTTCTCTTAAACACCTTTAATAAGTCTACTCTATAATACAAGTTATTTCCTTATGCAATTTAAAATCCAGTGCAGAAATGCAGCTACTGAAACATAACTGCATGCACAGAAACTGTGTCAATGCACAGCAAATATGCACAAAATACATAGATACTAAACCCATTTGTAGGGCTAAGTGTTGTTGGGTTTTGAGACCAGTATGTATGACACAGAGTTGTTCTTCAGTTGCACAATTCATGTCAAGTCTAAGACAATATGCACTTCCTCTCGAACTGGTCTTATTGTCCATGTCTATAATGTCCTGTGTCTTACACTGTCATCCCAAAATACGGCTTTTCCATCATTGTAGCTGGAAATCTGTATCTGAAACAATACTGTTGTATCTCCTACATGTGGATAAACACCAGAATTTTCTGCAGTTTCCAGTTCTGCCTCTTCATGAAGCAGAACGAATTAGTGGGATAGTTCTTTTCTCACCCTTGTTGTGCTTATCATCAGAATTATTTGGTTTGGGAAATTTATAGAATGCCTTTACTGTGCACAGGTGTGTATATTCTATATTGCACTTTACTAGACAGCTTTAAGAGCTGCTTGTAATCGCAACATAGGAAGAGGCAGATGAGAATAAGTTGGAGGAGTCAAATGCATCGATTCTCTCACTGGTACTTAGAATATCAATTAGAAATACTCCTCCAATCACTCAATAGTTCACAGTTAATAGACATTGTCTTAATAGTAGCATAAATTCTGGTTTCCGTGGAAAAAACTCATAACTTTTGCAAAATAAAAGCTTTATTCTGTCTTAACTTTCTGCATGTAATTGCCTTATTATTATATCTATTATTATATATTTTTATATAGACTATTTTTACATACTATATTATAAATAATTCTATAATTTATATTCTATATGATAAATAATTATTCCATAGAAGGAATAAATGTTTATATTGATAATTTATTAAAAATATCTATGAAATTCCATTAAAATCTCATGAATTGAAAGACATTTTAGTAACCTTACAGTGTTTTATTTTTGGTAAGATTCAGACATGAAAATGGAACTGAGGACTCTCAGAAATTTATTATGTAACAGCAATTTTTTTTTTTTTTTAAATGTAGCAAAAATATTGTGTGGACTCCTCTTTTCTACCTTGACAGATTTTAGTGGCAGTTTCTACTAAACAAGGAATTATTATAAAATTCTTAATGCCTCAAACTTTTCCCTCTCCAGACTAGTTCTTTAAACTTCAGATTTCTCCTCCTATTATATTTTTGAACATGTGTTAACAATTTATATAAACATCTGGAGGAGAGATTGGAGGAGTTATTTGTTTGGGGAAAAAAATTGGCATTGCATAACAGTGAGCATGAGTAGTTTAGAAACTGAAAACACAGAGTGGCAACAAATTGGATAATAAAGCAGTATGTCTATTTGCAGTGAGCAAAATATCTCAGGGTTTCACAACTGTATCACAAGATCTATCACATTTAGTTTTTTGTATTTCTTTCCAGCTTTAATTTCTTCTTCCTTCTGTCAGTTCATACACAATAGTGCAACTCATATTGGATTTTCTGGAAATTTTTTCTATAGGAGAATGGTTTTGTGTAGTAGTGGTTTGTATTCAAGGCTGATTATTTCTATGACATTTAGACTTATATGGCTAATTTTATGTCTGCAGCTCAGAAAAGACTGACCAGCTAAGCTACTAGCATTTTAAAATCTTTCATAAGGATTCAAAATCATTAGGCTAGCTATTCCGCACAATGTTCAGGTAACTCAATTGATTTTAATGGAGCCATTTCAATTTACACCAGTCGGTCATCTGGCCAATTATGCCCTGTTGAGATAAGAACAGAAAATGACAAAACTTAAATCTCTCCTGGCTGTGAGAAATGACTCGAAACACTAGGAAAAAAATAACAGACATTGAAATACTCTTGTTCATACACAAGTTAACCAGCTGTCTTCCAGATAGCCTATTACTCATTAGAAAATTTTCAACTTAACAATTATAGGCAGAAACCACTAGGTGCCAGTGTTACCCAGAAATCAGGAAAAGGCTTTGTCAGAAACATTAAAACAAAATGAAAGCCAATGCAGCTAAATAAACCCCTTAAATGAAAACAAAGCTTCTTCATCTTATTGAGTAAATAAGACTGCATTAAGGGTTTTCAGATGATTGCTTTTCTAAAACTAAAGGCACTGAACTGATATGCATTGACAGAAACCCACATCAAAACAACCTGATTGCAGGATACAGTTCCATCAAAATCACAGGTAAATACACAAAAGTTGACATGTTATCTTCAAGACCTTATGAGCTACTCCTAGGATCATAGGGCAGAGCCAAAGTCTGCATTTTGCACAGTACACAAAACACAAGGATATGGTGCAAATAGCAGTTGACTACTAAGACAGGGATTTTATGAGAAATTCTTTCAGATCAAGTTAGAATTCATATTCCAAGCCATACCAGAAGTTTTCTTTGACCCATTTATATATATCAGAGTTTTCATTTGGGTTCATCTCCATCACTGTCATGGTCTTCTGATAGCTTTCTCTGTTAAAAAAAAATATTGAAATTTCTATTTAAGGAGCTGGATCAGCTAGAGACAGCTGATTGCCTGTGCATGGGAGTTGTGAATGCAAACCTCTGAGTAACCTGCATTCAGCTAATTTGCAAGAGATGAATCTCACTCATTTAACTTCAGACATCTACAAGTGTAACTGTTTACATCCATGCCAGTCATCCTGATTTTTCTGATGTGGAGAAGTAGTCATTTCCTGGCTAAGATTGATCCGGCCTATTTCAGAAACCACCTTAGCATGAGATGAGCTGCAAAACAAACTTAGATGATTGATTAGCTCAAGAGATCAATTTTACACTAAAGACATCTTAACATTTGTGAGATTAATCTGGCCAGAGTAATGTTGCAATCCTTAATTTTTAGTCAAATCTGATGTTTTGCTTTTGTTCCTTCTACAGCCACTAGACTTTGAAACGAAAAAGGCATACACCTTTAAAGTTGAGGCTTCCAATCTCCATCTTGACCATCGATTTCACTCAGTGGGTCCATTCAAAGATACCGCCACTGTGAAGATAAATGTGTTGGACATGGATGAACCTCCAGTGTTCAGCAAGCCTATGTACACAATGGAGGTCTATGAGGATACGCCTGTGGGGACTATTATAGGTGCAGTGACAGCACAAGACCTAGATGCTGGCAGCAGCTTGGTAAGGTAAGAAAGTTTTTCCTCCTTCAGTAACTCTCTGACAACCCAACAGTGAGACACAATGGCAAGGAGTTTAGCAAGAAGATATAAAATATATACACCAAGTCTGTCATTGATGCTCTGAAAAATACTGGAACAATATATAGCAAGATCAGAATTGCGAATGAAGCATCATTTAAAAGGTAACCTTTTCCCCCCACCCCTCCTTCTCTTACAACAGATCTAATATTCCCTTTTTCCACCAGGAGACAAAGGGGAAACATCGGGTAGGGGTAAACCAGGCAAGTTGGTATTTCTGACCAGATCCAGGGTAGGAACCATCTCTCTGTCCTTCCATAAATTCTCTCTCTCTCTCACGAGAGGAAAAGTCTTTCATAACCCTTTCCCAAGTGAAATCTCGAGCCGGGGATGACAGCTCTTCCGAAATTCTCTGTTGTCTGAAAAGTCACAGACAGGATGCAACTTTTAAGTACTGGTTTTTTTACTGCGTCATAATGAGCCCATCCCAAAGTACAAAGTTCAGATCCTACCACAATGCACAAAAAGTCTGTCCAAAGGATCTCTGCCGAGCTCTCAGCTAGCTCCAGGCTTGTGTTTCTGAGCTCCGAAAAATATCTGCGGCTTTTTTTCCAGCTTGATCTCTCCATCTTCAGTTGTGGCTTAGGTGAATTCTGCATCACTGGTTTCTCTCTCTCTAGTCCATAGACTTACTATGGTCCATCCAATTCACAAGCAGCAGCGGGATGCCTAGAAGAACATTCCTACCCGTTCTCTCGTGGGCCTGGGCTGGCCTTCATAGTTTTCAGCTTCTCCACACGAGTTCTGTTCTGGCCCACTACATCTTACTACTGAGTTGGTTTTTTTCTCTCCCAAATACGTTATTCACAGAGACGTCTCTATCTCTATAACCTTGAATGCCATGGCAGCGACTGAGCTGACAGCTGAGCTGTTAACCCCCACACTGCCAGAGCAGAAAAAAACCCCTAAACTAGGACACTGCTCTACTTGCTAACTCTTTACACCAAGAAACTACAGAAGTTCTACCAGAGTCACATTTATGAACTGATTTGGCTGCTTCATGCCCATGGAAAAAATACGAACTTAGTCCCAGTACTACTAAAATCTCAGACAGGCAGATTCCTGCCAAGGAGTAAGCCACATATTGAATTTGGTCGACTTTGAAGGGAGATACTTTGCTTTAAGGAGAGGGATGTGTTCCAGTAAGCCAGTTGACATGCTGAGAAGAGTAAGCTGGAAACCCCTACATTTAGCTTTCTTCAGGATTTTAACATCAGTTATTTCTATGAATTTTCATGTTTCAATCCTCAAATATCTTCCTTGGCTCTCAATTACCTGAGAATATATTTCATTCTCTGTATGCAGCTTGATCTCTGACTCTTTGAAATTAATGTTAAGATTCTCAGTAATTTACTGGAGCTCTGACAATGCCCTAATGTTCTGGAAAAACATATTTGTGGCTAGAAAAAAGCATAAATTGCTAAAAAAAAAGCATAAATTGAAAAGCTAGAAAAGCAGCTATGTGATTGCAGCTTCTTAATGTATCTTAACCATTTATGCTTGGTCAGCTGTTTAAAATATAGATCATCTCACACTTGTAAAAGATAATTCCATCAATTTCATCATGTTTCAGAGGAGTCCAAGTAACTTCTGAGTAAATATGCTCTTTAAACAAACATGAAAAAGCATGTTCATTGAGGCCACACCCCATAGAAAATACGGGGTGGCAGAGTTTCTCTACAAATTAATTAATTTTCTCTGAAATGTTTTCCTAGAGGAATTTGGCCATTAAGGTGTCCAAAATAGGTGGGGCGAGGGGGAATCAACAGTCTGATGAACTTTAAAGACCGGGATATGGTCTTTACATGGTTTACATGGTATGCAACAGAAGGTAAAACTCCAGAGAACAAGTCAAGCTAGAACAGCTCACATGTACGCACAGTACTCTTCCCAGCAACTAAATCCATATTATCAGACAAAAAATTTAGGTCTGTTGTGCTAGGTCCATGAAGAAGGGGGAGATAACAGACAAGAATGAAGACTGGATTCAGATATTAGAAAAATATTTTACTAGAAGACATTGAAAATAGCAAGGGTTATATTATTTTTACTCTTTTTTTCCTGTTACTGGTTACATGTTTTTGGACAAGTCAGGAATTTTAAAAGGTTTGTTTTGTAGGATGATATTTGCTAGAGATGTTGAAGCAAAAGGCACAGAGCACGTATTCAGTAATGAACAGGAAATTAAGCACAAGGAGAAAAGGGGATGCAGGTGTTCAACACCTGCAAGGGTGACTGGCTTTGAAGCTTTTTTGGAACATTACCTCAGTGCACCTAATTTTAAAACTGTGTTAAATCTGGTATTTATGTGTCTCAGGAGATCTCTTTTATATATTCCCATTTTATCCATATTACTTCAAGAAATGCTCAGCATACATGTTAAGGTGAAGTCCTATGTACTTCATGGCCATTAAAAGTCCCAAAGCAGTTGTAAAAAACCCCACTGATTTCAAGCTCTTCTCAGACTTCTCTAGTTTACAATTGTTTGGAGATGTCTGGGAGGAAAAAAATCGCAGCTGCCTTGCAGTGCGTTACATGTATATAATTTGTAAAAAATGTAGTTTTTAGTAAAGATCCTTATACTTCTGTTAAAAGGGGTATCAAGACTTCCTAAAATTTGCTGTTATGTGTGTCTATACCGCATGAATGCTGTAGAAAGAATTGTCTAAGTAACTAGAAAGTGCAAATGGAGAGCAAGACTAAGTTACCTGCGGTACATCCTAGAATCATGAGCCCTATCTGACAATGTGTGAGAAGTTCAACACCTTTGTTTTGAAACTTCTGAAGCTGTCAGATTTCCATGAAGATGATATTCCAGCATAAAGTGTAAAAGTATTATTGTCTCTGATGTGAATCCCTGATATGACTCCCATTACAAAGGGTTTCATATTCTGTGCCACAACAATGCCCTTCAGGTGTTCTCTGCTTGACTGAGGAGTTTTGCATTATGAACTGTACAAACCACTCAAAGAAGTAAAGCTTTGGGGACTATGAATTTTCTTGACAAAGTTCAGAGTCATGAAACCATGATATGAAAGTAAAAGCCATCTTGGGGATAAAACTGTGCTCCCTGCATGTACTTCCAAAGGAAAAACCTTATTTGCTTTCTGGACTGGTTGAAAATGGTCCATAAACTTTTATGAATAGGTTCTGTTTTCCCATAGAAACATTTTATCACATTAAGATGAAGGGAAAAAAAAAAAGCAATGTAAACCAAGAAACTTCTTCCCAAATCCTTGAACACCTTATCGTAATGTACAAAAAAACCCTAGAGGAATTAAGGTATGGAAGGTTTAGATTTCAAGCCCATAATTCTTTTTCTTCAAGAAGAAAATTTGCATCCTGTGATATCAAAATGTGTCTTATAGTTGCATACATAGATAGAAAGTCTGAGACATCTATTTTCAGCACCTCTTCACAGGTCCACAGGTTATACTAATTTGGAACGGACCCACAGGATCACCTAGTCCAACTCCCAAGCGAACACCCACCCAGGGATCAGGCCCACAGGCGTGGAACCATGGGCAACACGCTCCATCTATCCAAGCCTCCCAATATCTAGACCATGTNTTTCATCAACCAGGTGAGTCACCAGATCATAAAAGGAGATCATGTTGGTCAGGCAAGACCTACCTCTCCTAAATCCATGCTGACTATTTCTAATGTCATTGTCATTTTGCAGTTGCTGCGTAATAGCACACAAGACTATCTGTTCCATGACATTACCCAGGACTGAGGTCAGGCTGACAGGTCTGTAATTACTCGGATCATCTTCCTTGTGGATGGGTTTCACATTTCCAGGCTTGTGGTACATCACCAGTAAGCCAGGACTGTTGGTAAATTATGGAGAGTGGCTTAGCGAGTTAATCTTCTAGTTCTTTCATCACCCTCGGATAGATCCCATCTGGTCCCATGGACATATGAGGATCCAAGCCACTCATCAAGTTTCTGATTACCTTGTCATAGATTACAGGGGGAGTTATAGTGCACCCTGACTCCTTGATTCAGCCCCTAGTCCAGTTGTCCTGTAGGCAGTCTGTCTTACTGTTAAAAGGAGAGGCAAAGAAGGTATTAAGAATTTCTGTCTTTTCCTCATCGTTGGTTACTATATTACCCTCTGCACTTAATAAGGAGTGAAGGTTGTTGCGGTCTCTCTTTTTACTGTTGATTTACTTGTGGAAACATTTCTGTCCTTAACAGAAATGGCTAGG